>CM068313.1:26768324-26838324 GCA_034766995.1 Acanthacorydalis orientalis
CGACAAAAACTGTATTGATTTTTACAATGAATCATATTTTCTTTCGAACTGGTTTAAAATGTAATTACACTTTGATTTTATTTAAAATGTGTGTATAACGCAAAATATCGATTTGTTCCACTACAAAAGAGATAAGAAAATATTCGTATTTGCTTAGTTTCTTCGTGTTAGCATCATGTATAGTTATGCTAAAAAAATAAAAAAAATGTCATTTGATAGATGAAATAAATTTAAGATTAAATTTAAAACACATTTGTATATTTAATGTTTTAATAAATATATATTATTTAATTAGAACGTCTAGGAATAAAAAAATATTTTCTTTTGTCATAAAATGTGTAAATTAATAATGATATATAATTAAATATAATATTTAAAAAAATATATAAACAAAATGTAATTCTTGCCACTAGGCACCGGCGAGATTCGAACTCGCGATCTCCTGTTTACTAGACAGGCGCTTTAACCAACTAAGCCACGGCGCCTCTGAACGAAGCAGCGAAGTTTGGGATAATAACACGAACTACATAATTCTACTCTATTTTATGTATATATATTTAATTGGGATATTTATACGATATAAAATCAATGTAATTTACGCGACATAAAATTATTTACAATTAGTATATCTGTATTTTACTTCTTTAGTTTAATTCAATAGATTTTTTGCGATAATATTTTTTCAATAACGAAACCTCGATTGTCATTATCTATGACAAAATTACGCATAATAAATGAATTAATAGATGAAATTTCACATTTTATTGCGTTATACATTGAAATACTTATCTATCAAGTTCACTGAACACAGATTACATATTTGTTATATTGATATTTTAGTAATAATACATTTTTAAATATTCGAAAATTAAAAATAGGTAAAATTACACAATATATTACAATATTTTTCTTCATACTTTTTAATTGCGTGTATTATTAAAATCTGTAATAATTTACTACACTTTATTTATAGATCTTTTTTATTTTATAACTCTCTATATGCGACTAAAATTATTATTATTTTTAACTTGTCAAAAAACCGACGTTAGATTTATTTCATCAATTATCTAAAAAACTTGTATCAAAAAAGAATTACTTCCAATAGAATTTTAATATGTTTATTCTTTTCATATTTTAAGTTTTTAGAATTTAAATATTTTCATTTGTGTTAGTTACAAATTTTGTTTGTTATTTATTTCAGACTATACATGTTTTTTTTATATGTATATAGTTTCGAAAAATATTTTTGTTATATATGTTTATTGATATATTTTATTTTTAAAAATAAGTATACTTTAAGTGTATTCATAAAGCGTATAATCAAAATCATTCAATATTATTTAATAATTTTTATTGATTTTAAAAATACGAAACCAATAAAAATGAACATATATTATGTATAAAGCATAATATGTTATACATATTAATTTTTTTACTATTCATACTATTCATAATTTATTTATATTAGGTGAAACATATATATATATATATATATATATATATATATATATATATATATATATATGTATATGTATAATACAAGTTCAAGTGAGATTGATATATAAATTTTATTAATTTATTTAAAAAAATAATACAAATTTAAACATATTCACAGGTACAATATAAAATATAAGAATTGTTTTCATTAAAATGAACATATTATTATCATATCATCATATATAGTATCAAATGGCACATGTTCTCTTTTAAAAAGAGATTATTTCGATTTTACAATATATTTTTGATTCGTTACAAATGAGTTTCTCTTATTAGACTTTTAAGAGACTTATTATAAGAAAACTTATTGTTTGAATGGTGCCTGTATGAAATGATTGCTTTTGACGAAAGGTGTTTGCAATCCTATTGAAGGATGTGGAATATTGATTGAGTGCGTGAATGGAAATTGTGGTACAATAGAGTGTGGACCTACTGACTGTGGTGCAATTGTTTGTGGAATAATTGGTTGTGGTAATATTGGCTGTGGTAATATTGGCTGTGGTGCTATTGGTTGTGGTACTACTGGCTGCGGTAAAATTGGTTGCGGAGCGATCGGTTGAGGTATAAGGGACGGAGAAGCAAACGGTATTTGAGAGTGTATTAAATTAGGTGTTATTGGAAGACTATTTTGTATAAAAGGGTGTCTTGGAAAAGTCGCACTATATGATGACTGTATTGAATGGCCTGGCTTAATAATATTTGTATTAAACGGCAAAACACCTGTATTTCCTAATGGAAAAATAGCATTGGGATGTTTAACAAGTAATGGATTAATTGGGGTAGGAGATATTGGAAAATTTCCGAAAACTGGTTTAATTACATTTGGTGCTATGGGTAATGGTGCCGGAATTGGTGCATTAAATCCCGGGTTTGAAACAACTGGTCCTATTGGCTGAAGAAATTGATTCGGCACTATAGGAAGGCCTGAACCCAACGGATGTACATTTTGTATAAAAGGCTGTACTGGCACAGCTGGGACCTGCGCTGGTACAATAGGTTTGTAATGATGTGTAGAAAAACTAGGGGAAAAAGATGAAACCACGACTGGAGGATATGGCTGCACTGAAATTGGTTTCAGAATAGGAGTTTGAAACGATATAACTGGTCCAATTCCTGGTTTCAATATTGGCGTTTGTACAGGCAAAATGGGTGCCACTGCAGGTTTTGCAATATGAGTATGTACAGGATAAATTACTTGTGTAACAGGATTCTGTACTGGCGTTATTACTTGAGGTTGTTCGATAACCGGATGTTGCGCTGGCACAACATGAGTTGGTACTTGAGGAGCCACTGGAATCACTGGTTTTTGTGGAAACTGTACTGGTGTATGTATAGGCCGTATAGGTTCTTCTACAGGGTGAACTGGTGCTTGAATACCGGGTTTTACATGATGATGAGGCGGATTATGTTCTACAGCGTGTACTGGTCGTTGTGGAGGAAGATAATGATTCGTTGGAGGTGATGGATCTTTAATAGTTTGATATAACTGTTGAACAACAGGTCGATGTATAGACTGCGGAGGAGTGTGTACTTGAATTTGTGGACGAATCGAGTTAAAATTTACAGAAGCCGGTGGTCTTAGAAAATTTACTTGTGGTTTGGATGCAAATGATACAGGCACATTATGTACAGCAGGTTTATATTGCAATGCAGGAACAATGGATCTTACAATTGGAAGAAGACGTTGACTAGATCTTATTGGGCCATAGCCAACGATATATCTTGCACCTACAGGATTCACTGCAAATTGTCTAATATGCGCTTGCGGTCGTTGATTGTACAGGTTGAAAAATCCACGTTTGTCTTTTTTTTCAGTCTTTATTGGTTCATTAGAATTCTCAATAGGATCAATATTTATATGATGATGGTGACTATGTTGGAGGTTATGATTAACGTGTTCCACATGATGTTTATGATGCTGATTCATTAATTGATTATGTGCTTCATGATGATTCTCGATTGGCGATGTTGCAGTGACAACTAATACAGTTGTTAAAAATACCTAAAAATAACATTTCATTAAACACGTATTTAATCAAATGATGTATGATAAATAAATGCTATTATGCTTTCAATAAGCGTTATATATAAACTAATAAAAAATAAACACATTCAAAAAATTAAAATACTTTTCTTGCATAGTAAATATTATAAATTTGAATTAATAGTCTTTATTATTATTGTCTTATCGATTAGTGTAAATTGAATTTTTTACATTTCGTTTTTTCAAACATGAAAGATTTTTCGAATAAATGCTTTTTTTATTTTAAACATCAAAGATATTTGTAAATTATTTTTTTTTAATTTTTAACATATTGTCGATTGCTTGTTTTATTTTTAAACAATATTTATATAAAATAGCAGCATTTATTAATCATAAATTTAGGAACAAATAGAAATATATGAATGAAATTACAATTTACATTAATTGTTAAAAATAGATTTTGTGGTAATCTAATATTATAAGAATTATTGCATTTAATATGTAAATTATTTAAATTTATTTAAAGAAATATATTATTTATTTATACGTGTTTTTCAGTAAAAAATATGAAAATGTATTGAAAATTAAAAATGAAATACTTATTTGCATACATTATTCAGTTTTAATTGGACATATTAATTTTTTAAAAAAAAGAACATATAGATAACAATCTTTAAGTAAACATCTAAATATCCTTTTGATTGAAAAACGTTCAATTCACATCACAGTTAAAATCACAAAATCCGATCACAATGTGCACTTGTTTCACTTTGAATCGATGTATCACTTTTTGTACATGCAACTATGTCACTCCCTCGTGTGTAAACGGCATTGAACTTACCCAGAACGTCTTCATCATGCGCTACCTGTTCTGGTATAACGCACTGTACATAAACACTATGACCTACACAAGGTCTGTATTTCATACACCCGCAACAAATCGAAGAATATAATATATGTGGCCACGGGCCAACGGTTTCGATCCTTTATATATGTTCTGATTTATTTCGACGTGAATAGAATAAAAATGCCAATCCAATATGCGATTCAATACAATCGATTGTTTAATATGAAGAGAGAAGAATAGTTTGTTTGAAACAATAATTGATTATGGTAGGGTTAAATACCAAACTTATGATAATTGTAAATTAAACTTTCCAAAACTATATTTAGTCATTTTGATTTTTATAATCATTTATATCATAAAAGTAAATTAAGCCAAAACATTAATTTTAATTACTGAAAATATAATTATATTTAAAAAACATTCAACTTAAATAGAGTTTAATTATAGGATTGTAAGATTTTTAATTGAAGATAGCTTATAAAATATAAAATTAATAAAACTGAATAGACGAATTATCAATCAAGATTATAACAGAAATTTGAGTTCAACTTGTATATTTATCCACAATCTGTTCGCCTAATTGTTCAGTTAGAAACATTTCTTGTCTAATGATAAGAAATATAATATTAATATTATTTTATTTTTCTTGAAAAAATCCAAACTAATATATAAACTCACAGAAAAGATTTTACAAAGAAATTTTCTGGTTTTTAATTATCATGAAATTTGTCAGTATGTAGAATATATATCTTTAAAATATATTAAATATTTTTATTGTGAGAGTTTGCACAAAATTGTTATTCAGCTACTAATTTTTTTAATCGTTGCAGATATTAAAATTAGTACAGAATAAAATGAAGTTTTAAAAAATTAGCCAATTACTTTTTCCAATGAAAGCTTTATATTTAAGTGGAAGATTTGTAATGATTTTCTTGATCCTGGCAGAAACTAATCACCTAATAAGATTTCTTATAATTCTGAATTATTTGTGTATTTATAAAAATATTATTTGTCTAGATAAAAATTCCAGTCACCAACAAGAAAAGATATATCTATCAAGGGCATGATTTATAGTTACCCTAAACATTTATGGGAAGTTTTGGTTTTGCAGTAAATTGACTACAGTGAATATATATATATATATATATATATATATATATATATATATATATAAATACACCTTTTATTAATTTCGATCCATTATTAATTTCGGTGTTTATTTTTATATAAAATGATGAATAATTTTTTACGTAGTTTATAACATTCTAAATTCTATGAAACAAAAATAAAATAAAACAATGTCAATATATAGTCTAATACTCGTTATAAAATGCATCAATCGTTTGCATATTTCAATAAGATAATTAAAATAATATTATATAAGTATTATCAATATTACGTTATTATAGATGTGACACTTAACGCCCTGATTTACATCTTCCAATAGAAAAATTTATACTTATTACATTTTATTCAGGATTTTTATATTCCAAACAGTAACAACGCATTGAAACAATGTTATGACATATAAGTACTTTTGCATTGTTCCTTTGGTACAAGCATTGCATACATTATTTATATTGATATGAATTTATCATAAAGGTATTTGTACTATTATCGGCTTATTTGTTGCGCCATATAAAGAGTGAAAGTATTAAATACTACCATTCGTAACATATATACTACAGGAAGCACTTTCTTGAATCTAAGTAAATCATATCCTGAACGTACTCCTAAACATCAAATTTTCCAATTGTTTTTGAATGGTCTAGTTTGATACATACACACACACACACACACACACACATATATATATATATATATATATATATATATATATATACATAAACATACATATATATATGTGTATGTGTCAATACAGATCAAAGAGCAAATTTAATGAAATTGTTAAAACTAAATAATTAATTACAATTAGAATCAAATTAAAAAATAAATACCTATGTGTACATATTTTTAAACCATACTTATATACAAAAAACTATTTTATCAATTTAAATTGAAAGGCTTTAAAAAATATATAAATACAAATCTTATAATTATATTATTATACGTATTTTCAAGACAGCGTTGTCTAAATAACTCTCACTTTATACATACATACATACATACATGCATCATGCATACATGCATACATATATACATACATATATATATATATATGTGTGTGTGTGTGTATGTGTATGTAGAGAGAGAGAGAGAAAGAGACAGCAAAGAGAAAGATTTTTAAATTTTTTGAACTGTATTATTTTTCGCAATGATACATTAAAAATAGCCTTTTACAAATCATTATTAAAAAATCATGTATAAATCGAACGACTTAAATGATATAATTTAAAAAAAATAATTTCCTGAGACAATCACTTCCTAACTAAATGTTTTTAACTCGCTAACAGATTGATATTACGTACATATTTTAGTAGATTTAAATATAAAATGAAAAAAAATATACAAAATAAATTACTTTTTATGTAAGATTATTGTATACTGTTATTTAATATCACTAAATATAGGAATAATGAATATTAATAAAAAATAACAAAATAATTATATAGACTTGTTAGACTTTTAAATGGCAAAAATAAAATTTAAAATGTGAACTAACTTTAAAAAAAAATGATTTATAAGAAAAGACAATGAAAAACGTAATATTTTTTTCTTTTTATCAATAGTATTGTTATTATGTAAGATAATTTAGTTTTAAAATTCAATATTTGATGTTTTGAAAAAAATAATGTTATTTCATGAGTCAATAACATTGATACAAAATATTAATATTGTTAAATTTTAAAAATCAATTTAAAAAGGCAATAAACTTGTTAAAAATTATTTTGTAACTATGTAATTGCCTGCATATATATATATATATATATATATATATATATATATATATATATATATATATGTTTGTGTGTGTGTGTGCTCCACAAAATTACCCATATATTTTTTTATAAAGTTTCTCTAAATTTTATCGCTATATAATTCAAATACCTACACAAATTTAAACAAGACTATGTGTTCATTTCATGTTTCATCGAACTCCAAAGATAGTAAAGTGATTTGTGGTATAGAATATTAAATGATAATGAAAGTTGCATATAGAACAAATCAATAAACTAATCAAGCTATCACTTCATTATTATTCAATGTATGTTTGGCGCTATGTTTTATTATTTTTGTATTTCGGAATTGCATAAAATTCATTTATTGTACTTAAACAATTGGTGCGCTTCGATTTCAAACATGCAACGTTAGAGAAATTGTATGAAATTAACGTTTAAATTTGTAATTTCCTATGTTATGCTTAATTTCAGTTTATTCGTTGTCTTAAATGTTTTTCTTACTTTTTTTGATTTTTTTTTAAAAAAAAAACTACATCGAATTTTAATCATTTATTTATATTCTTAGAAAGTACAATTAAATTAATACTTATTTGAGTTTTTTAATTTTGTTATGATTACAGAGCACACACATACACCTACAAACACAAATATATACACACACACACACACACATATATATATATATATATATATATATGGGTATACTTGCATACTGTTTGTAAGCATATTTAAATTAGTTTAGCTAAAAAAATATATAATTATTCAATAGTACCAAATATAAAATATAGCTAATAAATATTCACATAAATTTCATTTGACTTTTATATTAGAGACTCTTATTGAAGTCCACTTTAATATTTAATATTATTATTTTTATGTTACTATAATACAAATACGAGTGTATGAACAAAAAATTCGCTAAATTATTTAATATCATTTTAACCAAAAGTTTAACTAATGTTTGTTTTTTTTGTAATAGAATTGATATATTATGATTTTTGTATTTACTATTGTTAAAACATTAGGTAAATAATTTTGTAAAATTATTAAATAATTTGTGGTTAAAAATACATATATCATAAAAAGCAAAAAAAACAGAGGGAAATAGATGGATCCAAAAATAAGTATAAGTTATAGATTTAATAACAAACATAAAGTGTTTGAAATAAAAATGAGAGAAATCATTGTTTAAAAAGAATATATCCTATGTGTAATAAATACTATAGTCTAAAAAGACAGAAAGAGGGTATTGACAAGACAGTATTAAAATATCGGAAAATTTACTGGAAATTGTTTAAAGCTGGAGACAGATCGTTTAAATCACATGAGTTTGGAAGAGGCTCTGATTAATATAGGCTGTAAATGATAATAAAATATAGTTATTTTATTTTATACAGGAATCATAAATAATTTATTTTAATTTTTTAAAGAGCTAAAAATAATTATCTGTTTTATGTTTAAAATTAACAAAAATGATATAATATAAATATAAAACTTGGAAATGTGAAAAATTCTGATCTGTAAAAAAAGTTCGAAAGTTAAATAATAAATAAAAACTAACAGAAGAAATTTAAATCGCAAAACTGAAACAATATTCATAAAAAAATTAATATGTAGAAACATACAATAAAGGTTTTTATTTTACTTATTTTTAGTAGTTATTAGAGATTTTAAACCGTAAATTCAATTACTTTATAGTTATTGAGAAATAAATTAATTGTACCATAAAAATGTCAAACGTTGTTCTCTTTTATTGACACATTGTGTATACAATAACAAACATTTGCTATATATATATATATATATATATATATATATATATATATATATATATATATATATATATATATATAATTGGATATATATGTGTACTAGCGTGTGTATGTATGTGTAATATATTTTTATTAAGACGTTTGTTTTTAAATGCCACTAAATATTACATTATATTGCAATATTATCAATAATGTCATTGAAATTACTAATATTAAAGTATCATATTATTGCATTGATTGAAATGTTACAATGCAATTGTCGCGAAATCTAATGCAAAACTTTCTCTTTGTTTTCAAATATTAAATACTTCTATCTATGATTATTGTTACACCATGTTAGTATTTAGAAATTCGTTTTAGTTGATTAAAAGTAGACAGGTCTATATATCTATTAATATTATAATTCATTTTTTACGAAACATTATTTTTAAAACATACCACGCATGCTTTATTTTACATAAGTTCTTGTATCAATTTTCTGCAATAAGTATTGCATGAGTAGTTTTAATACATAAAAAATATAATTATAGATATTTACATATGCAATTAATCATTATCGTACCGAGAACTTTCGTACTCTAAATTTGATACTTTCCATATATTTTTATAATACAGTTTTAATTTAAAATTCAAACCTACATTAAACAGAAGATGACAGATTATTTATTTTAAAGTTCGTAAATATTAACATAATTACATTTTATTAATTTATTCTACAAACAAATATTGCAAATATTGCAAAAAAAAAAATTTATTTACTTGTAATTATATAAAGATAAAAAATACAAGTGCTATGAATTTATTATAATCAGAATTTATTGACTGCATTCACACTTCACTCTCACTTTGATATTGATATATTTTTTCAGTTAATTTCCTCGTAACAAATTATATATATATATATATATATATATATATATATATATATATAATAAAATGTTCTTTAATTATAGATTATTTAGAAATTATTATCTAAATAGAAAAAGTCGTAGATAAATCTAAAAAATATTTTATTATATATATATATATATATATATATATATATATATATATATATTTGACTGAATTTTAAAATTAATTAATAATTAAATTTTTCTCACTTACTTAACTTGTTTATTTTTTAAGAATTATTTGGAACGTTAATACTACTGTACAGTTGTTATATTCTTAAATGAGTTTAATTAGTTATGATACATTAACAGTTACGAATAAGTACTGAAATTATTGTTATTTTTAAATATTATTTTGATAAAAGTTTTAAAAAAATATTTAAAAGTATAAGGATATAAAATTAAGTTTTGATTTTTCTTAAATATTTATGAACAAATATCTTATTTGCAATAAGTGCATAACTTTTCTAGAATGGATAAAAACTAAACATAGGCAGGGTATTACACATTTAATAAATTTGTTATAACCTTCAAAACCAAAGTTTAAATATTCAGTTTTTTAACCCCACGCTATCAGTACTATCTAAAGAAAGTAAAAATGTGTTGGCCTTGTTCTTATTCTAATCAAATTTTCAGTCGTATAACAAGTCAATTGTATAATTCGTTTTTTTTTTTGTCATTGATCCAGTTTACCATTTTCAAATTCATTTTTATTACTGTCAATCGAAAACCGCAGATCTAAACTATATATATATATATATATATATAATGTTAATTAAAACTTGGATTACTAATTCATATATTATTGAAATTTAAATATTAACTATTTTGTATTGAATCAAAAAATAAATAACAAATAAAAGTATAAACATCATACGATTTTAGTAAAAGGGAATATATATATTTGTAAATCGCTTTAATGCGAAGGGAAAAACGCTTAAATATTATTAAAAAAATGTACATTAACAATATATATTAAAATTATCTGAAACTGACTTTTTTTTGAAAATAGATATCCAAAATGACGATATATTATGAATTTTAAAAATATTACTATCAATGATAATGTTTCGAATTAATGAAAATGTCAATCAATAAAACAGATTATATAATTTTAAAAGACATTAGTTCAAAGAGATGGACCAAATAATGCGCGAAAATACAAAATCATTTTTTATTATGTGATAGTAGCTATAAAATAATTTCCTTTATATATATATATATATATATATATATATATATATATATATATATATATATATATGTTTATATATATATATATATATATATATATATATATATATATATATATTAATATTGTATATATGTATGCATATATAGTCACATGTATAAATGTTCTGTGAATGGGTGGGTGAGTCTGTGTGCAGCATATACGTACACATAATATATCATCGTCATGAATATTTATTTATTAAAATGAATACAAGTCTGGAAACCCTAAAACCAATCAAAAAAATGATTCATATAAATTAATCATAATTGCCATTATATAAGTTTCTATTTATAATATTAATTTTAAATTACTTAATACGACCTTTATTTATTGTCAGGCTTAAAAGTAAACGAACCGTTCTAAAATTGAAAGGTTGTTACATTCTTTCTATTCGAAACGAAACAATCATTCAAAAGTGAACTAATTATTTTATATTCTACATAAATACTGTCTCACATTTTTGGTAATTTATTGCACCCGAGCGTGTAAAGTATTTTTAACACTTTTTTATACCTTATTAAAAATACATGAACAATTGCAGCTGACAAATACTTCAATTGTCACACTTATTACATAATCAACGTTTTCTAGCTAAAAAGCATGAAATTAACGTGTTCAGGTGCGGAAACGATTTACTGCACTAACGAAAGATTACATTAAAATGATCATTTTATGAATTAGTTTGTGTCATAATACACACTTATAAAAATTAGACTGTAATATATTTCACAGAAAATTAATTCCATATGATATGATTTAATTTAAATTTCATTAATACATTTTTTCAGTTTTTTTTGTTTATCTAAAAAGTTCTATTATAAAATAATTTTACTAATCAGTATTTGCGTATAGATAAAATATATTAACTCCATTAAAAATATTTCTTATCATTTCTGTATACAAAAAAAAGTTTGATATTAAACAATGTACTAATATAAAGTGCAAATTATTTTTTTCAAATATAACCTACAAAAGAATACAATTAAAATGGCATTTATTAAAAAAGAAACATACATGTTTTTATTATTTTACATTCCATATCGAAAATGAATAAAATCTCTATTGAAATCAATAATCGAAATTATATTCACTCTCGACTCTCAATGATTAAATTTTCATTATTTTTAATATTTTTTTTTATATTTTAGCCTTTTATAGTTTGTGCATGTAAATTTCTTTTCAAAAATTTCTTACTGGTATTGTACAAGCTAATGTGAATATTCTAGTTATATTTCATTTTTTTATTTCATTCTAAACGATTTTGTTTCGTTATTTAATTTATTCCAAACTACTATATTTAAAGAACATGTCCTTTTTCACAGATACATGTTTTTCTTTAAGGTACTAACTTCTACTAAGCAGCTGACTATATACGATAAAAACAGTCCTTTCAATTAATATTTACATCGCTCGTCTTACGTTTTTTTTTTTTTTTATTCAATAAATTCATAGACATGATTATTGTTGTAAACAACATATTAGAATTATATGTATATTGATGATTGCTACCAAATTAATTTTCTAGTGTTAAATAATGGACATATAATATGAATGTATAAGTTTATTAATATTACATACCTCTGAAATAAAAAATAATTAGAGTTCAAATGTGCAGTAACCTTTAATAGTTCTGTTAAAATTCTTTTCATAAAATAATTTAAACATCTAATACAGATTTTTCTTTAGAATAATACATAAACATATCGTTATTCCGATATATATATTGAAATACATACATACTTATATATATATATATATATATCTTTAGTTTCTTCTTGTTAAAAAGTATTCTCATTGATTAAGAAATGTTTAGAAATTAATATCCAGTTAATTGAATGATTTAATTGAAATGGATTTATTGAAATGGATTAAAAATTAAAATGAAGATATTAAATTTACCATCTTAAAATTATTTTTTTTATTATAATCGAAAACAAATGTTTATATGTTTTTTAAATAAAAAAATATATTCAGTTTTCTCATTTATTTTCAATTTTATAAGCAAGTTACACAAATGATTTACATAATTATATTAGTATATTATGAAAACGCAATTCCAACTAAATACTTTAATAACAGTTTATAAATATCTGTAAACAAATATTTTAATGTTGAAATTTTCAGTCATTTTCAATTAAAATCAAATTTTATAGAAGGTAAAAAAATGATAATATTTAATAAAAAGTTTATATAAAATATCATTAAAAATTCTTTGCTCCAACGTAATTTTTGTTGAAATTTTTTTTTATTAATTATAGTATATATATATAAGTAAAAGCATAACTAATGTCACTCAAAAAATACAATTGTGATTTTTTGAATGCCAATTTATATGACATATTTTATAAATATTACAAATATTTCATTTTTTATTGCATATATTACGCATAGAATTTACTTTTAATCAGATTATATCACATATATAGTAACAATGTAAGACATTCCCCGAATTGCAATTACATTCTGCGGCCCTGAAATTGTTTTGCGCTCCCTCGCGTTAAGTGAACGAAAAAATTACAGCTCTCCATTCAAACGGCAATACTTTACAAACTAATAATTCGTAAGAGAAATCGATTTACCTTAATACAGTGACAAGGTATTTCTACCCCGGCATAAAAATGGCAATTCATAATTCTTATTTTACATATTGTACAACAAATTTTCTCTCAGTCTAGATCGAGACCACAAAGCAACTACAACTTATTTATAATTAGCAACTTTAATAATTAAATTGTATTCATTTATGAATATGTAAAGAAAAATTGAACTATTTTATTTCATTTGAATTTAGTGCATTTAAATAAAAACATTTACGATTATTTTTCTTCATGTTTCGTTTATTAGTTCATTTTTTATGTGATACGTAATAAATATTAGTGTTTTTAAAAAATATAAAATACGAACATGTTTAAGTTCAATAAACATTTGTGTTGTTTGTGGCTGTTAATCTTAAGTGAAATATTTAATACAAATTGTGATCAAATTAGACAAAAAAATGATTTCGTTTCTCGAGAGATTTTTGAAGATATTGATTCTACGACGGTACGAGATAAGAGAACAGTAGATTTTATTTTACGAGGCGTTTCTGATTTATTTGGTTATGATGTCCAAAGAAGACCGTCAGCTTTACCAATTGGAAGAGCGCAACCAGGAGCTGCAGCACAACCAGGAGCTCCAGCACAACCAGGGGCTGGAGCACCTCCAGCAGCTGGAGCTCCTCCAGCAGCAGCAGCACCACCTGCAGCAGCTCCACCACAACCAGCAGCTGCACCTCCTCCTCCAGCAACAATGCCAAGAATTCCTATGCCTCCAAATGCTGCACCTCCTCCAGCAATGGCACCTCCTCCGGGAATGGCGCCTCCTCCGGGAATGGCGCCTCCTCCGGGAATGGCGCCTCCTCCAGGAATGGTGCCTCCTCCGGGAATGGCGCCTCCTCCGGGAATGGCGCCTCCTCCGGGAATGGCGCCACCTCCGGGAATGGCGGCACCTCCACCACCTGCTCAGGGTCCTCCACCACTGACTCAGTCAATTAGAAAAAACTTTTCAATTAACTTCAACTGGGGAAGAAGTTTATTGCCTTCTGTACAGGTTTCAGCTCAAGCACCGCCTCCACCAGCAGCGCCTCCAGCTGCACAAAATCCTCCTCTTCCAGCAGCGGCTGGACCTGCTCCACCACCTCCACCTGCACCCGCTCCACCACCAATGGCGCCTGCACCACCTCCGCCACCACCTCCACCTATGGCACCTGCTCCTCCTCCTCCTCCACCACCACCACCTATGGCACCTGCTCCACCTCCTAATAATCCTCCACCTCCACCTCCTGGTCCTCAGAAAACATCACTGTTCTATAGTGAATACGATGAAGAAAATTCTCCATATTATCAATACGACGATTACAATTACAATAGCCCAAATCCTCACAATAATCAACACAGGTCACATTATAGTAGTGAGGAAGATTATGGATACCAACCTGAAGAAAAACAAAGACATCAAAATTACAAAAATTCTCCATCCTGGAATAATTTCGATGATAACGATGACAGTTATTCTGATAAAAAATATTACTCTTTACCATCTCAACCTTATAACACTGCTGTTCATGATGCAGTCAATGTATACTGGAAAAATTCTCCTTGGTTAAATCAAAACAAAAATAATCAACAAAACCATCATTCTGCTCAAATAAATAACAATCCTTCACATCAAAATCACCATAACACGCATTCTCCAATTATACGTACAAATGAACATAAATCGTTTGGAAAAGCAGTACACGATTTTTGGAATGATTCACCATGGTTGAAACAGTTAAATATTCATAATAATGAGAAGATTTCATCTCAAACTTCAAATGAACATCAACCTGAACGTACAAATGAAAATAATCACGGGCGAAATTACGAACGTAATTCTGGATATTCTTATCAGGCTCCAAGTTACAATCCGCCAGATTTTTTGAAATTTGACGAAGAATTGAAAAATTCTCCAAATCAACAACCTGATCACCATAAGCAACAATATGAAGGATACGAATTAGGTGAACATATTCCGGCTAATGAATATAATGATAAACAGTATGTAAATAGAGGAGGCGAAAAATGTACGAATTGCAATATAAATAGAGGAAAACCAGCTAAACATACAAACAAAAATTATGAAAATTTATCAGTACAAATTGCACCGGATGGAACTCAGTATACAATCGATTCTGGACTGATTGAAGATATACATCATCAAGCGAGCCAACCTTTACAGCTTCATGAAATCCATGTGGGTGACAAAAATAATAATTTGTTTGTTCCTATCGAAATGGATTACGGAGGTAGTGAAATAAAACAGCAACAAATTATATCCTCGCCACACCCGCAACAAAGTCATGAAGTTGATATAAAACCAGCGACAAGTTATAGTCGTCAAAGCAACGATTTTGGAAATAATAAAGCTTTTGGTTCTTACTCTTTTGATAATTTACGTGATTACGGATCTCATCAACCAGATGCAAAATTACATTACGTCGATCATTCAACTTATCTAACCAGTGATCCTTGGAAACAAGATACACCCTTATCAAACAGTGCTACAGTTCATACCGATGGATACAGTAAAAAATACGAACAAGTGCAAGTTTCTAAAGAAGAAACTCATCTACCATTATAAAATGTTTATTAATTTCATATCCATCAATTATTTAAATATTGTTACGCAAATAATGTGTTTTATTATTATTTAATTGCTTTTAAAATGATATTTTTCTACCATTTGATTAATAATGTATGTAAAATAGTATAAATGTTATTTCTTGTAGCAATAAAACGTTTTCTAATACTTGTAATGTTATTTTCATAATTAAATAAATTTATCATTTTTCGTATATTAAATCTTGTCTTAATAAAAAGAATTATAAGAAAACAAACACTTACCTTATTTAGACATAAATATATTACTTAATTTCAGGATAAGAATATACAATGCACAGGTGTTCAAGAAGTGTGCATTCAGACAGATCAAGAAAAATATAAAGAAGAAGCGCAAGAAGAAAATGATTGCAGTAATCAGTTGCAAAACAATAATATCCAAAAAAATATAAGTAAACAAAAGAAAGATGATATATATTCTTATCAACTAAAAATAAACACAGAAAACTTAAGCAGCAATCGCAAACGGTAACATATTAATTATTATTATTTTTAACATAAATTAACAATAAACTAACAATATTTACAGCATTTTAGAAATTATTGACAATTTCAAGAACGAAATTCTAACGGATATATCACCACAAGAAACGTAAATAACAAGCACTAATGAAACACATCTTTTTTAAAAAAGAGCTGCATTTTTATAATACTAATTTTTATATAAATTTTATCAATAAATTGAACTTTTTTATAGCAGAATATAAATCAAACATATTTATACATTTACAATATTTTAATTTCAAAAAATTATAAAATTCATAACACAAGTATGTACAACAGTTGAAATTATAATTTACAATCAAATAAATGATAAACGATGAACACTGACAATAATAAATATTAGATTTTTATTTCAAATAATCTACATAACAGAACTTGAAGAACATTCCAAAATTTAATTTTTAATCTGATTCAGCAATAGTGGAACTGAAACAAAAAAACGTTTTTTTTTAATTTATGATATATATATATATATATGTGTGTGTGTGTGTGTGTGTTTGTGTGTGTGAATGAAACAATATATAAACGAAAAAATATACGAATGAGCTCAATAATTATGTTTTTTTTTCAATAGTTCTAATATTTTTTCCATTTCATATACAGATTTCGGAAAATAAGTTGACTATCATTAAAATAAAAACCACCAACATTATAATAATAGGTTTTAGAGAACATTTTTGTTTTAAAAAAATAAATGGTAGATATAAATTAAATTATATAAAAATTAACAAAATTTTTAAAAGAATTAAATGAATAATGTCTGTAAATCAACCTTACAAGTTTAATAATTAATTTATATGATCTTTTAGTGTTTATTTCTACAGATACACGCATTTGTAAAAAAAAAGTATCACTGAAGTTAACTTAATACGGATTTATTATTAACTATTCATACATTTTTTACTAGAATATTGACGAAAAAAGTTAAAAAAGAAAAATATGATTGTTTACTCATTGCATTCCTAACTAGTACATTTCTTTTAGAAATATTATTTGACAATTGACATGCCTTTTTAAGTACCATAGTAAGTCAATCAATAATTAACTTTTTGAAAAAATGAAATATATTTAATCTAGATGAACTTTAATTTTTAAACAGGAACTTAATGTTTCATTTGGCGAAAATTATGCCTATATATGCATCTCTCTCTCTCTCTCTCTATATATATATATATATCATTGTGTGTGTGTGTGTGTGTGTATTTATCTATGTATGTGTGTATTTATCTATGATGTGTATGTATTTATCTATGCATATTTGCGTGTGCATAATGGTATTACGAAAATAGATTCAAATTCCAAAATATACAATATGCAAGGGAATATGTTATTGTGTCACTTACATAATGCAAAAAAATAAGTAATGTGTACTGTAACATGTGAAACGAAGTCAATTTCGCATTGGTATCGCGCAATACGTTTGCACACACTATAGAATTATTATAAATCATTTAATGAACATAGATCAAAATAAATAAATAATTATATAGATCGTTAGGATTTAAAAAAGGTTACATTAATGGACTAAGAAAAGTGATTCATTTGGTAATGACAAACATTTCACAAAATCAATAAACACAAAATTTATAACTGAATTCTTATATCGTTACTACTTCAATTAGACACACCTTGAATTTATTAACATGTAAAAATATTAATATGTATTTATGTGTAAATTAATCTTTGAAATGTGTGGAAACTTACGTATTCTATATGTTATAACTAATGCCGTAAACATTATGACATTATTTATAACAGCGTCTCTAACTTTACGTTTCTCTTCTGCGTGATCAATTTTTTCTCCGACCCCTTGTATTCTAAACATTTTAATTGATTATTGGAACACTTTTTAATTTAATTTCGTTTGTACAACACGAGATGTTCCCAAAAAAACATTTAAAACAATTTGAGGTTAATGTAAATTTACTAGCGCTGTGTCGATTTAATGAACTAATGAGGTCAACTACAATTTCATAATTTTTTACCACAGATTAATAAAACAAACATATATAATATTTATTTGCTATTTACAAATAATACACATAAAATAATTTAAATAAATTATTTGGTATAAACATTTTGGTCGAAAATACAGTTACAACGATAACTCTACAAAATAGATTTGTGAAAATAATATAATTCTTTTTAAAATTGTAATACATTTTCATACAATGGACGGAATGACTTTGTACTTCACAAAATAATTATCCTAATCTTCATAATCATCATTTAAATATAAATAAGGACGGCTATTTGTAATTTTTGTTATTCTATGAACATCAATTTTTTCTGAACACATTGGACATGAATCTTCTGTTTCTAGAAGTCTAAAATAACAAAAACAATATATTATAAATAAAACAATATATATAATAGATAAAAAATTCTGTTAATAATATACTGACATTAAAGTATACTTAGTACTACTTTTTTTTATATATTTGCAACAATTTAATACTATATCAAGTACTACTATCAATACTATGCCCACTTAAATCATACTCTTCATTTAAGAAATCATTTTTCCTTCTCTCTCTCTCTCTCTCTCTATATATATATATATATACATATCTGAGAACATACAAACTCATAGATACTAGTAATTTTGTACTTATTATTTCTTTATACAAAAAACTTCTGAAAGTAAAAAATATTTATACTTAAACTTACTGTGTGAATTCAGATTTAATAGCAGGAAAATCACATTCTGGGCATGCTGTGAGATCTTCTTTTATGATATGTCTACCCTAAAACATTTTATTATATAACAAATATTCATGTTTAATTCTAAATATGATTTACTTACTGTTGCTATACAAAATGGTAAAGTATTTTTACATTGATTGCACATTAATTCAGTCTCTGGAACTTTAAAATCACAATATGGGCATGGAGATGAAAGCTCTTGTTCATTACTTGTATCACCTTTAGGAGGTTTTCGAACAACTGCCTCAATTTTTTTTGAATATTTTTGATCAACTTGAGAACGATACTCAGGTCGCATAAGAATAGCAGCAAAATTAAAGGCTTGCTTTTTAAGATTTGATCTATGACATTCTATGACTGTAGATGTAAGAATAGGAACAATATCTGTAATTAAATAATTTTATATATATATATAATATATATATGTATATACAAATTTTACTTACGAGATGGAAATTTTGATATATTATTAGCTACTCTAATTAACATTCTAGCACCCCTCAGATGGTCTCCTCTCCTCACATGAATTCTAACTAAAATATAACTATGTAACAAAGTTAAATTTGCTTGCATTTCTGCAGGAATTTTAATTTTGTTTTGTTTTAACTCTTGATACATGCTAAATAAAATATCATGGGCATTTCGGTAATTTCCATTAATTTGTTCTTCATTTGCAATAATAATTGCTGTTTTTGCAGCTTCTCTATATTGTTTTCTAGCCATATACAATCTAAATAAGTATTTTGGATCTTTTGGTATTCCTCCATTTGTTTCACCCAGTAAAAATTCAATCAACTGTGAAGATAAAGTTTCATCATTTGAAGAAGCTACAACATCAATAGCTAAAGATAAAGCTTCATTGTCATCATTACTGGTTTTTGCTACTCTTAATAGCAACTTCATGGCCTACAAAAATACATACGCTGTTAACAAAAAACTATTGTTCTTTGAATAAGTGATCTCTCTCTCTCTCTCTCTATATATATATATACATATATATGTGTGTGTGTGTATGTATATATGTATGTACGTACGTACATACGTATGTATGTACGTACGTACATACGTATGTATGTATATATGTTACATTTTACTACAATAAAATATTATTTATATATTCTTATTCATTTATAAAACAAATTTCAACAATAAATCAAATAAATTAAAACTATGTATTGACATACTTTCTCAAATTCTCTAGCATGAAAGTAGTACTTTCCAGCTAATAAAAAATTCTTTTCAGCTTCAAAATGAACAGCTAGACTCCGAAAATCACTTTCTCTACCTTCATCAATAGCTAATGTTTTGATTAAAATCTCTCCATATAAATCAAGTTTATTGTGTTTTCGAGCCATTTGAAAAGCTTCTTCGAAACATTGAGATATCACTAGAAATCTTATTGCTGATGAATAATCATCAAGTCGTTGGAAAAAACTAAAAAGTTAATAAAAACAAAATTTTTACATATTACACAGTTATTTTACGTAGAAAATAAATAATTTTATTACCGTGCAACCATTTTTGCTCCTTCGATACTTTTTGTTGTTTGCACAAGTTCAACTGCAGCTTCTGGATTGTTCAATTTTTCTAATTGCAATCTAATTACGGAATCATAATCTTTTGCAATATGATATGCATTAACAGCATCTTCATACATTCCATCACTTTCTTTCGCTTTCGCATACTGTAAATGTATTTTTGGAGATGTAATATTATCAATAAATTCTCCTACTTTTTTCCAATTTTTTAATTTAATATAAACTGAAGCAGCCTTGTCATACTGCTTACTTTTTTCATATAACAAAGCACAATCACCAAATTGTTTTTTAACTTCTAACAACTCTGCACATTCTTTTTGAAGCTGATTATTATTTGATTCTAAAGCCAGTTGAACTCCTTTTCTATAGTTTCCTACTCGTATCGAAGTTCTTGCAATACCATATAAACATAAAATTTTATGATCATCACTTAAATACTCAGAATCTTGTAAACTTCTTTCATAATGGCCTAATGCTTCATTATAATTTCCTCTGTAATAGTAATTATAAACATTTTAAAATTCATTGTATCTAAAAATTAATGTAAATAAAACCAACTTACGTAAATTCTAATTGTTGAGCATATTCCCTTGCTATTGCAGAAATTTGTTCAGGTGCATGTTGTTTTGCAAGGCGCAGAGCTTCATCCCAATGCATCAAATCTCGGCGCATTTCCAGTACATAAAGAGGTTTACCAGCAGTAACAAGCCATTTTTGAGCATTTTCTATATCTCCTAATAAAAGTGCTACGTGACCACACATTTCTCTCCAATCATCAACATTTTCTAGTTCATATAAAGCCCATACCATACCAACGTCCTCAATTTGACTATAGACTCGAATTGCTATTGTAATAAAATACAATACATTAACATACTAACACAATAATTAAATTTAAATAAAAATGCAGTAAGCTACAATTTAATATTAAATAATGCTTGCAGTATCTATAAAATGTTTTAAATACTCTATAATAAAATACACTTTTACCCCAATCTATTTCCAAATTTTCCATTGCGGTTTTTGCTAGTTGTAGCCAAAAATCTTTCGCTTGTAATTTTATACATGTATCCCATGCTTCTTGATACCTTAAAAATAAAATGTTAATAAATTAATGAAATTTTTAAATTTATGATGCAAATTTAAATAAATACTTTTGCAGTTGTAATTGTTTCTGTAAAATTTCTTCTTCGTTAATGTTAGATCGATCATTTCCAAACCCAGTATACATTTCATGCGTAATTAACATTAATTGTGTTAATTGTCCACTAGCTGTACCAAGAGTTATTTCTCCAGAAAATAATAATAATGGTATTTGTTGACTACCTAATTTCATTGACCCAATTTTTTTCACAGAAGTACCTATTTTCCAAAATATAAAAACTGTATAGTTTATGATATAATAAAATAACTATATACATATGTACGTACTTACGTACACGCATACATACATACATATATATATACATATGGAATTATAAAAATATACCCTTTATTGACTGTCGGACATAAATATAAGTAGTTATTTCTTGTTCATCAAAACCAACAAATATATTTCTATCGGTTATGTTATTATCCCACAAAACACCAATTATCGTTGGTGAAAAGTCTGGTACATTAACAACATCACCATTTACCTAAAATTGTTGCAAATTATACTTGTATTTTACATCTAATTAATTACATCTTAAAATATAATTGATAAAGTAAAATAAAAAACAAATTAAAGAAAAAATTTCTTACAGGATTATATACATATCCATGACTTTTATCATCAATAAAAACTAATCTTGTTCCAGCAGGATCAACAAAAATATTTTTAATTCCTACACTATGTTGAAATTCTAATGATATTTTCCAATCCTCTGTGAAAAAGTACACAATATGTCCCATCTAAAAATATAAAATTATACTTAGGGAAAATGAAAATTTTAAAATTATAAGTCAGTTACATCTGTTGAATAAATGAGAAAATCTGTAGTCAAAGCATGATCTGTAATAATAGCCTCTTGTTTATTGAGGTCAGGGAACATTTTTGAGTCTTTATTGTCATGATCAACATCAGCTTGTTCAATCTAAAATAAAATATTTTAAAAAAAATACATATACTAGAATTATATACATATCATTAATTATACACACCAAGTGCAACTGTAATTTTCCATCAAATAGAACTGAAGCATATTCAGTATTAAGGTGCATACTAGTTATTGCTGAAAGATATTCACGATCTCGAACTAAGTAAGGAGTTGAAATATCACCAGATCTTTGCGGACGTGTTAGATCATACAACCATGCTCTATTATTCATACCACATGCTAAATGAAATGGACCAAGCGCAATAAAACTTGGTTCTACTTCTGTACTTAATATAACAGGTATTTGTTTAGTCTGTAAAATATGTATAATATATATATATATATATATATATATGTTACTTAATTAAAACTCACAATATCAGGCGAAAATTGATAAATAGCAATATCTACTAGACCAGCTAAAAGTGCAATTTTAGCTCCACACACAGCCGTTAGAGAAGAAAGTCGGGTTAAATAAAAACTTATATTTCCACTGCGTCCACAAACAGCTAAAAGTTGACCATCTTCACTCCAACCGACTCTCTCTACTTCTGTTTCATGTTCTAAAACAATTACGCTACTTGTTTCTTGTAAATTTGATATATCATGTATTTTCACTCTAAAATAAGAAAAAATACAATCATTTAAATATATATATAATAAAAGATTTTTTTTTACTTATAATACAAAAACATACATATTATCTCCGCATGTAGCAACTTTCCCTAATCTTGTAGAAAAAGCGATATCATTCAAACTACTTTTATGATTTCGAATTTGAAACAATTCCTGGCCTACTTCTTTTATATGGGTTGATATTGCAATGAAAAAACCAGCACTAAAACCTATCATAATATATCCATCCCCATACCATTTATATGTTACAATAGAACCATAATGCTGCTGAAAAGCAAGCTCTATTGGATTTTCTGGATCTATTAGATTATATAAGTAAAGTGTTCTTTTCCCAACAATTAAGCTTACCTAAAATAAATAAATTAATTTATTTTTTCTATATACAAAATTATATTATATTTATAAATAATATACAAATGTTTAAAAATGTTCCTTTTCACATTCACTTCAGTAAACTATTCAGATATAAAAAAATACATACAGTGTTTTCTCCTCCCATTCGTTCATCAGTTTTCATTTCAGCAAACTGAATATCCGCAGGATCTGCTCTTAAAGAAATTATTCGTAAAGTATCACCATCTGAATTACTAATTGATAGTGTACGATCTTCAGAGCCTAATGCTAACAAGTTTTCAGTATTCCAACTTCCACAAGTAATCCGTTTATTGTGTTTTCCAATAATTGGAATACGTCTACAAATACATTTTAAAAGCATATTATAATAAATTTATTATGAAATTTGATTTCTTAACAGAATAAAAATAATATACTTTGCTGTATTATGATGATAAATTGCTAAATTTCCTCGATTAGTTCCAACAGCTAATATTGGACAAGACTTTCCCCAGAATAAACAACTCATTGGATCCCTTAAACCAACATCTATTGTTTGTTGGCATGTGTTATTAGCATCCCAAAGAAGTAATTGAGGTGAATTTGATGCTATAATAGCTAATACATCTCCATCTGAATCCCAAGCAAAACCACTGCATAACCTGATCAATAAAACATTCAATTATACCAGTATTTTTAATATTATTTTTAAGTTTTCTTTAAACTTACGCAGGTAACTTTATACGGCCCTTTGATTGCCCATAACGATCAAAAATAGAAACAGTTGAATCACAGCCGGTTAAAGCAAGATAACTTCCTGATCCTAACTGCCATGTAACATAAACCTCACCTGGTCCATGAGGTTGTTCCAGACGGTATAATAACTAATAAAAATAATTATTTATATAGAGCAATAATTTTAAAAGTGGTAATTATGAATTAAAATATATTAAACATAACTACTTTTTACATTTAATATTGTTAATTGAATTTTACCTTTTCATTTGACATTATAATATCATGATTTTATAAAAGTATCTGTATAATAACAACCTTTGCAACTTTTCGTTTAAAGTACATACAGAATTGTCATATTTTATATTACAAATATGCATTGCCAATGTAAAAACAAAAATTTCGGCTGTCACAATCTCATTCAGTACTACCAACAGTGTATTTACTTTGCTAAATTATCTAAATCATACACACATATCACACAATAGGCGAAACATGCATAAATACATGATTATATACATGTATATATATATATATATATATATATATATATATATATATATATGTACGTTTGTGTGTGTCTGAACGTATGTGTATATCCGTCCAGCTTTTTGGAGGTTTTCTTCACTTTTATATTGATGACTTACGATCTACTACCACCCAAGGTGGCATGAAGCAATGCTTTTGAAATGGTATTACAATGAATATTTGAATGGAATTAAATATATTTTAATCTGAAAGAAAATTTCAATAAAATATAATACATCACTACATTAGATGAAGCACAATATCTTCAAATTACAGCAAATATTCAGTTAAAACTAGTTAAATGTGTTAAGTATTGAAACTGTTAAATAAGTAAAAAAACGAAGACGACTGAGAAAAAATGAAAATTTAGCTAGTACATACACAAATTAGAAAAATAATTGGATGTTTAAATTCATTTTGACAGGATAAACATATATCATCGAAAAATGAAAAAAGTATTTTAAAAAAAGAATATATGGATTCTTTCCCTTGTTATGGATATGAAGTTTCCATGATAAAAAGGTGGATAAAAGGAGAATAAAAGCAGTGAAAACATTATCTAAATGTAGTGCTGGAATATGAAAATGAAAAATGAAACAGAGTTTTATACTATTCATTTTTAATAATAAAAATATTATTACAAAAGTAATCATATTAATTATATATTTTTGAAAAAAATATATGTATATAAAACATCACATCATTAAACATATATAAAATAACAGTCATTCTATAACTAATTTAAAAGGCCTTTATGTGTTAGAAAAATAACTCTGTAATAAGTTAATCTGATTTTCGTAATTTAGCACTTGACGCTTCAATACTTTCTAGCCAAAGTTTAAGCTCTGCTGGAACTTCTGGTTTTTTATCGTCTTTATCGAGAAGTTCCTTCATCATTTTATTAACATCAATACCGACAATATTTTGCTTACTTAATACGACTGCTCTAACAAAATTGTCACTTAAAGTTATGAACTGTTGTTCTAAGTAGAGGCTTTTATCATCCCAATAAATTATCTGAAAAATGTATACTAACTAATAAAATCATCTAAATTTAGCTTATTTTACAAAAAAAAATTGTAAAGAACAGAAATTATATTCGTTAATGTTTTATTATATATCCAAGAAAATTATTTCGCCTTAATATCATACAAAAGTGTTAACGCTGTGCCGTATATAAAATTATATATGGTGATTATTAAACATTTTTTCTTAGATAATCATGTAAAGCTATATTTTATGTTGTATATATTCTTTAGTACAGTGGCATCAAACTCATTTGTGAACACGGGCCATCAAATTCAATTTGAAAGTCTGCGGGTCGCAGACAAAAAAGTCACAAAAGTCAATTTTATTTATATTCGAAAATAACTCGTTTAAATTTTACATTTATTTTTTTCTCTAATGAATTTATAAAAATTAAAAAATATACATTAATTTGAGGTATTATTATCAAATGTTACAACAAAATTTCAAATTAGAGAAATTAAAAAAAATAATATTTTTTGCTAGAAACTTGCCATCTTTTGACAGAAACTATTTTATTAATATCGGGTGCGTTTTTATGATAATGATATTTTTACTATAGATATTAAATGTTCATTTGTCAATTTTGACCTGTGTGAAATGTTATTAGTCTTTAAAAGGGAAAATAATTGCTCAAATAGGTATGCACTTCCAAACATTACCAAAATTCTTACCGCAAATATACGCATTTCAATAAAATGTTTTGGCAAGTATAAATAAAAATATAGAATACCAAATTCATTATTACTTTTCTTGTAGCATCGCGTTGCACTGGATTTCAATCAATTCCATTAGGGTGTTTTATTTATTATTATTTTAATATTTTAATTATTTTATTATTTTAATAAAATCAACTTCAAGCTTTGGGAGCCTTCTAGAGCCTTGCGGACCGCGTGTTTGATACCACTGCTTTAGTGCATAAAAAAGCCAATAAATAAACTTTTTGTTCGTTAAGAAATTCAATAAATAAATATCAGTAATCACAAAATATTTTTTTTAACTTTCTTGCTTTTATATATTATTTTATATATTCATGATAGCTTTTAAGAAAATATCAAAAATATATAGTAGACGGTTAATTAAAATATACCTTTGTAAGTATTTTATAAGATGTAAATATTGGTATTGTACGACGATAACGTATACTACTTGCTCCTTGCAAAGCATTTCCTTTCAATTTCACAATAGCATCATACAATCCCGTTCGTTCATAAAACTGAAATCTAGCAAAATCCAATTCTCGTATGTACCGAGCATTATTCATATGTCTAAAAAATATGTCTACATCTTGCGTTGTACAAAAACCTATAACAGAATTATTACCAAATAAATATCTCAATTGTGTAGAATTATATTATTGACAAGTATATTATAAACATTTATAAGAATAAAAATAAATTATAGAATATAAATACATATATTATTTAGAATATTAAATAATGACTATATATGGTAATAGAATATATATAATTTAAAAGTAAAAGATAAACCAAAGTTTAGCATTAGAAAAATAAAGAGATTGAAAATAGATGTCTGAAACCTGTTATTAAAATATCTAATTAATTAAATAATAAAAGTCTGAAAGCAAAGCATATAGCCGAATGAAAAAGAATAAGATAAAATGGAAACGAATCAATTATTGTCTAGAAATTATAGTGAATAGAAAATAAAATAAGTATGAGGCGATTACTTTAGATTAAGTGAATGAAAGATAAGGAAAGCGATTTCCTGAAATTAATATAGCACAAAAATTATAAAATGTGAATACATACATACACATATATATGTATATATATATATATATATATATATATATATATATATATATATATATACACATATAAAACGAGTTCAATATATTTTACATATATAATTGCATTATTACAAATATTTTATTATAATAGCCTATTGTTTTGATATTTTGCAAAATCATTTAGTAACATTATGGGTTTTTCTTTTCATAAACTATACGGATACTTAACAATAATGAAAAAGTAGCTTATAGTTAATTTATAGCAATCAAATATACTGTTATAGTACAATGACTTTTAATATTTACTTCTAAGAAAAACCGAATATGCAGGTATAACACGATGATTTTTATTATTGACCTTATGAATATGTTCTCATTGTAAAGAAATTTATTCTCCAAACGTATAATCATGAAAAAAAGAATTTAGCAGCTAACTGAAAAAATAATAGAATATTTTTATTCCATTATTTTTCACAATTAAAAATTAATAAATGTATAAATTTCTATATATAACTAAAAACATACATTTTAATAATATCTTGAATGACGCAATAAATTATATATATATATATATATATATATATATATATATATATATATATATATATATATAAATATAAACATAGATTTGAATACGTGCAAGTATAATCCTAAAATAGGTTTTACAATTTACATACATTCATAGATTAATATATTTACATTATTTATAACAGTAAATGATGTATGTAAATGTTTTAATACAACTAAATACTTGCCTTTAATATATATATATATATATATATATATATATATATATATATATATATATATATATATACATTTACACATATATACATATATAAAGTCAATATTTCATTAAGTCGCTTATGATTGCTATTTCTATTAACAATTGATATTTGTTCTTATAAAAAAGCTAGACAGAATACCATAAATGAAATAATAAAAAAATATGTATAAAATAAAACAAAAATATTTACCATATAATGTTGTTGTTTCATTTGGTTTTCTTTTAGGTAAAAACAATTTTCCAAATAAAATCGTAAACGCTATTCTTATAAAATAATTGACATCCCAAAAAACGTATAAAAGTGCTATTCCTGATACAATGACTAAGAGAAATACATTAATTGGGTTTATTGACTGTAGAATTACAGAATAATTTAAGAGAGGACACATCTTGTAAACCGGCAATAACAATGATCAGTAACTGATTATATATGCCTCGTGGCTTAACCCAACACATTCGACCTGTTCAATGCAAGTTCAAGTTAAAATTGTACTGGTGGGGAAAATGAAAACAGGTGAGTATAATGTCATTAAGAAGGTTTACAAAGAAGAGTCATCTGTTCATTGCACTCGAACACGTGTTTCATTTCTCTTTATACAATGTAATAGTAGTATGAAAAAATATGTCACATATTTTGTTCCATTTATGTTAATAAAGACACCTTTTGATAATGATCTATTTTTAATTTTAATTCATTAATATATATATAAATTATTATTGATAATATTTAGAATAACTTTTTATATAAATACTTCCAATTTATAGTAGTTCGTGTAACATGATCTCTTACGAATATAAATATGTTAATTATTTCAGAAGCTCTATCTTTACTTTCTAATAAAATATAAAGAAAATGATTTGTTTAGAATTGACATGAATAGTACACAATTATTATGATGTTTGCTGTCTAAATGAATTATTCGTTTTACATTTGTGTAAATAAATATCATTATAATGTCTTAAATTAAAATTTTGATTTACATCCTATATATCATTTATATGTTTCGAGGTTAATTATACAGAATATATTTTTTAACATAACAATCGATTATTTTATATTTTTTCTATTATACATTATTATTCTTCAAGGTAACTTAAGTTTAGAAAAGAATAAAAAATATTCGTATTTAAATTGTACATACCTAAATAAATTCTAATTACAAAATATTATTTTTTATCTACAAAAATTGTAGTAAAAATGTGAAAGTATACATAAAAGAAATTTTATATCTATTTTCATTCAGCTTATATTAAATATATTAATATGTAATCAGTTATTTTTTAAATATCTCGATATACTGATTTCTATTGTGTGGTAAATGTTTATATAAAAATTAATAATATACAAATAAATAATAGAAGTGAATATATAACAAATAATAATAATTAAATTGAAATGTTTTTTTTTCAAATAAAAGTAATATTTATCAAATTTGTTGTAGTTTCATTAACTATTTTTTATGAAAATATATATAACATTCACATTGCTAATATAGTTTGAAATAATGACAAATTGATTTACACGTGTTTATTAATGAATCGTAAGTAATAATGTTCGAATTTGCACAATAGACTATTTTTGTAACATTCCTAACATTTTTTTTAGTTCGATTGATTACTTAGTGTTCTTTTAAAATAGAAAGACAGTTCTTTTCAATAATATAATAAGAACCTATATTCTTTTTCTTCGATGGTGCTACAGCCCAAATTGAGCCTTGGCCTCCTCAATTTTCTACTTCCAGACATCCTTCTGCCTAGCAGTCCTTCTGTAGTTCATTACTCCCAACGGTTCCACTCCATCAAGTGCCCGAGGCTTATTTTGGAATTTCGTAACGTTTGTTGTTTTACGAGGTGGGGTTGTTAGCCTCATACCCAACACCCCTTTTTAGAGGACTATTCTCCCGCTCTCGTTAGCCCTGACCGTTCTTACTATCGGGGTTACTCGATCTTGCGTGAGGTTAATCAGGTTACTAGGGTTAACCACTTGGAGGTGAGAGTAGGAATTAAATAAGGGTAAGTATGAGGGAGAGTCTATGCGACGCTAGTTGCAGGCGGCGTCGTGTGGTATGCATACACTACTCCATTTTAACCCCAATAAGAACCTACATTAGATTATAATCGTATGTAATGAAATTATAGGTATGAAAATAATTTTCAAGGTTTTTATAACTAATATTTTAAACAGAGTAAATATTTTTTATTAAAAATAAAATAGAAAATAAGTAAAAAATAAAATTGTTTAATATTTATTTTAAATTATAGATTTAAACAATATTTCTATTAATTATTAATTTTAATGTGCATTATATTACTATATTCTTATAAAATTAAAAATAAATAATCACGAATTAATTTCACGAATTAATTTGAGGAATTTAAGAATTCTTCAAATTTTTTTCACAATTTTTATAAATATAAAATAATTTTCAATGATTAAAATAATATTAGATAAATTGGAAAAATAAATAAACAGATTATTAATAAATAATTTATTTTTACAGTTATTTAAATATACAACAAGAAATAGTAGAGTAAGGAAAGTATTACGTACTCTTTAATTGTTTTATTTGTTTCAATCTATATAAAATTTATTCTTTCCTATATATTCAGTAATTACTTGTAAATAATTATATATATATATATATATATATATATATATATATATATATATATATATATATTAGTGTAACATATAAATAGTCTTAATAATAATATAAATATGACTAAATTTTGATTAATTTAAAGCATTAAGATTAACTATAGATGTAAACAAATCAAATAAATATCATAGCATTCATAATTTTTCAACGTAAGATTAAACCCTGCATAACCACTAGGAATTTTTTATTCTCTGTTTATATATTTCTAAATTAATAACATTTTTATCTATACTTCTCGTAAATTCTATGCCATAATAAATAGTGCCGAGTTTTTTTATAAAGTGTTAATTAAATCATTTACAATAATTACATTTTTAAATAAATGTATGTAGAAAAAACAGAGCTAATTATTTTAAGTTTATACGTATAAATATAAATTCTTATAATCGAACGTAAAAATATATATTCTGTCTGATTAATAATATTATTCATAAAAAAGTCAGTATTTTTTAGTAATATAAAAAATGGAGAAAGTATTCTATTTGGTATAATTAATATTGGTAATAAAAATAATATTTTAAAGTAAGAAACATCGATGAAAATATATTTATATCACATCATCGCAGTATTGAAATTGAAATTGTCATAGATAAACTCAAGAAAATAGTGATTTGCAAAAACCAGATTGTAAAAAAATCAGATATATAACTAAATGTAATTTTTAAATGTTAAATATCTTATATTTAAATTTTCAACAATTACTACGGCTACTTACATGTAAATTACAACACTTATAAATGAAAATGTAAAAATATGAGATAAGAATGAGTCGATTTTAATTTAATAATAATGTAACTTTATTCATCACAATGCCAATTTTAAGGCCATTAGATATTTCAATGATTGTTATTTTTTTAATAATAAAGTTTTTTTCATATATACATATATATATATATATATATATATATATATATATATATATATATATATATATATATATAATAGTATGTATAGTGGCGAAACAAAACAAGTTATAAAAGTCTTATAACTCTGGGGATGGATTGGATACATTAACATAAGATCCTAGTCTCTGGAATTTTGTTCAAAATTAAGCCATTAAAACACTCTTAGGTAAACCAAAATACAAGAATAAATAATATAAGCTCAATAAGAATATTGGCAAACGATAAAATTCTCCAGGAATTACAACAAACAAAAAAGATAAGAAAATCTACTGAAGATTAAACAGGTTCAGTAACGAAATTAAAAATTAACCCAAGAAAGTTATTTTTTTATAATAAATGTATATAATGTGCAGATTTAGAAAAATCATAAAGAAAACATTTTTTTTTTATTTTGATACAAAATTAAAAACTATTGGTTTTTGATATATTTATACTTAATTGTTGATATAATTAGTGCCAAGACAATATATCAAAAACTATAACCTTATCAAACTAATTAACTTAAATTTTGTTAATTACGTTGATTTAATAAATGATTCCAGTAGACTATTATATTAAATTTGCAAATATAATATATATATATATATATATATATATATATAATTTGATGGTTTTATTGTTATAGTTTATTAAAATATAAATATTAAAAAAAATATTTCCATTGATATTTTATTCCAAAACCTGCGTTAGCTTTGTATAATAATATACATTTAAAATACGATAAATTGAACGCTAGTAGATTCGAAAAACGAGCTTCATCAAAATAAAAGTGAAATATACTTATGTTCTTATGATTTAAACCATGGTAACTATTTTGACCCCATAATCCGAAAAATTTCAAACACTAGCCTTAAAAAAGGCTTTGAAGAGATTACAAATTAGGTGAAGGATTTGAATGTGTCCCGTTATCAAATAAAGTAAAAAGACATATTCCTAGATAATTAAACGAAACGCATATTAGACCTAAATATACTGGTTTAAACTTAAATTACTTTATTTGTATTAGACTGAACAAAACAGCTTAATATTTAATGATATTCTTTTTTTAGGACACATGCATGTCAAATCAATACTTCTAAAAAAAAAACATAATAACTAAATTAGAATTACAAATTTAACTGAAAAAAGTTGACCACTGTAAACGTTTTCAATATTTCTATTAAACTGAATGTACTATTTTATATTGTTTTTTTCATATATATATTTATATTATTTTCCTATTAGCGAATAAAATGTCAGTTTTATTTTATTTGCTTTACTGTATTCGACATTCGTAACATTCATTTATTTGAAGTATAAACATAATTTTTATTTAGGATTACCGCATTCCACTAAACATTTATTCATTTATGTGTGGGGATTTATGTACCTATGTACGTACATATACATACATACATATATATATATATATATATATATATATATATATATATATATATATATATATATATATATATATATATATACTGTGTGTATGTTTCCTTGTGTCATTATTTAAAACAAATAGAAAAAGTTATTACTTCTATAGTAAAGTAGATATAATTATTTAAAAAATGTACTTTTACTTAATGCAGAGAACAATGCTATGACATAAAAATATATATCAAATATTATTTTAAAATGAATGAAAGGTTTATACTCGAAAATATTGTGATTAATATACGTTTTTTCATCTGAATACTATTGCGCTTTCTTTCAAAAAAATAATAATTGTAAGAATACTTAACTTTCAATAAATAATAAATACCTATAATATAGATAAAAAGAAAAGCAAAAAAATATTATTATTCATAACTTTATATATATATATATATATATATATATATATATATATATATATATATATATATATATATACATATACATACATACATACATACATATATACATACATGATGTGTTAATATGTGAAATACATTTAGGGGAAACGTTGATTTTTATGTAAGGCAAGACTATTAAACTATTCTATATTACACATTTGAAATATTAATCTAAAAATGTCTAGAAATATCACATTTTAGGAAATTAAATATAATTAGAAACGTTTCTTAATTATTTTGATTATATGTATATAAATATTTCTTTAGTAAAAAATACTATAAATTATAATTTGTTCTCATTATTTTGTCCATTCGTTACATTCATAAATAATATATTTTTGCAAAATAATAACTGTTGTGATTTTTGATTACAGTCTACTATTAATCGACTCAAGATAAATAATTGAATTTTATATATATATATATATATATATATATATATATATATATATATATATATATATATATATATATATATATATAGATTATTCGGTGTTAATAAATGAGAAGAGCAACTAAATATCGAAAATATATAAAAGTTCACTTGTCTATCAAACAACTACTATAAAGTCTTATATTTTTTGGCATATACATATATTTATTCTTATCAAATAAACATTAATAATTTGCAATATTGACCTTTCCTTTTAATAATACATTTGTTGAGAAAATGTAAAATTATGGATAATTACATACAATTCAGTTTTTCATCTGTTAAACTCTTGTTTATAACTGTTTCTTATTTTAAGATTTTATATTAATTTAACAATGCTCGAAAAACGTGTTGTATCTGAATTTAATTTGAATGTAAAAAAATAATTTATAAATCAATAATTTAATCAAAAAATATTTACCAGAAAAAATATATTTAAGAAAAACATAATCATTGAAATGTTTGTAAAAATATTTTTCGGAAATATGTCATAAAACAAATTAAACGTCGGAAAAATACATTAAATATGTTTGAATAATTAATTAAAAATATAAAACATAATTACTTTAAAATTAATATTGTGTTACATTTGCTACTTTTCTGAATTTTCAATTTCAATGGTAGATATTATATGTTAAAATTTATGAAAATAGATTAATCTTTGACATATATACTCACTTCTTTATTGCACATTTTAAACATAAATGTATGTTACTTTGCTTGGTAACATGTCTTGATGTAATATTAAGTTTTTTGAATCTATTCATGACTAGTAAAGCTGTAATAAATTTGTATGTGACACTAATACATCAATATAAAAATAATGCATTTTTGATGTAGAAAAATTTTTTTGATGAATAAGCACCAACTTAAATTTTAAAACGAGACGGATAGCTATTCTTGTATCTATAAAACACTATTCTGACAATTTTCATAAAAATCATGTTTCTTATCTTACTATTAATTCCGTATTCAAAGGTTACGCTACAAGTTAAAAATTCTGTTGTTTGATATTAAAAAAGAAATCACATTTTATATTAGTACAAATAAATATCATTTCTTTCTAAAGCTCGACTTCCACAAATTTCGCTTCTTCATCTACTAATTTATCCATTTCATAACAATTATTTTCAAATTTTTCTAAACTACCATTAAGAAATGGATTAGTACTTTCAGATATTATATTCACACTACTTTCACCTTTGTGGAATGCTACACTGTTATCATTGATTGTATCGTTCCAGGCTCGTTTTTCAGATTCATCATTAGAAAAGTGATTACTAGTACTATGTTTAACATCACCATTCTCGATGGCCTTAGTGTATTTTGGTGTAGAAGCATCGACAGGTACAACTGTCGTGTTTGCGTTTTGTCAGCAATCATTGCGTAAATTAGCGCTTGAAATGTCATTACATTCGATCCACCTTGCAACTTCTAACGGCATTTCTGGTTTTTGGTATGTTATTTTGTTCCCACTTTCAACATCTGGACATTTTGCCCCTAACATAATTAGATCGTTGATAATTTCTTCAGCGTTACAATCTATAACTCTTTGCTTGCAAAGTGCAATTGCACGTACAAAATTATCTTTTGGAGTTATAAATCGATGCTCCATATAAATCGATTTTTCATCCCAATATATAATCTGAAAGAAAATGAAATTACAATTTTTTACTAGTTCAATTAATTGTTTTATCGTATATATATATATATATATATATATATATATATATATATATATATATGTATATATATAATTTTCATCGGATATTTTTATAAAAAGTTAAATGTTTATACACTGAATAATTCCATTTTACAAAAGTTAAAATAATATTTTTATGCAATAAAATCATGAATGTTAAATTCAATATTATATTTATTTATTAGAATTGAGGATATAATAAAAAAATAATACTTTAATTTTAGTACATCAAATTAAATTTATATTTGTATTTATAAAGAAATAAAGACATAAATAGAAATGTGTTCTAATTAAAAATGAAAATAGCTTGTTTCACTGACATTTTCTATCTTTTTAAAAAAATTTTTTTTTTTAAATTCTAAAATTTTACGTGACACACTTTGATAAAATGTACTTATTTCAGTTTGTTATTTAATACGTTAGGATATAATATTTACAGAAGTAAACAAAGATACCTTTGATGTTATACGGTAAACAGAGAAAGGACGCACGAAACGTCTATATCTGATTGTTGCAGCCCCTTGAAAAACAGCTCCTTTTCGTGCACATATGGCTCGATATAACCCAGCTCGTTCATAAAAATCAACTCTTGCAAAGTCTAACTCTCTTAAATAACGTGCATTATTCATGTGATATAATAAAGTATCTACATCGGTTGTTATACATATTCCTGCACATAAAACGATTAGATTTTTTATATAAATTTACATCAGTAATATGATATAAAAAATATTGAATATTTAAATGAGTAAACATTTTTTCTATCATGTAAATATTATATAATACATTCGCGTGATTAAAAGTTTTTTAAACTAATATATAAAATATTGGATATTGATTCAGACAGGATAGATAGCGATTAAAATACAAGTTGTTGCTGTAGTGCATAAAAAAATAATTAAACGTTTAAGAAGCCATATTTATGTATTTACAATATTTAAAAAAGTTAAAGGGAATGGTTTCAAAACTTGTGAAATTATATTTAAAAGTTAAGTACAATTTTTGCATATATACTGTTTATTAATTTATATTTTGTCGTATTATTTAATAAGGGAAAATTAATTAAAAATTAAGAGAAATCCAGAGAATATAATATACATTTTATTAGTATAAATAAGAATTTAAAGTCTTTTCTTATTATTATTAAGTATGATTATTTTACAAAAAGATTATATAATAATATTAGGTTAGTAAGTTCAAATAGGATAAATTAAACGAATTCTTATTTATGGTTTCGGGATTTGTCGCTATTTTATGAAGATAAAAGTATATTTTACTTTCGCATATTTTTTCACACATAGTTACGTATATCCAATATAAATTAAATGAGTGTGTCCGTGTGTAATTTAATACATAAAATTAAAATGATATATTTACATTTTTTTGTGTATTTAATGATACGTTAATTATCATTAATAAAAACGAAATTAACAGTTAGAAAAACGAATGAAGTAAGATATGTTCTATCTAGAACAAAATAATTAGTTACAGTAAGCTTCTCCCATCATCGATTTTTAAAACTAATTCATCTTATAGATGAATGAAATTGGCCAATTACTTTGCTATTTATTTAAGAATAGAATAATCTACTAAAATTATCATTCGTTAAATAAATGGCGAATAGCATGTTTGTAAGAAGCTGTATTTACAAACTGGATACTTGATTTTATAAATTTAAAAAGTTATCTATGAATTTTACTTTTATTATGAATAACGGTTTTAAATATGATACATTTACTAATTAATAGTTAAGAAGGGTGTGGGTAAAAAAACGTGTTTACATGCAACTAACAGTAACTGTTTACATTATACATATATATTTATAAGCCCCTTGTATATTCATATTTGTATAAGTCAAAATTGAGAAAATTCAGTCGTTCTGAACTCTATACCAATTACCCAAACTATATATATATATATATATATATATATATATATATATATATATATAGAGAGAGAGAGAGAGAGAGAGAGAGAGAGAGATAAATAATTATATACTCAAATGTGTGTTTTATTTTTGCATGTCATAATATAAAATAATACTATTGGAATACGTATACAAAAATAACAATTACATGGACAATTAGAGAATTTAATTATTAAAAAAAACTTGATTTTATACATACGTGTATTTATGTTTACATACAGATGATTTTAAAGTAATAGATTTAAATAATCGTAAAAAGAATTAATATGTTTTATGCAAATGATCATTTAAAAAGAAAATGTATGATCATATAAATATATATATATATTTATGCGCTCACATGCACACATGGTTGATAATTTCCATATATATATATATATATATATATATATATATATGGTACAAAATGATTACACATGTAAATATTAAAAATTATAAATATATTTACCTGTAACAGAAGTTTCATCTAAGATATTTATTCGTTTCTTACAGAACCTGGCAAGAAATAAACTTAAACACATTCTTAAGAAATAATGTAATTCTAAACAGGCGTAAAGAAGTATAATAAAGCAAAGTATAGCACCAATAATATAGCACACTAACATTTTAATTATTTCACAATTTTGTACTTGATTTATAATAATTTTGCCAGTGTTATTTAAGTCATTTGCGAAATTAAATTGTTAATCACATTATTGTTAATAATTCTTCAAATTATTATATTTTATTAAGCTAATATGAAACGTTTTCGGCAAAAGTTTACAAGCACGTATTATTAACTGGTAAGGTACGATGAAAATAATATTACAAACATATCACATACTGCAAAGGTAATCAAATATAAAATAAATAAGTACAAGCATTTTATTAAAGAAATTTGTGTTGCAAATCAAATATTTTTATATAATTAATCTAAATATATCTTTTAGCAAAATTGGTAAAATAATATATTCATTTATGACTAAGGTATGAACATTATATGTATATGTATATATACATATATATACATATATATATATATATATATATATATATATATATATATATATATATATATATATATTATTGATCTAATAATATTTCACAAAATGTTAATAAAAGTAATATATATATATATATATATATACATATATATATATATATATATATATATATATATATATATATATATCATATTATCACAGTTGTATAATTAAATTTACAAGTTTAATTTATGTAGATATTAATGGTAGTATTTTTAATGTAGGTGTGTGTATTTTTTACTTTGGTTTTATAATCATCACTATAACAATCTGTGAAAACGTGTCATTCTTGAGTGACAGTCTGAACACCTTGTGAAAATTTATTATTTGCAGTGGCGATGTTTGTCTGACGATTATAAAATGTCGATTGTTGTGACGCATGCGCTAACAAAATTTTGTTGCAATTCACCCTTATAGGTTTTAAGGGATGCTATGCACACACGTACACCGTATGGATGGATTTTGTATATATATATATACATATATATATACATAAATACACGAAATCCATACATATGTATAGAGCTCTCTAATAAGTATTATAATTTAAAACGTAGTCTTATTTTGTTTTGCAAAATGTGCGAAAATCAACGGGAGGTTTCTAATTGAGATAGAAATATAACATTTTAAAGATATATTTCAAACATATACATGTTTGGAGAGTATCGATTTGTTTAATTCTTAAAAATATAAAAATTCCATTGAAACAGAAATGAAAATTTACGAAATCTATGTTATTTTCAATATCAATTAAAATAAACAAAAAATCACAATAATTAAAACGTTAATAAAAAAAATAATCAGTATAAATAGATTTTTTTATTTACTACCACATAACATTAAGTTATAATTATTTTCTGATTACTTAAATCTCTCAAATCCATCACAACCATGTAATGTAATCATGTTATTATAACTGATTATACGATTGTTAAAATAATTTGATCTATAGAATTTTTAATAGAAACTATTAAACATTTTAAAAGTAATTTAAACGAATTTATTAGTTTAAAATATTCAACTTATATAAAATAGTATTTAATACTATTTTCACTATAATTATTCTTTAAAAATATATACATTTATTGATATATAATTTTTTAACACAGTCCATTATTACGTTATAACAGAAAATGATATCTTCTTAAAACTGATTATTTAAACTGATTATTAAACGATAATAATTACCTAAATAAGTTATCAGTAATTAATAAATTTTCTATTATATGTACTGAAATGAAAGAAAATAATATTTTTTATTGATATAATTATTAGGGTTTAAAAACATATAATCAATTTAATGAAAATTAAAAATAATAATTGAATTACGATAGTTAAAAAAGAGAGGAATATCCGAAAAATAATTTAATGCACATTTCTATAATTTTAGACATAAAATATTTTATTTTTTTAACGTCCATGTGAACGTTTTTCGTTCTGTTGAATTTCCATCTAGGTCATTCTTTAATGAATAATAACGAGATATCCTGAAGCAGTTATGTAATTACTTCTTTTTTACTGTAGTAAAAATGTCCTTTTTATCTTTAGTGACGTACTTTTTAATTATAAATGAATTTTAATTGAAAATTTATTATTCAAATGAAATGACTTTGTACATGTTTTCTATAAATAAAAATATTCCATTTTAACACACATATAAGATACTTTATTTTTATATAAAACAAATAGAACGTCATTATTATGCTCTAACTGTATCGAAATTTGTATAAAAAAAGTTTGATAGAAGTAAAGATTTTAAGAAGTAAAGTAAACGATAATTTAAGAAATTGTTCAAAAAGTTAAAATAAGGTAAAACTTAATGTGTATCATTGCATATATTCGATTTCGATCTAGTGTATATTGATAACAAAAATAAATTCAGATATTTGTAAATGTATTTCTTTATTTACATTTATCTCATAGTATTGCTAATATATATATATATATATATATATATATATATATATATATATATATATATATATATATATATATATATATATATATATATATACTCGCTACAGTATTTAGCTCGATTTATGGGTTCTTTTTTGAGAATACTATTATCGAGACTAAAGCTGATTCATTCGTCATGATATCGTAGAGCAATACGGTTTTTTGTTATATTTTATTATTGATTTTGCGACATCATGTGATACGGCCTTCTTAGCTGTCTGTAAGATGTATTTGTATTATAAAAATATTCGATTATATAAGTTGCATATATAAATTTTACACGACCTAATTATATTTGAGTATTTAATAACTATAATTAAAATGGAAATATTGTTTTATTGGAATGTATAAATGATTATTATTTTAAATTGAGTATACGAAAATAAGTTTTTCATTGACATTCGAAGTTTCTAGTAAATAATTACTATTACGTTTTTATGTTTTCTACAATCCTAATTGAACTGGTTTAGGATAATATGAAAAAACGTAATGATTACTCACAGCATAAAAAGATGCAAAATATTAATATAAATTAGTATCCTGATTTCTGTAATTTGTATTAAATAATCATAAAAAAATAAATTTAACATTCATGAGTAATAAATGTAATACTATTCAAATTTTAATCTTCTAAATTTTTTATAATTTACAGAAAAAGAATTATATTTATCTACTTTTACTCTTCAATGAAAATTCTAATCTATAGTAGTAATTTATAACAAAAATATGTGTTAAAAAACTTAGTTAAATTTTGAATTTTTTGACAAAACATTTTATACTGAAAAAATATTTTAAGAACATTTTTTGTTGGTCAGAGTATAAAATATTATTTGTGAAAAAATACTCCCTTACCAAAACAAATTTAGTTATATTTACTTTCATTTTTAATCTCTTTTTATAGAAAAAGGCATTTTAGATAGACATAAATAAATAAAATCTGAAAGTATAAATGTTTGCAAATTACTTAATCTTATTTTCATTTAAAAAAAAATTAGTAAGGAAATCATTTTTTATTAAAATTATAAAAGAAACTTGTCGAATTAATAAAAATGTATTTAATTTTAATATACAAAATTATTCAAAAGTTTATTTTATAAATGTATATTTATTATAGTTATTAAAACAATAATTATGAATAAGAAATAAAAACAGATAAACTAGAATATATATATATGTATATATATATATATATATATATATATATATATATATATATATATATAGATAATATTTTATTGTCCTTTGTTGAAATTATTGTTTTATTGTGATACATTATTACGTAAATTTGTGCTTGAAATATCATTGCATTCTATCCACTTTGCAAGTTCTGGAGGCATATTTGGTTTTTGAATATTAGCATTTTCTCTATCTGAATATTTTTTAGAAGATATCAATATTTTATTCATAAGTTTTTCGACGTTGACATTTGTAACTCGCTGTTTACTTAAAACAATTGCACAAATAAAGTTCTCTTTTCGACTTATGAATCTATGTTCCATATAAATTGATTTTTCATCCCAAAATATGATCTAAAAATATTTATACAGTTAAATAATAGGAGAAATGAAAAAAGAATGAAATTTATTTTATAAATAATATATAACAGAATAAAACTGAAATAAATAATAAAACGCACCTTCGATACTATGTGATAAACAGAAAAACATCTTATAAATCGTCGATATTTTATTGTTGTAGCACCTTGAAAAATAGAGCCTTTTTCAGAATTAATTATTTGTAATAAACCGGTGCGAATATAAAAATCATATCTCACAAAGTCCAGCTCTCTTAAATAACGAGCATTATTCATATGATACAGTAAGGCATCTACATCAGTTGGTATACAGATTCCTATACAACAATATAGAAATGTAAAATAAAAGGTATTTTAGAAAGTTGACTGCATTATCAGTTAAAAGATAAGCATAACATAATTCAACAAAAATAAAATCTCTCACGTGATGAAAAAATATGATTGCATCTTAAAGTTTATTACATTTTATTTTGAATAGAAATGAAAGTTTATAGCATATACACATTTTTTAAAAAGTGTGTATCAAAAAATATGCAATGTGTATATAATAATAAAAATAAATATTTACCAGTAATGGAAGTTTCATCTGAAATATGAATTGATTTTTTAAAAAATTTAGCAAGAATCGTACTTAAACATACTCTTAAAAAATAATGAACTTCTAAACTTGAATGAAGAATAATAAAAATACAAAATAAAACCACAATAATGTAACACATTTTATCAAACTGTATTTTTAATAAAATGAATTTGATTTTTTTACACGAGTTAATTTATTTTAAAATATAGTTTAAGTATATTTATTTTTAACATATTTCATAAAGTATTATTATTATTATAGAACAACCTATTCCGTGCAAAATATTACATGCAAGTACAATGATTTAAATGTTTGTATTTATTTATTATAATTGTAAAAATACAATTGTTATTATGAAAATTGTTTTCAAATTAAATACTTTTTTTAACTGAAAAAATGTTTATACATTCTTGTAAAAATCTGTTTACTTTTTTAAAAAACTGCTTTTCTTTTTTACTGATAATACAATAATACAAGCAGTTTATATCTTTTTGTAAAATTAATATTCATGTTTATACACAAGTTACTTCAACACACACGTACATTTTTTGTAGCATCAAGTTAAGTAAGAGTATAAAATAGTTTTTATAGCCACAGGTAATTAGAAAGAACGATTTACACACGAGTATTATTTTATTATTAAATTTATTTTCATGAAAGTTCAAGAAGCAATGATTTAAATTGTCATTAAATGACTTTTGGCTGAAGAGATATTATATATATATATATATATATATATATATATATATATATATATATATATATATAAAATTTAACTTACAGAATAATTTTCTCATATATACGTATACATATATATATATATATATATATATATATATATATATATATATATATATATATATATGAAAAAAGTATTTTTATAATAATATTTTTCTCATTAAATATTATTTAATAAATGTATATTGCTATTCATTTTGAATAATTGAAAATATGATAGTTATGTGATAATTTTTGAGGCTGTTAATTAGAAATTTTATGCAGACTTAATAATATTTACAACGTAATGATATATAAATTTGATATAATGGCGACTCAGAAAAATTCATGGACAATTTTCATAAAAATAAATATGTAATATTATTTTTCTATATATAACTCTATAGTTATCGATATATTATCGCCCAGAGAGTCTTTTATCTATGGTATCGCCATTATTCTAATTCATATTTGTACTATGTTAAATACTTTCGCTGAAAACAAATCAAGCTGTTCGCTTGTACAATCCAACAGTTCGCTTGTACGAATCCATTTACAATTCATTTCTTTAATACAATCTTTTAATTTTGGGAAAATACAAATGGGGACTACAGGTTAATTAGCATAGTAATTTTGAACGAAATCGTTGAAAAATTGGTGCTGAAAACTTTCATGATGTGTTAAGATATTATTATGAAACAAAATTCAACGATATTTTCCAGTCTGTTTTCTTACAAGAGCACCCAGTAATTTCTCTAAAATCTGTTCATAATTGATTTATGTTTTCATTTTTCGTGAAAAAAGGATTTTACGCAATAAACAGTTGCTGTTTTTGTCATGATTCAAGTACGGTGGTATTCTCATTCCAATTTTTTTCTTAATTTCGTATGTTAACTTGAAAATTTTTTATTGGTGTGTAAAACAGTCTTACGCAGTGTAAAGTAACCTTCATTATTTTGTCCAAATTACAAGTAATACTTTACTTCATCATAATTAATATTATCATGAATTTAAAAAAAAATTCTATTGTTAGAGTTTTCATCTATGTCTATTATAATTAATTTACTAGTATAATTGGATGGTTGAGGTACTGATGACAGTTTATTACATTTCCAAACAACTTTAGTGTATATATACACATTCATATATATGTGTACAAAATCAAAATTATCCACAAAATAAAAACTCCATGTTGATTTATTTGGTATGGGTTTCTATGGTACTAAAATATGATTATTGTCTCATTCAATTGCATGTATACATTTATAAATGACAAGTGACCGAACACAGCAAATCCAGGGTGTTGATGAGCGAAGCAAATAGTAGGCAGAGTCCCCTAGTGTATGTATATACATACATACACATATACATATATAAATAAAAGAAACATAAAATAGGTTACCAAGTTTAATATTAAAATAAAAAAAAACACTACAGAGTTCACTTTATTTTGGAATATTTAACAAAATGTAATTGGTTTTTGTATTTAAATTACTTGTTTTGTTTTTATTTAAGATTCATACATAAAATATGCTAAAAAACTTATTGTATATTATTCACACCTAAAAGATTTGAAAAATAATACCTTAAGAAATATTACTTTTTTTATAAATAAAAATGTTCAGTAATTTAGATAAAGTTAACAAGATTAGTTTAATATTAATTAAGAAAATATATATAAAACACATTGCTGTTTTTATAATCAACCTTCCATGTAATTCATGAAGAAAGGTCCATCTTCAACATTGTAAGGCGTTAGTGGCAAATCATACGGAAATGGAAAAAATTTTGCATTTTTATTTACATTCATATCTGTGTACTTGTTTCGTAGTTTAAAAACAGCCTCTCCAGTTACAAACTTTGGTAAAAATAAAACTCCTAGTTCATACGATCTTATGTTAAGCCTTGTATCAACTGATGATTGTGGAACAAATCCCCACGCTGCTTTTGATAAATTAGCACTTGTAAGAACATACCATGCCATTTCTGTTAAAGTAGGCGATACACGGCAATAAGTTTTTATGTGTGGCATTGCTTGGTTTCGATTTCGAATATTTGCTTTCCACTGACTATAAAAAATATAATGTGATAATATTTGTAATAAGAAATACCAAACAAAGTAAAATGTAAAATACAATCAAAAATAAAATGTAAAATACAATCAAGTAATAACATTAAAATATAGAAGAAAAACTAATAAACACATACCATAAGAAGTTTTCAAACCATTGTTGTTTCATATGTTGTTCTCTCCTATATGGTAAACATCCACCACCTAATAATTTATCATGACTTTGTTTTACATTGTCTAAAGATGGATACACAACTGATATTTTTGGTTGATTCATTAGACTTTTTGTTATTTCTTTACTTAAACTTCTACGAAATTCTCCACGTAACCATGAATCTGCAGTATTGCCCAGTGAGCCTATACTTGAGCATTGTGATATGATACTCCATGAACTAGGATCATCTCCAGGGGCTTTTGGTATTAAACAATGTTGTGATAAAACCGTTGCTAATTTTAAATGACCATATTTATCATAATCAGGTCCACGATGTTGACCTGGTATTGAAGCTATAAGAAACACACTGGAAAAAAAGTATTTATATTTGAAAAAAACATAAAATTGTTTTTAAACAACAGCTTAAGGTTTATTTGAAGCATTTTTATGTGTGATTTTGTGTATGTATTGATGTAAATCATTACTTTATATTATACTTAATGTAACAAAAATCTGTTTCACAATAACATACTTAATATGAGAAAAATCTGTTTCACGAACTCTGTGAATCCATTCACTTAAATGTGAAAGTTTGTACGAGTGCAAATACTGTAACAGATCATTTTTAAAATTTGTTGGTCCATTTCCTGCAGAGGTATTTGGACGATTTGGTTTTAATGGTGGACATCTTGGACTTATCCATAATCTGTAATAAAAAACATTCAAAAATTAATAAAGTGCATATGTGTGTGTGTATATATATATATATACATAATGTATTTATATAAACATGTTTTACCCTTGAGTGCGATTATCCCAATCAGGTTCATACAGATTTGCAGTTGATATGACAATTCTCATACTGTTATCTTCATAAAGAAACATAGACATTTTCCTGTAAGAAAAACAATAATTACTATTGTGATATGAATATAAATTTAATGACTTTTTGATACAGACGTGTGATGTTTACCAAAAGCATTTGGCATCTGTATTTTTATTGTTGTTACATTTGGTATTTTCTTTTGCACATTTTTTAGGTCATCATCCTCTTCCCCATATAGTATTGTTAATGGTTTATCTCTGAATTATAAATGGTATAAGAAATATTTGTATTATTTTATTTCCTTCACTAAAAATTATATAGTAAACATACCGGTATCCAGCGAAATAATATTGTGCCATTAACCATGCAATATCTATCATAAAATTTATTTGTAATGATGCTTTCAAATTTCCTAGACTTTTATCTAGCAACTCTAAAAAAAACCAAAACTTTTATTATAAACTTTTTTGTTTCACTTATAAAAAATTCACCTTGAAAAGTAACAGATAAAGGATCAGCATGTGTCGCTTTACAATCTGTTACTGTAGTGTAAAAAATATTGTATGGTGATGCAGCTTCTAGTTTTGATGCTATTTTACCTTTAGGTAAAACAACTGGGAAATATTCATTTATATCTGGGAAACTCGACTTTTTTTCTTCTTTATTCACTTTACTCGACGATGCTTCTTTTGAATCACTTGATGAAGAACACTTTTTGTTCGAGCCTGAATTTGATCGAGTTTCATCTTTTTTTTTACTATCAAATTCATTACTTGAATTTTTGGATGCGTGATTCGACTGCCTTTCATTTAAATTTTTATTCTTTAATTTATTATCATCGATTCTCGGTTTCTTTAAATCAGAGTGAGATTCTCTATTTTTCGACTCTGGTTCAATTTTTTGAGATACCATAATTTTTATTTGATCAATTACCACTTCTTTATCAATAGGTGAATTAAAATCATCTGGAAGTCTAATATCACTCCCATTTTTTTGTTGAATTACAAGTGCTTCTACTACAATGTGAAAAAATTTGATATACATTTTAACATTTAATATAATTGTGACTTACAATGTGGGTGTCGAAATTCTTTCAAATGAATGGGGTTTCTTCTGTAACATTTGGTCCCAAAAGTACATATCATATCATTTGAATTTTCTCCATCTATAATTTATAAGAAAACAACTTTATATTGAAATATGTAATTTTCACTTGTAGGTTATAAATTTTACCAGAAGAATATCTTTTGCGACTCTCATTAGAACTCATTGTTAAAATATTAAAAATCTAAACAGAATTCATCAATTAATATATATATCGATATTATGATCATTAAAATGTTAATTGATTTATGACATATACTTGTATATAGTTGTCAATTTTGAACTTTGTTATCAATTTGAAATGATTCGTGCTGCCCTCTGTATTACACTATTGAAATAATTTTGATTTAAATTTAATTATTACACGTTATTTTTTATGCACATGCGAATTTTGGAAAAATAAGTCAGTTCCATAAAATTAATATATATATATATATATATATATATATATATATATATATATATATATGTATTATGTGTGTATAAATTAATAAACCAATTGGATATAATTCGATATAATCAATTTGAATAAAATATTGTGTTAAGCAGCAAATACATAAACTATAGGAAATGTTAAAAGATAAAAATGTGATTGAGGAGTATTTGTATTAATTACATGATATTTTAAAAACTGCACAAAAATGAAAGTTTTATTTTTCATTCTATTTAATACCTGTATTATAATTATTCATTGCATATAGTTTAGTTTTTACTTTCGTTGTTTTTTTAGCTCATTATAATAGGTTGGTAGAAAAATAATTGCGGTTTATGACCTTTAAATTCATATACAATACTGGAATTATTTTTTCACCAACCTAATATTAGTATTGTTAATTAACATGAACAGTTTAAAATATAATTCAATTAATTATTTTAAAAATGATAATAACTGATAATTAATTAATTTTTTTGTAAAACAATCAATTTAGATTTATAAATTGATTGAATTTATTAAATGCATAATTTTATTTATTATGTTTAATACCAGTTAGAAACATGCAGATTAAAAAACAAACAAAATTTTATTATATTAAAAGTTACCTCTAATGTAACATTTTTCTATTTCATTATGTTATTCGCATATTAGGTTTAAAATTATAGAAGTATACATGTATGTATTTGTGTATGTACATGTGTATATATATAAATGTATGTATATACATACAGTGCACATAATTTTTTAGAAATTATTCAAATTATAAGTTATTATAAGTTAATAAACTAAAAGATAAATATATCTTCTTTAGGTAACATTTTACTAAATTCGAAACCGAATAAAAAAAAATAATTATATGATCGAAATTGTAGCAGAAAAACTTTTAAATTGGAAATGTTTAATATTTTGTTAATCTTCTTGTTAAAGTTTTTGTAGAAAAATGACGTTCCATAATCATGTAATTTGTTCAATAATTATTTTTGAAGGTGAAATATTTACATTTAGTATAGTAAATATGTTTTCTATAGGTTTCAAATTAGGGAACCGCAAGGCATTTGTTTTTTAATTTTATTTTCAAAAATATAGCTCTTCGGAACGTGTACTTGATAGCTTAATATTTTTAAAAAAATATTTCAAGTATACTTTTCACTTGATTGTTTACACATTTTTTCCAAACAAGTTAATGTATAATAATGTAAGTATTTTCATCGATTAGAAACTATCGATTAGAAAGTCTCATCGAAATGAAAAACTCAAGAGATTTATAACAATTACTTAAAATATTGTACTATTTATAATATGATATAAACTAATAATGTATCAGTTAAAATTTAATAAAATAGGAATGTTTTAAAAAAGTGTTTTTCTTTATGAAAAAATAAAAATAACATTATTATATGAAATATTTGTTCCATCAAAATATATGCGAGAAAATAAAAATAGGCATGTTTTAACAACAATAAAAAAGTATCTCTTTATTTTAATTTTAATAGTTAAAACAGTTCTATAAAAGAAAGAAATATAATATGACGTAGAAATACAATATATTAAAAACATACACACACACACACACACATATATATATATATATATATATATATATATATATACATATATATATATATACATGTACATATCTTTAATTTCAAAAATAAAGTAAATATAACTGCAATGGCAATGTCATCAATAATGAAACAAAAATTATAGTATCGACAGAGGCGGATAACTCAGCTGCGGGCCCCTGGCGATAAATTTTATGGGACTCCCAAAATTTATCTGATAATCAAAAAAAGAACGGCTTTGTGTAAAAATATATTTAGATTTTTTTTATATCTATAACTTTTTCTATAAATATACAAATGACGTCAAAATAAAATATTCTGAATTATTTTTCAGAAAAATAGAGAAAAAAAAACTACAATTATGTGAACGACGGACAGTGATGTTATGCAGGTGGGCTGCATGAATAAACATACAATTAAAATTTCATGATGCCACCTATGGTATTACAAGCAAAACCTTTTTTCTTTCGTTCCTTTCCCTTACCCCACCGGTCATTCTCCTACATATATTTACATTTTCCACGCAAATTTACGGTAGCATAAGTTAGGTTAAGCACAAAAAGACAATTTTTATCCCCGGTTTTTTGAAATTTTTTCCCGGAAAAACTCACATGAACAATAATAAAAATTTCCAAAATACAACACACCACTCATAATTCCTTCAAGCGGATGACTATCGGCAACGGTAAGGGCACCGCATCAAACACATGAAACAAACCGGCCACACAGGCCCTGTACGATATTTATTATCAATAAAATTTATTTTTATTTTATATTTTACGCAAATTTATTATTATCAGCCAAGACGTTGAAGTGTAAGCTTCGTTTCTTTATATGATGAATAATTTTTTTTCGAACTTGGGGTCCCTGCCCGCCGCCAGGTTTGACACCCGTTTGATCCGCCATTGTTAACGTATTTTATATGATATTTTAAGTTTGCTTGTTATTTTTGAGATCTTCAACGAGGCTCTTCTCACTTATGGGGACCCGGGCGGCCACCCAGTCCGATCACCCCCTTTAACCGCCATTGAGTATCGAGGAGAATTTGTAGACAAAATGAGAAACTGAAAGAATTAATAATTAAGCACTTACGCAGTTACGATAGTTGTAATAATATGTGTAAGTATATTTTCAAATCATTAAAAAAATAGACATTACCATATAAAAATAATTTCCTTTGAAAATTTTACTGATTATTAAATTTATTTTTATGTTTATATTAATGAAATTATAGTTAATGAATCATATTTCACATATAGAATATGTATCATTAAAAAGTTTATCATATAGCATTTATATAAAAGTATTATATGCGATACTAGGCAAGACTACTAGGCAGATACTAGGCAATATTAATTGTTTTTTTCAGGTTTATAATAATATTATAAGTAGTTTCATAAACATATACATTAAGTTCAATGAAACTAAAGGAATTTATTACATTTTATATCAATTTAAAATTCGTTTTTAATAGCTATTAGAATACATAAATCATATTTATGAAAAAATAATTATATTAGTTATTTATATATATATATATATATATATATATATATGTACATACATATATATATATATATATATATATATATATATATATATATATATATATATATATATATATATATATATATATATATATATATAAATAACTTAATATTTTAAAACAAAATAATTATCATAATGTTCGTTCGTCGTTTGTAATTTTAACTTGGTGTCTTTGCCACTTATCCGACGAAACAAAAATTGTTAAGCTCTTTTTTTCCAAGATGGTAATCAACCACATTCACACTTAAGTGCTCGTGACTGGTTGGATAAATACTTCTCAAGATGATAGATAGGTCGCTAAAAGTCAAATAAATGGGTTGCTTGAAATCAAGATATAATTCTCTTTTTTATTTTCATTTTGTGAGTTTAGGTTAAACGATAATTCATTTACAAAAACAAAATATCATTAAGTTAATATATAACAATATTCAGTCTTACAACAATACTATTTTGTTTTTTAAAAGTCATGTCATAGTGAAACGTGTTGAAACTCAATTTTTTTATAATTGAACACTGCATTGAATTATTTTTTTAATAAAACAAATCTTTTAAATTATAATTAATATTACTTATAAATTTAAGATCATTTTTTTATAGATCAATGAATTCTTGATTATTAATGTAGGTTTAGATTACAATTTTTTAGTATATATAAAACTATTGTAAAATATAAAAAAATATTTAAAATGTTATATATATATATATATGATTTTGAAGGTGATAATTTTAGTTATAATAATCAATATAATAAATAAACGAATAATATATATATATATATATATAAATATATAACAAGTTATCAGTCCAATGTACTATTAGAGTTTATTCATTAGAACCAAGCCACTGAAATATTTTTTATTACAATGAAAAATTTTGAACTCGTCTAGACAAGAAATAATATATCATTGATCAGGATATTCGTTTTAGTGCAGTAAAAGAGAGAATACGACGGTGTATAAGTTTGTCGACGTTATTATGAATTTTATCCCTGTCGATAAATTTGAAATAAATTCCCTGATCCGCGTATATTAAATAAATCAGATAGATTATTATTTATTTTTATTCTTCTTAAAAGATTGATTCATGAGCGCCGCTCCGTTTAGTTTAGTTTTCTTTTTTTTGTTGCATACGAAATAAACATAGCTCTTTTTGGACGTTTGCACAGGCGTCGTAGCTCAAGCGTAGCCTTGGCGTTCGGGTCAGAAACCCGTCGCAGTTTGCCAAGTGCACACGTGCTTTGCAAGCACACGAACTGGCGCCCGGCGTTCTACGCGAAAGCTTTCGTTCGTTCATAAAAAAGGTCGTTATTCGTGAAAATTATGTTGGAATTCACGTTTCGTGTGCTAAATTGTATGTAAATATAAGTTAAAATAAACTTTCATTAAATTGTGGTTGGTAGAATCAGTGTAAAAGCATTAAAATAAACACCGAATTATACTAGTAATCCAGATAACTGTAAGTAGGTTTAGTCAATTTAAGTATTTGTTTTTATAAAGATGCATCTGTCTATTACATTCTTAGCAATTCTGAATGATGTAAATATTATATTATTTTTTAATTATCATCTTTAAATATTTAGTGTTTAATAATAAATTATTCTAGCTAAAGCAAACAAACCTTCAATCAAATAGTGTTTAAAAATAATCACTTTTTCATGTGTACATAAATTCAACATTTGATTTAAATGTTCTGATTTATCATGTTTTATCAAATATTTACATTACTGGTTAATAGTATTATATATTTGAATTTAAATAAAATTATAGAAAAAGAATACATTTTCGTTAAAAGTTTATGTCAATAATTACACGTATTAATTATGTAGATTCAATAATTGACTCTAAGAAATCTTTTTTATACTTACATTTTTAATAAAATTCCTAACATATATGTTTGTGTATACACGTCCATAATTGTACATATATATATATATATATATATATATATATATATATATATATAAATATAGATAGAAAGATAGGTACAGAGAAAGAGAGAGACAGAAGTAGAAATATAATTGTTTGGGTATATCATTAGTGGTATATTTCATTTCTATTATCATCATTTTTCAGGTTTAAAATTTGGAACTTTTAAAATAGATAAAATGAAAGTTTATTGACATAATTAAGAGGAATACTGCGTTAAATATAAATATAAAATAAACATACATATATATATATATATATATATATATATATATATATAGTTCATAAAAAAAATATTAAATAATAATTGAGTTTCAAAAATAAATAAAATATGAGTGCGTGAAAAATTCTAAACTACGTATTTTATATTGCATGCTAATTTAAATATATAAACTTTAATCGCTATATACAGTTTTTACGTAAAGGGATTTTGCACTATTAGTTGTAAGTTGTTATTTAAAACATATTGGAAATATTGTTGTGCATAAAAGTGGAATTGAAAACATATAATAAAAATGTTCAATGCTCTTATTTATCTATGTAAATCAAACTAATATAAGCATTATATTCTTTTGAAAAGATTAGTAAACATCTATGTACAGTGCTCCTTGTCGTATCGCAACACATCGGGAGCCATGTTGCGGTACGACAGGAACCGATTTGTAGAAAGAAACGCCAATTTAAACCATTCGGTTTTCGTTATTCGGTGCTTCTAAATTTTACAGTCAGCTACCTAGAGTAAAAGCGCATGAGAGAAAAAGACATCGTTGCACTACTGCAGTTTTCGGTGCGACAGTGAGCACTGTATATAAAAAGAAACATTACTATTCAATAAAAAGAGAACTTTCTTTCTGAAAATTCAACTTCTTAAAGGTAAATTATGTATTTATGTTTACTAACTTTATTTTTTCTCCTTACAGTAATGATATTTCTGTGTATACTTTCAGTTTGAATATTGAATTTCATTCCATATTTATGCTTTTTTTTAATAATAAAAATCTTCAAATTTATGAGTTTAATCTAAAGCATACATTTAAATAGAATAACAAGAACACTGTTATTTTAATTATATATATATATACATACATTCATACGTACATATATCATGTATATTAAATGAATATGTTTAGAAAAAACCTGAATATGTTTATAAAAGAATTGATATAAAATAATTTCAATGAAAATAAAACATTTAAAATGATTTTGATTTTAAATATTTTCAAAACGTTTATTTTCTCTTAATAATAATTGTTTTTTTTTAAAGAAAACATACATATTTTGCATATTATCTTTATGCAGTTTTGTTATTGTGATTTTGGTTATGTGGTTTCTGAATATTTAAATAGTACTATTATTTTCGAAAATATACAATTGAATTTTTTTAGACTGTAATGAAAAACATTTCTTTGTTTTTGATTCAATATTTGTGTTAGGTATAGAATTACAAAATTTGAAGTTTGAACATTTTTTATAAATTATGTAAAATATAATGATAAAGGAGACGAAATAAGTAAATGAGGTAGACATCTAAACGTTTTTCATCATCCAATGTATTTTAATTCGAACAAAAAATGCACAGTGTGCACAAATACGTTTTGAAAATATATTCACCGGGAATTAAAACCTATTGAATATTATTTTATTGACATAATGGATAATTCCCGAAAATTGTATTTTGTTGAATCATATACTTATTTTTTATGATAAAAGTAAGTTAAATGAGATTATATATATATATATATATATATATATATATATATATATATATATATATATATATTATCTTTAATTTAGTATATGAATTAAAAATAAAATCATAAATAGAGATATATGAAAATATATTACAAATCATTCTTCTTTAAGCGAAAGTGTTTATTTCTAATATAAACAAAAAATTATTAGTAATTTATTTCTAATTTATGTCACTATATAGATTATCAGTGGTAGATTTGTTACAATATTTTAATTTCATTAGAGTGCTTGATAATCTAAGAATATATGTTATTTAATAAAATAAATTTAAATTTTTTATATACTTTAGAAGAATTTGAGTTAGAATATGTATGAAAATATTAAAAATAAAATTAATAATTATTTGATAGATATACTTTTTAATAATATTCATTTTAACCGGAAGAAACATTTATAGTTTATTATTTTAATAACATATACACTTTTCAGTATATTTAAAACTAGTACATAATGAAAGTATAACAATTAATTTAATGTTCTCTCTCTCTCTATATATATATATATGTATATATATATATGTATATGTATATATATATAGATGTATATATATATATATATATAAAGTTAAACCGCATACTAATTAACTAACTTTATGTTCTAATTCAAATAAAACCACATATAAGCAATTCTAACAACTTTCGTCTAAAATCCAAAAGTTATGAATATTGTACGGTATTTATACGAACAGTAATATCGTCTATTAGTCGCCTTGATATTTTAATCTCTAAAATAGAGTTAATCATTCAATGCAATGATTGTATTTCAAACACGGATTATATATATTAATATTAGAAAGTATTATAGGCGTCAAAGGAATATATTTCTTCAATAAAGAATAGTTATTAATAAAAATTCTTGTTTTTATTAACGTATTATAGTTGATATAAGGTTTTAAGTATTATTTTTTATTATTTATTATTACAGTTTAGTTATATAAATATATGTATTCCACATATAGTTTCATGTCTTTATAATATTTACTTGAATCATAATGACTTCTATTTGTGTATAAAAAAGTATAATACAATTAAGAAATATCTAAAGTTAAAATATATTTCAAGAGTTCAAATCTATCTGAAAATAAAAAAGTAGAAATGCAAGATATTATTTGTTTTTAAAAAAAATAAACCAAAATATTACTGAATGTGTATTTATGTAAAAAAATGGAATTTGATTGTTTTGAATCAAATTTGTCATTAATTTATGACAAATATAAAATCATGTTAAATTTAAACCCATTTAACTTAAATATCTTAGAACTTTCAAGATAATATCATTCTTATTTGAATATAATTAATTTATTTGTAATGATATTTATTATATTATGTAACTTTTAAATATTTTTAAGTGACAATGGCATGAACATAAGCCTATAAAATTTTACTTTAAATTTAGAAGTTCCAATATTTATCTATTTTTTAAGATTAATGAAAAGAATAAAAATTTAAATAAATAAATTTGAATTAAATTAAATAGATCAAATAATTTTTATAAAAGCTTTTTACTAAAAATAATATTTATATGTCATTAAAATTGTCCCTGTTTGTGATAAATAAATTCTGGAAACGTTCTTAATTATACACGTTTAATTTAGGCCAAATAAATAGATAAAACAAATAAAAATCAAAATAAGAAATAAGCAAAACGAAAAAAAAACATATTATTTTTCATGACCCACACAGAATTTTTATGCAAACTGTAGAAAGATATGTTTAAAAGAAAACAACATTATTTTGTTAGCAGATATTTGCTATTGGCGATAGTTCCAGACGAGCTGTCGACCCTGGACCAGATGTCTTGAAGCACTCAACTCGGCCATGACTTGATAAACATAAACATTGGCTTTTTTTAGAGTGTTTGATATTTTTGAATACCATTTGATTTAAATATTGCGGTTTTCTCGGAAACATTTTTCTTATTCAATAATTATTGTATTAGCGTGCAATTGTTATATATGTAAATATATATATATATATATATATATATATATATATATATATATATATATGTACATATTAATATTATCTATATACATGTGTGTGTACATATATATATATATATATACGTAAGTATAAGGTCACATTAAGTATGTGTAGACATCAACTTTTTGTATTACCGAGAAAATTTCTAAATTTTAAAATATTTTGAAATACAAATTTAAAAAGTATTTCTCCTGTTCTCTCTCTCTCTTTATATATATACACAGTATAATATAAAATATTTTTAAAGTAACATTAAGTTTCCAATAAAAGACAAGATAAAAAAGATAAAGAACCCGCAGTTTTCTTAACGTGAGTGGAATATTGATTGGAATTCTCAATTTTGTTGATATTTTTGAAATTTTTTATGTGTTTGTTATTAAACTTTGCTAATATTTAATGCATTAAAAAAAGTATCAAGTTTTACAAAAAAATATATTAATTTTCTATCTTACGAAAATAAATACCTTCTTTTGTATTTGAAGATATTTCCAAATCAAAATTATTTTAATTTTTAGTAAAAAGGTCGAGTTTTATATATATATATATATATATATATATATATATATATATATATATATATATATATATATGGAAATTATAAAACTGTTTTTTTTTAATATTTACAGAAAAGTGTATTGAGATATAAATTGTACATTGGAATCAATGTACATGAATTTGAAAATATGATTATTTATTTTATAATATTTTTACTCGTAAATACAATTTATCGTTTCAATACGTATATGTGTCAATAATTTATATTTCATAACTGTGAAATCTTGTGAATGGAAAATTATAATTATGTTATTATTTCATTTCTTCAAAGAAAGCTGTATAGCCTCTTTATTAACAATAAAAATTATTTTTAGAATATTCCAGTGAATGTATATTTGCTTCAATATATGAATCATTAAAAATAATTATTATATGAATTGTAAACTTTAAAGTGTTCTAGGAAACAAAAGTAATATAAGTATATGTAAAAAATACACAGGTAATGATCTGTTAATATTAATTTTTAATTTGTTTAGATTTAATTGTCTTTCTATATTTAAAAAATAATTCCATGATAAAATTTTCATAAAACATTTTTTTTTTATTTTTTTGTGTAGAACACCTCCTCGCCACACCTCTCCTCCCGCGTTACAAGTAGCATGTTAACTATTCCTGATCATCAATGATTGGATGATGGATATGACCGCGTGATCTCTGTTCGGATAGGTTGACATCAGTCACATGTATGTAGCTCTCTCACGGTGTACAACGTAAGAGGTGTATATGATTTCAATGTAAAACTGATGACATTTATTTAAAATATTGTATTCATTGAAATTTTAGAGTAAAAAAATTATTACACATTTTAGCATTGTATTTTGTTGTTAATTTTTATAAATTTTTCTAATAAAATTTTTACGACTTACATTTTACGCAAATATTTGTGCATATAATTTGTTAATTTCTGTTATTTGTTAGGGGAGAGCGAGCGTCAGTGATCGAGGAGTGAAACCGCCCCTGTGATTGGCGAGTGTAGCAAGTAAGAGGCAGAGCCCTCTGGTTCCTTAAAATATATTTCTATATACCAACAAATTTAATTAGTGATTCACTTTATTATAAATATATTGAATTTATTTAAAAAACCACATATATACAAAAATCTCTTTTATATCTCTTGTCTTTATGTAGATGAAATAATTTATTTCTTTATACAAATTTAAAAATAACCTTGAATCACAGAACTTAATTCAACTTTTAATTGATAATAAGTACTATATATATATATATATATATTAATGTCAGACATCGAATGAATTAACTAACGAAAATCAGTTATTTTCTATTTAAAAAAAACTTATTTTTTATAATTTCTTTCTTTTTTATATATTAGATTATTGACAGAAACAATGTTAATATCGGATAATACATTAATAAATATTTTAAAATCTAGACCATTAATGCGCTTAGATTAAAGACACACACACATATATTGTATATATACAACACTTTTGTGTGCCATATAATAAATTTTGATCCGGAAACATAATTTTCTTTTTTGAAGTGTGAAATTGTCAACACCTGAAATCAATCTTAACATATAAAAAACATAAACCGTTGATTTTAACTTCTGACCGAATCATTTTTAGTGAATTACCATATATTTGTTCAAAAGAGTTCAAAGGAATTCAAATAAACAGTTGAAAGACGAACGGTTTTAGCAAAGAATAAAGGAACTAGTAAAAGTTTATATAACAAAATTGTGATTTGTTATTTTTTTAATAATTCTGAATAAACATATAGACTTTTGTTCGTTAAGAAAGTCATTAAAATTATTATTCATTTACTCGTATTTGAAAGCGTATTATACATAAAAGTGGGTGCTTCGAAAAAAAGTGTAAAGAATAAATTAAAGTGCATTGTAGAGAGCTTACGTGGAGTTAATTCGTAAAAGTACCCCTGGATAAGTTACGGAGGCATTCAAGATCTATTGCAGCACGTCGAGGACGAAAAGTCAAGGTAAGGGAAATGATGTTATATAATAATTTAATTGTAATGAACTCGCACCAAGAAAATGAACACAAATTTATTTTTTATTACGGTTTTGTTTCTTTTTAATATATATATATATATATATATATATATATATGCATATCAGGAAAATAATTTCTTGTGGAATGAATATAAAATGATGATGGATGAAGTAATAATGGAAATGATTAGAATGTAGATGAAAATTACTTTAGTTTTGGAATAAGTATGAATTATTAGTAAGTTGTTTCATTTTATGAATATATTAAAAGTGTAACATTTATATTTATGTAGTACTTTTCCATAGAAACAAAATATAGAAAATAGGAAACCCGATTTCATTAATTGATTTATATCCTATCTTCATAATTTTATTTAATGAAATTGAATATATTATTGAAATATTTAAGTGCACCTGCCTAAAAATTAATGTATTAGAATGGCTATCTCAGTCAAATGTTTCGTATATAATGAGAAGTTACATTTTTTTTTATTTTATTTTGTCACTGATATTCAATACAAATATAAAATAAAAAAAACGATTTTCTACTATAATGATACGAACATTTTACACATTCTTGTTATTATTTTTGTTCAATTCTAAAGTCATATGTGCAAAATATGATTGACATTTTAAAATGAGATTATTTATTGAATTTATTAATATTTTGAGATTACTCATAAATAGTTCATATTATTTATGATAAAATGTATACACTTTGAAGTATTATCGATAATTCATGGTAATTAAATAAATCAAAAACTTTTTCCAGTACCAGCAACTAAATTTCTGATAAGTTTATTTTTAGATATTTGTGAATGTTATTCACCATTTTTTGATAATAATATAACTTTGATTGAACAGCTTCTGTTTATAGAGAAATAAATGTATAATTTATTATATCGCTAAATAACTAATTAAAGTTTTTAAAATTCGCTATGATTTGTTTAAAGTCTTTATTAATGTGTCGATGTATTATTTGTAAATTGAAATAATAAATTTATATATTTATATTAAATTACTAGTACCTTCAAATATTAATGTTATGTATTTTTAACTGATATGTTTATAAAGAATGCAATAAAAATGTTCTCTATGTAAATTTCTCTAGATACTTCATAAAACATTTATACATTTCTTCAATAATTTATAAACAAAATTGAATTAAAATAGTTAAAACAAAATATCTGAAGAGCAGTACCATGGAAAAAAAAACTAAAATTTCAGTTTAAAAATCGGTACATTTTTTGAAACAATAAATGGATGGTGAGTTCGAATGTAAGTATAAGAGCTATTCAATATTTTTTTAAAAAAAATCTTTAAATACATATTATCGTGATGTCTCTATGGAACAATTTATCTAGCATGAACTTATAAATACCTAATTCATTAATTACCTGCTTTAAATGAATTTTCTATGTTTGATACTCCGTTGAGGTTTAATGCCTGAGGTAACAGATTTATTCGTACAAAATTTGCTACGTCTTTGTAAGGAACTGCACCCTTGAAATGAGTAAAACACTGTCGTTGAATCATAACATATATGTATATATATATATATATATATATATATATATATATATATATATATATACAGAGTATGAATGTAAAAATTTAATTTGTTATTTTTTTGGCTTCGAATGAAAAAGAATAGTATAAAATATGCTCAGATTCTATAAAAAATAATTCTTACATATTTACAAAAAAATACAGCTGTTAATTGTTCTGTAACACTTAACCACGTTTTAAATTAATATATAGATTCATTTTTTGACGTGGATAATATTAACTAGTTGATTTAAATTTTGAATTAATAAAAAATAATATTTGGTTCAATTATCAGTGCCTGGTAAAATGAAACTTTATTTGTAGAAAGAAAACCCAATAAATATACACTATATATATATATATATATATATATATATATATATATATATATATATATATGAAAGTGAGGATTTATACAGTAAATGTATTAAAAGAAAAGAAATATTTAATATACCAATATCATTGCATATTTTTCTTGCACATATTACCTTAAATTGCTCACAAAAAACGAAATCCTTTTTTATTAAAATAAAATAATAAATAATTGTATTTTTAAGATCATATTAGTCATCCGTTTTTTTCTGCGTCGCAATACCCCAAAAATACAATAACTGTAATATTGTACAGCTATTTGTATTTTGGCGCTGTAAAGGAATGTATCTCCGTTGACCTTGTTTTATCCTGCTACATGGAGCTTTGTAGCTTCCATAATTTTTCACTGATGGTGACGTGGGAACGAAATAGGTATTTAGGAAAATAGGTATTTTCGCAACAAATACCCAGTTGAATAAAATGTTTAATGGTTTAAATTTAACGCTCTATAAAACATTAGAGAGATATATTCTGAGATAGATTGATTTTATAATGTTTTCTAATAAAAAATGATTAATAGTATTAAAATGTATAATAGTATTTTTTATTAGACAATAAATACATATAAACACACACATATGCACACACATACACACATGCACACACACACACACACACACATATATATATATATATATATATATATATATATATATATATATATATATGTATATACATATGCTGTGATGTTTAAATGAATGGACATAAATGAAAATTGAGTGTTTTAACAAAAATTGTTCTAGAAGAATTTGTATGTAAATATAAATTTAATGTTAATTACTAGTAATTTTATACCCAACAGTTATGATAATAATTTATGTATCTTCGCTTATAAAACGAAATTAACAAATTTCCCGTCATCAGTTTTAATAGCTCTTTAACAAAATATGAAAACACAATTACTTGTATATTAGGAATTTCAGTTCTGGATTCTCATTAAAAATATAAACATTTATTTCAGGTTGTTCCTCGAATTTACAAGAAATATATATTGTTCAATATATAAAAAATAACTTCCTGATTATATAAAATTACACTTTATTATTAAATAGAAATTGCAAATAATATAATAAAATGTGTCTTACTGATAGCTGAAAATCAATATTTTTCAACATGCTCGAGTAACGATGCAATTTATAAGAGACATTATCTGACAGTTACACGGACCAGTCATCAATTTCAGAGTATCGTAAGCTTATATTGTTGTAGAAGTCGTTTAGATGTATTGTACTATTGTGTTTTTGAGATGTAAGTTTACTGTAATAAATAAATAAATTTGTATATATATATATATATTACCAAAATCTCTTCTATTACAAGAAAATATTTTTATTTTTTGACATGGAATACTAAATAACTCAGAAAATATTAGATCCCTCAAGCAAATTAGGATTATCAAAAGAATATCGATATATGTATATATATATAAATATATGTATATATATATATATATATATATATATATATATATATATATATATATATATATATGTATATATACGCATGTAAATTTTATGTACGTTAAATTTGTTAACTGAGATGAATGTTGAAAATACAAGAACGATTTACATTTTGACAACACTTTTATTTAATTTTTGACTAAATTTGTATGTTTACTTATTACAATTCATTTTCTTTCCAAATATATGAATGCATTTTTATTTATGACCATATTAAATAATTTATTCCAAAATATTTTTTTTTACCAAATTAAATTTATTTATTTAAAATGAAAATAAATAGCAACATATATTTCATTATATTAAAGTTTACAATTTATAATATACAATAAATATTTATTTTATCGTTAATAAGTAATTAAATATTTTATGTACAATACTGGAAATATTTTGAAAAAGAATTGTATGTTAAATTATGGAGTATGTTTTATATAGGAATATACACATATACATTTTTTCATTTCTAATAAAAATTGTACGGGTGATTACTTCATTTTAAATATTATTTCTAATCATTTTTATGTATTTTTAATTTCAGTATTTTAGGAATTATTTTCATAATCTGATCATTATAAATGATACGTCTCTTGTTTATTAGAAAATAAAAACGATTATATCAAACAACTGTTTATGTGAAAAAGAATATAATAACATTTTTTAACCAATGAAATAGGCTAAATGTCTTCTGGATTGTAATATATATATATATATATATATATATATATATATATATATATATATATATATATATGTTATTAATATACGTTTATACTAATGTATGTACATATTCATAAAGCTTGCTTGATATGTGAGTTGCTTGTGAATGGCTGAACGGATATTCTAGTCGATGATTCTGTTTTTCATGAATATAGGAATAATTTAAAAATATGGCATAATGCCAGTATCGTAAGTGCATTTGAAACATTTATGAATAACTGAATTAATCTTTATATTGATGTTATCTGATCAATAAAGTAAAAAACATATTATTTTTCTTTCTTTTTGAATAATATTGAATTATATATATATATATATATATATATATATATATATATATATATATATATATATATGTATGTATATATATAATTCGTTTGTTAGGTAGTGTTACAATATTTATAAATGGTGCTTATTTTATATTAAATATTATTTAGAAATAAAAAGTGAAGTTTGGTTAACCTTCTACCATATGTAAAACTCTATGTGATAGTATTATTTTTTTTCTTATATAGGTATATAACGATACTTTTTACGATACTTGTATAATTTTTTGTTTATAAAGTTATATTTGTCTATTAAAAAAGACGATAAATAAAGACCAGTGATCAATAATATCTTAATCAAATCAATATCAATAATCAAATAATATTTTACATTTCTGTTTTTATACATACTTTTCATCACTTATGACAGTTTTTAATGAAATCTAAATATATATATATATATGTATACAGAAAAAACAGTAAAACAAGTAGAATATATCAACTGTTTTTAGTTCTTTAGAAATATTATAAAGAAAACAATAAACATTAATATTTTTAGAAATATTCATGATTAGGAAAGTTATTTTTATAATTCGCATAAAAATATTAGTAATGTTACCACAATGTGGACGTATATTAATAATTTTCTTATTTAGAAAATTAAATAAAACTTAAAAATTGCTGAAAGGCATATTCATACATACATTAATTGTTTTAAAATAAATCAACATGTATTTAAAAATGATTCAATAAAAATTTGAAAAATTGTTGATTATTAAGAAGAGTTTTACTTTTAAATAGAACAACCAAGACTTTAAATGCTGATATATAATTTAATCTTATCTTTACTTTTTTAATTAATTTATTTGTGTTATTTAATATGTAAACTGTCTTTATAAATAAGTATTAATGTATGTTAAAGTAGGATATATATATATACACATATATATTTATAAGAAATTTAAATTTACCTTATTGTTTAATGAATTAAATTTAAATAATACATCAGATGAAAAATGATTTTTACAATATTTCAAAAAAATTGTCAAAAGTGATAATTAATTATTTCAATAAAAAAAAAATATTTTTTTATTAAGATTATAATTTCTTAAAAGGTCGGGTATTAAAAGTGAAGAGATTTAAATTTCTCATAAAAATGGCATATTTGACAAGTTTAAATTGAATTTATGATATGTGGGTTAGTAATCCATGTCGAAATATTCTAGTATAATCGTTTTAGTTACCTCTCTGAAAGCAATTACCAACAGAACACTATTTATGTACAAAAAATGCACCTAAATTTCCAATACTAATTAACTTAGAATTGCTTAGTGAAAAGTTTTAAATCTTTCCAGCAATTACTACTCTCATTATAAAATTCTATTCTATATTATGTAAAAAAATTGAAAAAAACATCATAGCGTAAATTGAATGTTTCTAAAACAAACCACTCTAATTTTATTTCACAATTAACGCACATGCTGTGGGTAAAATTAGTCAACAAAAAACACACGTACGATGTGTTTACACAATTTTGGAAAAAATAAACTTTTCACATACATACCACATTTATTTGCATAAATTTAACACAACGTGGATACTACAAATAGCAATGTAAAAATGAAAATAAAGTTAATTTTCATTGGCTATTTTTGTTTATTCTGTTATAATGAGACTGTTTTATAATATTCTTAGATTAGTCGTCATTATACGTTGGTATTTCTTAACAAATATTTCACAAATGTCTTAATAGTTACTTCATTTTATTATACTAAATGGGGATCACCATTAAAAGTAAATATTCAGTACATATGAATATTGTACAATCAAATAAAAAATAATATTTGTATATATATATATATATATATGTATACAAAAAATATATGTATATATATATATATATATACATGTATGTGTGTGTGTGTGTATACACCATAATTTTATTTCATTATTAAAATAAAAAAAAATTCTCTTTAAAAAATCATATATTAAGAATAATCATAAGAATAATTAAGAATAATCATCTTTAAAAAATCATACATTGAACAATCATATATTAAGAAATTATGTACAAATAGTAGAATTTCGATCTTTTTACTGATTAATTAAAAAAATGTGGAATTTATATTTAATTCAATGCCTGCAAAATGCAATTGTTATTGAGTAATATTAATACAAAATCAATTATGAATGATAATTTTTATACTTTAAATTAATACTTTTAAATAAAAAATGAAAACAAATATTTTGTTTTACTATAAACTGTTATCTATTTCTATTTTAAACTTTTATAATAAATTAGAATTATATTTCTTGTATTATATATGTTAATAATTTGAAAGGAACTGTATTTTGTGCGTTTATTTTTAAATTATATATTTATTTTTATCAATAAAAGTTACGGTTATAAATTATTTTATAAAAATAAAATCGATAAATATTTAAATATATAACACTTTATTGAGAAAAGTTTTATATTATATAAATAACACATTTTACAAATCATTTAATTTTCAAATGGATTTTTTGTAAAACGTTTTAAATTACCCGAAGTTTATACAAAGTATATTTTGTGAAAATGATATATTTGAAATCTAGTCACTCAGATATTGAAAGTTCGTGATGTGAAAAATTCGATTATTCTTAAATCATTCATCGTCTTAAAATAACTAGTCTTGAAAGCCAATCATTTAAATAGGCCGAACAAAATTGTAATTGAAAGAGGTGGGCAGTTTAATAGAGTCTCCACGTGCTGCCTTATAAAAATATCATTTAAATTAATACTGTGGATTTCTGTTCGTTCCTATTATATTTATGAAATGTATATTTCAGTACAATAATACTTTTTAATTATATGGAAATATTTTATGAATACATTGAAATCTATGTCGCTAAGTAATTTTAATAAATGCAAAAAGCTATGATTGAGCTACTGAAATCAACATGTCTTTTTATATACGCATATATTTTGTATATAGTATTGTAATTAAATTGTAAGATAAAAGTAAATATGTATGGCAAGGTATCTTATACATTTAATTAAATTTTAATAATTATTTAAGATTTGTTAATTATCAAAATTTATATAAAATTATTTATCATAAATCAGCATTATATAATAAATGTTTTAATTTACATAAAAGATATATATTTTTTACAAGATTTTTGTTGGGCTCCTAATTTGTGTTTATATTTTTACATATACAGACAAGTCCATAAGTTGTATCAAAAGATGATACTATACATATATATATATATATATATATATATATATATATATATATATATATAAATATGTGTGTATTTACAAGTTTGTATACTTATTTATTTTTGTGCGTAGAATAATAATAACATAAAACTATATTTATGTTCAAGGAAAATGTATGCTGTTCAATATGAGCGAATATTCTTTAGAAAGGTAATATATGACAGCAATTCTGAATATAAGTAATGTATTCTTTTATCTTTTCACAAATTGGTTATGTGGTTCTCACCTTTTATCCGGAATAAACATTGTGCGTATAATATTCAGCTTTACCAGATGATTGTTGTCTTTGTTCTATGGCGAGTAAACTCAACCACATTTCGTGAATACAAGTTATGGTCCCTTTGGTACGTTCTCTCGTTTGTAATCTGAATTCATACATATGTATCAGATTCAACACAGATTTAGACGATGTCCTCTGATGTATCTAACGTAGCCTTTATATCCTGTCCTGTAACATAATTGAGTGGAATATATCAATGTCCATTTTAAGAATAATATCTAGCGTTATTTTGAAAAATCGCATGCGTTTTATCTTCGCGACGTGCAAAAATATTTTTTCAACTCAATTCTCGTTTACATTTTTATCACTTTATTACTGTTCTCATATTTTACATTATTATTCAAACTATCATGTGTGTGATACTTCTGTTCAAGGCTGGTATTAAAATCGTATTTCATAGTATTATGTACGGTAACAAAATACTACGAATGGTCATAAAATTTCCACATTGTTTTATTACCTTCGGAAATGAAAATTGTACATGTACGATTTTTAATTACGTTGTTAATCATATGTGTAATAAATATTAATAGGTGTATTATAGTTAGTACTATTTTAAGAATTTTATTTATATAAATAATTAGAAAATTATACAAATATAACAAAATCAATATATATATATATATATATATATATATATACATATACATATACACACAAACCCACCCGCACACATATACATATATATATATATATATATATATATATATATATATATATATATATATATATATATATACTTCTACATCAATGAAAGCATACCATACTAATGAAAATAAATCGCATCATGGTCCTACATTTCACTTTAGAAAATATATTTTTCCATACATTGGTTTTCATTTTTCACATGTCATGGTCCATATACAAGTTGTACATTCACTTAAGTTGTAAATAACGTTTTAATTAAAATGCGATATTGATACCTATTTATATATTCACATTTATATATATATATATATATATATATATATATATAGGTGATTCAATTTAGGCTTTCACATGAAAATATGAAGAAAAATCGCAAAAATTGAAAAATATCACAATTTTTTTAATTTTTGCGATTTTTTAATACTTTCATGCGAAAGTTTAAATTGAATCACCTTATATGTACGTATTTAATGAGAATAATGATTGTTTAAGATTTCATTCATGAAATTGTCAACCAAAAGGATACCAAATTTCAAGACAATAAGTAAGATTAGTATCTTTACTTGTAATACATATCGTCTCATATGAAATAATAATAGTAAAAAATTGAGTCTTCAATATTGTCTGCGAAAAAAATATTACGAATATTTTTTGTATGTCTGTATATATTAGCTATACAAATCAATTCGATCCCGTTTTATTGAAAATGAATGTTTATAGAAAAATGAAATATATTTAAATTTTCAAAATACCTCCCATTATTTTGTATAACTTTGCTCTATCTGTTGGGTAACTGACGAATCCTTTAACTAAAAAATGGCGGTTTTGAGTCAAAGAAGTTGTAATGAATTTTTGAACCTCTTCCAACCTTTTAGCATTTTTTAGATATTTAATGCGTCATAACACGGTCCCGCAAAGCTGAACAAAGCATTCCTGCACTTTTGGCAGTATTTTTTTTAACTAGAATGTGAAAAGTATATAATGCCTAATATGCTTCTTTTTGGACCCCATCGTGTTCACTATTGTTTTGTGAGGTGACAACAACTTCTTGACCAAGATACATAGTGTTTTTAAATATATAGGTTGGCATTTCAAAATCCTAAAACTAAGAGAAAATATTTTAATTAAAAACAAAATTATGATTGATTTAGTTTAAAGGCATCAAAATAATTTTACACGTATTATAATACATATATATATATATATATATATATATATATATATATATATATATATATATATATAAAAGAATATATAATGAAATCTAAATTTAATTAAATTTTATTAATATTTTAGAAAAATCGAGGGATGTAATTTTTGTCTTATTTACTTCATCTAAGTAGCAAATACCTTTTTCAAAACACATTTGAACTTATTAAGTCGGTTACTAACTG
>CM068313.1:26840824-26910824 GCA_034766995.1 Acanthacorydalis orientalis
ATTTCTAAAATTTAATTAAGCTTTAATAAATAAATTCTTAAAATAATAAATTTGGGGTTGGAGAGCGCGTCGACAAGGTCAACTAAGGTCATTAATGTTAAAATAATAGAGCTATGTACATATTGACATAATAATTAACTCTAAGTAACATTGTTTTTTAATTTTTAAACTATAAATTGTTTACGAACATTTGAAAATTCAAAAGGATATTTCATTTTTCTTCTTTTAAATATTAAATATATTAATGAGAGACTGTATAATTTTATATATGTATATATATATATATATATATATATATATATATATATGCATATAAATAATTAGAAAATAAGGTTGTTTACTTATGTTAAAACTTTATATCTTAGGATATAGTTCAATATCTTTGTCATTAATTACAAGTAGTAGGAAACATTGCATATATGATGGAGTGTAATGTAAAGTACACAAACGGAATTCATTATAATGGACTGCAAAATGTTTCTTATGGAATCCGGAAAGATTTTGGAAACGTTCTGAGAAACCGAGAATGTGAGTGTTCAACGTGTGTTCCTGTTTCGAATGTTCTGACTAAGGACTGTGTGTAGGAAATGCGTACAACATTGAAAGTAAGTTCACGTAAGTTATTGTTGAAGTTTCACAACAGATTTGCATGTCTTATGAAATTTCCATCAATCATACTCATGAGATTTCTTTCAGCGTGGCTTATTGTAATATTTCGTACTAACCTCGTGGTAGTAGTTGTTTTACAATAAAACAAAATATTAAACCTAAAGATATAATTTTAAATCTTAAGGCAATTAAGAAAATGGAAAATGTTTTTTTTTTTAATAATAAATATTAATATAAAATGATTTATAATTTAACATCTATTTTTCTTAAAAAATATATATGTACATAATAAAATATGTAAGATAGTGAATATATTTATATCAATAGCTTGTATTTATTAGCTGAAAGGAAGACATTTTCTAAAAACTTCAAAAAAATGATGTTATAATTTCTAATTTTATAAAAAAATATTTGTTATAGATTTATCAGACATTAGTTATGAAATTAAATAATAATAAAACAATTATATATATATATATATATATATATATATATATATATATTACCTTATACGCCTTTTACATTTTAAATTAACAATTTTTTTTCCAAATAATAAACTAATATTTTATTTTTTATTATCCGGATATACATTTCTTAAGACAGAAGTAAAAGTTTGAATGTAAAAATAAACAACCTGCACTGAAAATATGCAATGAAATTCTCTATTCAAAAGTATACTCACAAAGTCTTTGAAATGATGCCGATATAAATATTCCTGTTTAAATTTAGTTCAAGTGTTTATTAAAACTGTTATGTGCAGTTATCGTATGCACAATAATCGTAAAGTCTAACGATGCTTTTAAAATTTCTTTTACTCTGTGTTAACTATGCATACGATTCAATAATTCACTTTACTGAGGATTTCCGATATGTGTGGTCTATATTTAACTTGTTTCTGTAATTTTGTTTTCTTACAAACTTAAAAACGAAAAATTACCAATGTTTGACAATGTTTCGTATAATATACTACGTTTAAGTTAAATATATCTATTATGAAAGTAATATACAGTTTATTAGACATTTTTCTTCAAATAAATTTAGAATCAAACCTTTACAATCCATAGAAAAGTTCTGTACAATTTATATTTTAACATATGTAATGAAAAATAGTATACAAATGTATGTATGTATGTATATATATGTAAATGTATATATATTCATACAAAACGAATGAATTTAAAGAATTAATAATGTCATTGAATGCTAAAATTTAAAAATATTTTATTTAAGTACACGGAAAATAAATAACTATTTTAAAATTTCCTGGAACTCTAAAATTCAAAATTTGGAATAAAGCCATATCTTTGTTAAAAAATTGTTTCATTATTATTGTAAGAGATGTAAAAATAAATAATTTGTCAAAGTTTGAGAAAAAGATTAAAAGATATATATATATATATATATATATATATATATATATATATATATATATATATATATATATCAGTATTTTTTAACGTATTGTATAAATAAAGAATTTTTAATGTATTCTGGTTCAGTGAACATGAAAAAGGAAACACTTTTTTTTATAAAAATGATTTTATTCGTGAATAGCTTTAGCATGAAAGCCTTTCAAATCTGCATAGAAAATATGATGTTGAGTAGTTCATGACATCGGGGTTATAAAGTCGGGAGATCAAATATCAATATAAAGATGAATGACGTCAAGTTTATTAAGTATAAAAAAATCGCTAAACTTTGTATCGATGCAAGGTATTTTAATTTCTATCATTTTTTTTACTGGAATTTTGCATTTAATATATAACTTCTTAAATAATAATATAAAATATATTTCCGTCTACAAAAATGTCTCCTTTAAATATGTATGAGGTTAAAGTATATTTTAATAATATATTAACATTGAATGAAAGTATTACTTGCTTAATATACTTATTGATTTTCAAATAAAATGAGAAACTTAAAAAGGTTTATAGTAATTTTAGAACAATGGACATTTTTAATCAAAATTTTAAATTATCTCATGTTTTATGTACATTTTAAACTAATTATAGACAAAAAATATTAGTCTTTGTAATTATTTTTCTAGTTTGTTGAAATATTTTAGAAAATCTATTCTTTAATGGAACCAAATAAAATAGTACAGGTATCACCGAATTGAAAATAAACCTTTCAAAATAATGAAACCGACATCAAAAAGAGCACACGATTCGTGTTACATGAAAGGTTAATATCTAATGTATAAAATCTTAATCAGGGATTCGTCACAACAGGCAATTACTTCTCACAATCGTAGTGTTAGTTCACAACCATTACTGTCTATACAAATGACTCCAAGTTCGTAAAGTTCCATTTCGAGCCATAATTACTTCGGTAACAACAAGCTACGCGACTTTCGTTTGACAAGAAGATCAATATTGATGCGAAATAATGTCATTGTTGACTATCTCACTCCCGCTTCTATTTAGACGATAGATGTAATTACATATCTGAAAATACCTTTGAACGCACTCTTGATCGACATCAAACATAAATGATGATGTTATCTTTCTTGAAATTTGACGAAAACCGCTAGCAATAATGGAATCAAATAAAAAAATTTTACGTTTGAGAATCATTTTTAGAGGTTTGTTAAAATTTTTCGTTATTATTTGTGCATTCAAATGTACATATTTACATTATATATATGTATATATATATATATACATACATATATATATATATATATATATATGTATGTACATATTCGCACTCAAATATGCTTTTTAAAAAAATACAGAAAGGAAATACATTTTTTCGAAAAAATTAATTTTGAAACATTTACACACACACACACACACACACATATATATATATATATATATATATATATATATATATATATATATATATATATATATATATATATATAAATAAATATTTAAAATATATTAACCCTTAGCTGCCACACTTATCTGGTATAACATAGCTGCCACATGCCACACTGGGGTCATATTGACCCACAGTGGCAGCTAAGGGTTAATCACCAAAACACAAAAATGATAATGAATTTGTTTCACAAAAAAATGAAAATATAAAAAACATCGAATACGTGATTTGTAGCAAAAATCTATTGTAAAAGTTACCAAAAGTATAGAAAGAGAATGGCATTTATTTGAACAAACCGCTTCAATGTTGAACATTCTACCTTTTTCAAGAGAAAAGTATTCGATCAATGTATTTTACCTTACTTTATCATGAAAGTTGAACATGGGTCTTGAATGCTCCAATAATTCAGTGATTTTAAAAATGCATAGAAAAATATATGTTAGACGAAATAAAAACGGTTGAAATTTAACATATATTAAGAAGAAAAGACAATAGGCGGACAAAAAAAATTATTCAGTGAGAATCAATAAGATGTTCAGAAAGAGACCTATGATTAGCTAGTATAAAGATATCAGAAAATGTAGTAGAAGTGTGTGGAAAAAGTGATGCACTGGGTTATTTAAGCTAGAAAACATTGAAAATATTTTTCCTATAATGAATAGCTAAGGATTGAATATTATTCATATGTATTTATATATAAATCAGTGTATATACATATATCTTTGCATAAACTATTGTAAACAAAATTATGTAATCTCATGAATGAAACAGTAAATTATTCGTGACAGATACTTACAAAGTATTTTTTTTTGTTTAATTATATTTATATTGTTAATCACTGAATAGAATGTATAATTCATATTACATTATATATATATATATATATATATATATATATATATATATATATATATATATATCCATGACATTCTATACTAGAATAGAAAAATTGACATATATTTATCGCTTTTCAATATATTATCTATATAAATATCAAACGTATTTCTTAAAATAGTGTACACCTTATAGATTACACAGTGCGCATGTGTTACAATTTCCGATTAGACGTTCATTTATCATTGTGTAATTAGTGAAGGGAAATAATAAATGCATTAAAATGTGTTTTTTATGACTTATGAAATGAAATTGGACGATTGACCTAGTAAAATTTACAACGAAATCAGTGAATATCTAATTAATCAATGCATTTTATCGGTTTGCGTTTTCATATTCCATTTATAAGTTTTTGTGGCCATGTGGTTAATAGATTATAATGACGTGCGTTTATTCGAAGCTTCAAATAGGCGACTGTCCCAAATATAATAAAGGTATGTTTTTTATTAATGTTTGTGGTGTACTAGATACACAATTGAATGAATCTTTTACTTATTTGTTAATTATCAGTTATAATCTCTTTTAATTTTTTAAAATAAAAAAGGTATATCTTATGAAAATATAACATAACCTGTTACATTTATTTTTGGAAATAGGCTGTATTTTTATACTTTTATTTTTGATTATATCTATAATTAGCAATCATTATGTTGAATGAAATGTTATAATGTATTTTTTATTTTCATATTTTTTTATTTTCCTGCATATTGGATTAAAGTTGTACATTTAGTGATACATTTTATTTAATAATTGATTATTATGTTCTGTCTTACAATTGTTATACTTAGTGAAATAACCAATACATTTTTAATATAAAAACATTTCTTAAATTCTACTATTGTACTGATATGAATAAAATGTTTGTTATTTTTTCATTATAAATTTGACGTTGATAATTAGCAATAATTTTTTTTGTTTACTGTGAGTAATTTTTATCCCGTTTACTTTAAATTGCAAAAAAAAACATACATCAAAATAAGTATAATCCCACTAATTATACATTTTTAGGTTATAATACTAAAAAAATTTATATATTAAAGGAAACTAATTAAGATACATTAGTCAATTATAATTTGAAATATATCTAATTATGTTATGTATATATATATATATATATATATATATATATATATAAATATCAAGTGTAATGTATATTAATTGAATTTTTGTTTGTAATACATACTCGTGTGTACATTAACAAGTCTTATACTACTTTCATCAAATTCCAACTTCTTGTTAATACATATTAAATATGTTACCATACAAACATTATAACTGCGTGCACGTTCTTATTTTATAAACATACGATATATAATACATTATTTGTTGAAATGTCGGATACAAGAAACGCAAAATGGGGTTAGTAGTTAGAGTTTGATACTTAATGGTTTATTACAAAATTGTAGCTGACGAGAGCTAACAGAAGGTTTGTGCAGCAGCAATTATATGAATGTAGAAGTGTCTATTATACCCAAGCTAAATAACACTGTTAAGAGAAACTAGTTAGACAGCATCTTATATTCCACTGCTTCTGTCGTGACCACACGCCGACATAATGCAGAATTACTATTATAGGGGCTGCTCAGAAATGAATCTCAGAAGCGTCATGTGGATTAACGCATGGATAAATCGCGAAATGATTTAGTACGAACGTCTTCATATACACACACACATTTTTATATATTTATGTGTGTGGGTATATTTTGTTATATTTAATGTTTGATTTTATATATTTATAAAAAAAATATCATTTACTGTAAAGATACTTTTTATATTGCTGATAAAAAATATTTTATAATTTAGTTCCATTGTATTTACTTTTTTTTAAATGATTTTGAATTAATGATTGCGTTTTTATTAGAATTTTATTTTAATGTTGATAAAAGATTTTTTACAACCAAAATAAAAATTGAAATGTTAAATATACATATCATTCTAATAAACAAAATAATTTCAAATTTATTTTTGGTATTATGCATTTTTTTCAAGTTCATTAAGTTCTATACCATACACATAGTATTTATTTCTAGCTAAGTATCACATTTATAGACAATTCCCATGATATATGGGTTCGGAATCGTAACAAGAGCTGCCAATAGAATAGTGATTTATATTTGAATTAAATGCTCTGGAGAACGTATATCGTATCTACAACATACGCACTGTGTCTCGCAGATTTCGTAAAATAAATGCGTTTTGTGTGATTTATATTTAACAGGCTTTTTGGGAAAAAATATTAGAAAGATAAAAAGAAATCGGCAGCTGATAAAATGGTGAAGTGCTTCTATTTACATACTGTGTACTGGAAAATATATTGACTACAAAAATATTGACTACAGATATATATTATTTCAAGCGTTTAAAATAAATGTTCGTATAATAATTTAAACATTTGAAATCATGTATATATATATTCAGATTCATAGATTTCTAGAATACTTTTTATTCTTCATGGATTTTTATATTAAATAACCAATTATCATACATGTGTATAGATAAAATTTGTTCGATTAAAAATAAAAATATAGCTCTTAGAATAAAAACCTTGCGGTTTGCTTGATTATTGAATTAACAACTGGATTCTCGATATTCTACCGAAATAATCATGAAGGTAGTCTGATTACTCCTGGGGATTGATTATCTGAATGAGTCAAATACAAGTCACTCTTCAATGTGCAATTACGACAAACTCATGAGAGGAAAATCCAACATTTCCACTCAATTGAGAGGAAATGTTTAGAATGCAATCGTTACCTCAAGGTTATTAACATGTCAAAAAAGAGTTAAATATACAATATAAAATTCATTATAGAATTTGATAAAAGACAAATTTAATTTGAATGTAGTGTTATTAAAATTAAGATATAACACTTGAAGATAATTTTCATATTATTTCATATTTGAGTTACTGCTACTGCTTTTTAGTATTTTTTGAAATTACTTCCGAAGCTTATTTTTTTCTATTTTCAATGATACAGGTGGAATATAGATTTTTATCAAATATATTTGTTATATTATGTTTTTAAGAGAGTTCACTTTTTTAAAACTTTCAGACATGTTTAATCTTGGGGAATATGTGTGGAGTATATAGCACGCAATTCGATTATCCCTTTTTACATATGTGATCGCTACTAAAAATGCTCAGTAAGTGGGAAATGATGTTCATGAATAAAAGAAAAAGAGAATAAAGCGCAGCGAATGTCATATCGCATGCAAATATTTATGTATATACATACATACATATGATATATATATATATATATATATATATATAAATAATATTTGGACGAGTTCTCAATATTATACACCTTCAAATTCATAAATTGCACTGAGTAATTTCACAATAGATATTCAGTTTGTTTACACATCGATAATTTGGCTTTAGAGACATTTGCATGTATAAGTTGTAGTCTTGGTAGCTGCGTGAGTTGATTATCTCGGATGTCTAATCTGTTGCGAATTTGACTTTGAACGTGAACGCTACAGTTAAATTATATTTCGTGTTTCATGAAGGATTATAGATAGTGGAAATTATAATGTCAAAATCTTGTATTATGGAGGAATATTCTGTTTGTTTATCAAACCTATCATATTAGAATAACTATTATATATATTTGAAGATGGAAAGGATGGATTTTGAAGATGGAAAATCAGTATCAATTGTATTATAATGCAATTATATTTAGTAAGGTTGATAATGGCTATTGTTTCAATAATATTTATTAAAAAAATTAAAATATTTATTTATAGGTCCAAATATTAAAATTTATATTTAATTTATGTTATGAAACTTGGTTGGTTGCTTATCGAGGTTTTAGGGCGCTTCAACAATTAGGGTCATTAGCGACTGAGTGAAATATATATATATATATATATATATATATATATATACTAAATTATTGATATGCATTATTTCAATTTTAAGAACTATGATAAATATTTAGAATATCACGTCATATGATAAAAGGTCGCCGTATATGTTTTAAAGAAGAAATGTAAACATAAATGTAGATATTTCTCAAGAAAACATTCTTTAAAGAATTGAAATATTATCGCATTTCACATAAAAAAATCAAATCACGGGATAAAACACATACGACTAATTGTGTTAAATTTTCCGAACTGTTCAAAATAATGTAAGAATTACATTATAAAATAATCACTTTCTAGCTTACAATCCTCTTAAATCACTCTTTTCTCTATTAAACTTTTTATTGTTTAATCCAAATTTTTCATTAATTGCACAAAAATGCGTCGATTTTCTACACAAGTTGTTAACGACTTTTATAATTACTTTGTTGATGTGAAATTTTTATGGCCTGTTTAGGTGTTTTAATATTGGAATTCTTATGTTTTATTAACGCTATTAAATTAAAATTTGACAAACATTATCGTTCGTTACTTTACATTTTATATAGTTTTTATTATTCCCTGCTAAACATCTGTGTCAATTATGATACATATATATATATATATATATATATATATATATATATATATATATATATATATATACACAAGTATACTGAATTATTTTTGTTAAAGCAAAAATCAAATATATTAGTGATTATAAGTTTTTAATATTAATAGTAAAAAAGTCCTTATATAGTGTTTGGCACTCTGATTAAATTCACTCTCACAAATGATTTTTTCACACATATTGATTAAAAAAATGTTATTATTTTGAAAATAAAAAAATATTTTGATAATAAATAATTGAGAAATATTTTTTGTTTGGTGTTCTATAAATTCACAGACATTTCGTAAAATTGTTAACCCCTTAACCTAAAATGAGGTATATACCACGTCATATATTTTTATGTCATATCGTATAATGATATGCTACATACGTCATTAGTTCACATAACAATTTAACATGTTTTGATAAGCAACATTTTACAAAAATTTATAAGGGGATACAGAATTTTTTTTATATGTTAGACATCGCTATGTAGAGTGCGCACGTTTCAAAAATCGATGGTATTAAGAAACAAAGTATTGTTAGTTTTCGCTTGGACATTGCAGAAGAATTACTAATACAAGTATCATTGTCTAATTACAAAGTTCGTAGACATATTTCGCATGGTGCTACACTAATTCGATTACAGACTAAAAATTAGGGACATTTCCCAGAACATATTTCACTAACTAAGAAGAAGCAACATCTGCTAAATAATGCATAACCATGTTTGCTTCAAATATAAAATTACAAGTGAGACTCTTGGAAATATAAACAATGCCATAAATATTGCATTTACCAGTGTTTTGGGGAAATTCCCACATTTCATAATTATTAGTACATCTATATATTCGTTTATTATTATTTTCAATCTAATTTTTTTTAACTCAATCTTCTATTATGCAGTTAAATGAATAAGAATATATATATATATATATATATATATATATTTATACATACATTATATATATATATATATATATATATATATATATATATATATAAAGAATATACAAACATATATATATATATATATATATATATATATATATATATATATGTGCATATATATATATATATATATATATATACATATTATACTGAGGTGGTGAACCAAATTAAATACATATTAATATGGAAAATTAATTACAATTAAATAGTAGGTCAAGGGGTTAATTATTGATTAATCTACACAAGTACAATAGATATGTTTTTAGAACTACAAAATAATAGACCAAAACACACACACACACATACACACACACACACACATATATATATATATATATATATATATTGTGTATAAAATAGAAAAATAAAAATAAGTACTTTATGTAATGGATTACACATGTATGAGTTGTATAAAATAATTTGTATGAATATATTAAAAAGATATTATTTTTTATAAAATAATATCCCATTTTTTGGGGAATAAAATATGATCGTGCTTCTCTATGAACTAAAATCGAATTAAATTCATAGCATAAGGTTATGTAAGAAGAAATTTTACAACCATGTAAAGTAAAAAAGTCTCATTTTGTATTTTATATAAAAAATACACATATTTAACTATCTCACATTATGCGTTTTGCATACATTTACATGAATACATAAAAGTATGCAAATTGTGATAGAACTCTATATTCTGTGGCCACAATACAATAATGAAACACATTCCAGTATTTCATTGCTATTATTTTTCAATACTCACTTTTTAAATGCATGCAATTGAAATATTAACTCTGACGGTGAAATTATAAAGCGACACATTTAATCATTTCCTTTGTTTTATATTTCATATGTAAAAAAGTGGAATTAAATATTTGTAAATATTAATTATTTGGAGTTGTTGCAGTTTAAATTCACCGTTTTAATAAAAATTATTATTAATTGATATTTTACACTGATAAATTATATATTCTGAAATTTGTCAAATACTTATTCGAGTATATATATATATATATATTAATTTTATGAGTAAATTAAAGTAATGTTATATTTATACCCGCGTTTGTACTGATTCTCTATTATAATGCGTATTTTAATTAAAAGGTTCAAAAATTAATTTTACGAATAGAATATCTGAAAATTATATTTGAAAAGGATTTGATATCTGAATTGCGGTAATTACAATAATAATATTGATACAAATATTCTTATATATTTTTAAACAATATTGGAAAACGGGATTAATTTAACTTTAGTGACAACAAAAATAATTGAATTGAGAAACGTATATTCATCAACTTTGGCAACACTGGATTATTATCTCTTCAGATTGTTACAAAACTATCTCAATAACAAGAGCTTCAGTTGTTATCTGGATATCTCTGAGACTGTGTTTTATTATATCAATTTCAAGAACAAAAGCATCTAAATTGAGGACGTCTAGAAATTTCTATCAAGATATCAATTATTTGTTGTTAATAATGGAAATTATATAAAAGAAAAATAGTATTTCTTAATCAAACAAAAACGTTTATTTAAATAATATCTTGTGAAAACCATTTCATAATTGTATTATTTAACTTATATATATATATATATATATATATATATATATATATATATATGTATATATATGTAGAGGAAACAGATTGATATTCTGTTAATATTTAAATTGTTAGTAAGGCAAAAATTTTTGTGGGGTTATTTATAAGGAAAATGAAAAATTATCAAGTATAAATGCATATATGAAATAAATTTATAATACTGAAATAACAATAAATATTGAATACTTTCAAGCTATTTTACAAGAAAAATTATAAAATTAGTAATTCGTAATATGTTAGCCTCATAAAAAATTACAGTTTTGATTGCATAAACAAGTTTATAAATATATGCATATCAGAAATATATTACATTAAAAAATAATTTCTAAAACTTGAATAATAATTAGTATATCAGATAAAAATAAATTGATGAATACATAGTTTATTTTGTGTATCTCAAAATATTTGTGAGAGTAAGTATACTAGTTTTCCATAATAATGTATTCTATATTATTCTGTTATTAAAGTAAATGTTTTTGTGATTGACAATTTTCTAACAAGCCAAAGTTTAATTAATTTTAAGTCGACTAATCAAATAACTTACTTTGGTGGTATAATGTTTATGCAAATTAGAAAAAATATTTGCACTTAATTTTATTTTAATTTTAATACTACGAGTACATCTAGATTTTTCATTTTATCATAAATAAAATGAAAATATTCTCAGAGAAGGTAATTTTTCTTTTATATCACTAAATAAATAAATAACAAAAGATAATGAAGTATTAAGAAATTTTATTTTGCTTAACAAATTTGTTATTATCTTTTCTTTTCGAACAGTGAAGCTTAAAAACTGAAAATATTTTTTTCATTCAAGATTTACTCACTTAATCATTAATAGTATATTTATTGATTAATATTCTTTTGGATAAAATATTCGTTGTGATATTTTTTTTAATTATAATATATATATATATATATATATATATATATATATATATATATATATATATATATATATATATGAAGTAAAGGAAAACTATGCAAACAAAAATAAATTCCATTTATAGAATTTTTTGTTTTCGATTCTGTTACAACTATTTATAGTCTAAAAATAGTACATTCATAAATATACATTTTTTATCATATGTAGTGTTTTTATAGAATAATGACGAAAATAACTATTTTGAAATATAACATTTTTTCAGGATATTTATTTGTATATGTATGTTTATATATATATATATATATATATATATATATATAATATATATATATATATATATAATATATATATATATATATATAATATAATATATATATATATATATATATCACACACTGGCGCTTTATGTTCTATTAAAATAGGGTTCGTTTCATTCATCGCTTTAAAAAATACATTTGTCAATAGAATTATAAACGTTAATAATATGGAAATAAATTTTATGTAAATCATGGATGATACAAACTTGTGAGTCTGGATTTAAGATGTACTAACACATGAATCTTCCATAGTTCAATTCTTCAATAATGTTGGATCATTAATCTAAACATAATGTTCCTACATAACAATACACAAATGACTTTTGGGAAAAAATATAAAACCAAACCATCCTTGTGCTGTTACATGTTCTATAGTGAACAACTGACAGAGAAGTTCCTTTATCGCAGCTACTCAGGCAGTCACGTGAAAAAGTCTTGCGCTACTCTCGAGCAAAACAGTAAAGCGTAGAATGGCGTGGTAGGGCACCTCAGATCGGTCTGATGATAGGACTAAAAATGAGTCAACCGCCAGCATCATAACGAAACATTTTGACAAGTTTGATGTATACCTATTCTATATTCATTTATACCTGTATGATTACATTAGATGATTAATTTAATGATAAATTAGGATGCCAATTTGATATCTTACTTGAATGATGTAAAGGAATAATTTTATTAACAATTATTTATTTCAGTTCTGTTTAACGTTTACTCATTTTTTAATAACTTCTTCAGTATAGATGAAATATAGTGTCTAATCGCATTATATATCTTAATATAAAATTATCTAGAGCTATATAAAATACCATATTATTTCGAAAATTATTTTTTACTGAAAAATTTAAACTTATATTATTTTTTACTAAAAATAATATAATAAATATTAGTTTGTTATTAATATATGATATAATGTAGAATATTATGAATTTTATACTTTCTTTTAGAATGTGTTTGAGTGCTTTTTTAAAACGAAATACAATTTTAAATGGAGTGGAGTAATTAATTTATATTTAAAAGTTATTGAAAATCTTTAAAGAATACGTTATTGTATTTATTAAAATATACATATCATTAAAAATATCAATTTAGTTATTATCTACAAGAAATAAGAAAGTCTTACTTACCCGTTTTTTTTTCGTTTTTAATTTGGATAATTTGTTATTTATGTTTTCTCTAATTTGAAATAATAATATAAAAGTAATATAAAAGTATTGATATTTGTGTTATATGTTCCATCATACAAATCTACAAATAAAAACAAACAATACGAAAGCGAATTGGTAAAATTGGAAATTTTAAAATTTACATTTTTATTCTCTGGAACGAAATTTGATAGAAACACAAATGTACATACACAGACATATAAATATATGATGTGAATTACATACATACATATATATATATATATATATATATATAGAGAGAGAGAGAGAGAGAAAGAGAGATGTATGCATATATTGGTATCAAATTTTATTTCTGTTATTTATTACACGAAGTTTAAAAAGGCGACAAAACGATTTAAATAAAGTAGTTGTAAATTAATTGTATTTGTAGGAAATTTTTTTTTCTAAATTTCCACAATAATATTGTTTTAATTCAATATTTATCTTTTATAACATTAAATATTAATTAGGTAAATATTTCAAATTAGCTCTCGAAATTGGAATAATACGGATTTGATAAAATATTACATACGAGTAAATTATTAACTTTTTCAAGAGAATACGAGCACATTGTCATCTAGTTTAAATTATCAAACTACAATGTTTTAAATGAATAGTAAAAATCAAATATTTGGAAAAAACTTTTTTTTTTTAATTTTCAGTTCATAAAATACAATATTTGTTTTGTTCGTTAATGCGCATATTTAAATTATTTTTCTGTCTTTTCTAAATTTTAAATTATGTTAATAGTAAATAGTTTTTCAACTGTTGACAAATTTAATATTTTTTTTAATATTCTCACACACACTATCTCTCTCTCTCTCAATATATATATATATATATAATTAATTATTTATTCACATTAATGTAGTTTTATTTTTTTAGATTATTTATGTGTGTATATAATGAATTGCTCGACATAAGACGATTTAGTTTTTATCAGTCATTATGTATTCCTTTATTATTGTAATTTCAGTAATTTTTAAGCTCTTTAAATTGTACTTACCACAAAAAGTAGGTAATCTTTTTTATAATCTTACGAAAAGAATCGTTTACCGTCTCGCAAATTAAATTAATTTATTCAAATATTTTCTCATTACAAAATCTGAAATCAAGTTTACAAGTGAAACAAAATCAGATATTTATATTCACATAATTACAAAATTATACAATTTAACCATCGAGATTTTCGATAACGGTACATGCTTAACTGAAGTTATTTATCTGACAATTTCATGACATATTCTTAACAAAATCACGCAAAGAAAGCACTTATATAGTAATATATGTATAAGTATTACAATTAGCCACGAATCAGTAGGTCAATAGACCGAACTTAATCTGATAATAAAGATCAGAAAAAGTTTGAACGTTATTATGATTTATGTACAATATAATAACTGAACACGAAGTTCCTAGTTCACTAATTCATGTTTTTCGGGCTTTCGTGGTCGCTAACGCGGAACGTTTTCTCTGCTGTTTTACGTTCTAACCAGGTTAATTGTGTTCTATGGACTTCGTCGTCAGGTACTGTGTAAGATACGAACACAGCGAATTGTGCTCGTTGGTAGTAAATAGAAATGCAATGGGGTGAGGAAACATGTTTATATTTTCACCGGTCGTTTGATAAGAACAGTGGTTGAACAATTGTACTATCTTGATTGTTGTAATTACTCGAGATAAAAATGTTAATAACTTATATATTTCTTCTTTATATTTGGTGTTGAAAATTTATATAAGCATACATACTTTTATATATATACATATATATATATATATATATATATATATATATAAATGCACAATAGTGTATAATCGCTAATAGATAATTTTTATCATATTTTACTGTTAATCAAATTATATTACATTATATATATATATAATATAATTTAAATTTAAATTTCTTTTTATATTTCATATCTATTAAAATATTCACGATAATACATGTTCACGCATATATCGTAGATATGATTAATGAAAATAATATCTTGCATCTAGAAAAATCTTATTAATGCATTTATATTGTTCCTATAAAGAAAAAATATTATTTCTTTAAATGGATTAGAATATCTTTATGTAGTTTTTACAAAGGAATTTTTCACTCTCCCACAGAACCGCACGTTTTTTTTGATAAAAAATGTTCTATAATTAATAATTATTATGTTTGTCACATACCTCCAATTCAATGCCGATATTCTATCATTCTTATAGTGTTACAATAGAGAATAATCATTATATATATTTACAATTTTGTTATGTCTGATGCAAAAAATACATAAATGAAGAACTAGGAATGCCGAATAAAAGAGTAATGTACTTGAATTACATTAATTATAGCATCTTATCACATTGAATTAAATTTTGAATAATTAATAAACTCAAATATTATGATCATTTTTTAAAAAATAATGATATATTGACTTTATGATAACAAATACCATTATTTATATTGAGAATGTTCTTTTATAGAAGTATGTATTTAAATTAGTACGTGTAAATGTTCAGTTCTTTTACAATAAATAAGAATAGATCAGTGAAACTGTTAATCACTAATATTTTATTTTTTATTGCTTCAAAATCAATAACCTGTTTTCAATAAAAACACTTTTTAAATATATTTTAATAGTAACATAGAAGAAAATACTAAAGGTGATAATGACTAGACCTGTTAAGTGAGTAAAAGAAGGGGAGATAATATAAAATTATGAATTGAATTTCAAGTTTCCTACTTAAATATTATAAGCATATATATATATATATATATATATATATATATATATATATATATAAAATGTTATTTAATACAAATTATTATATTGATAAAGGAAATGTATTTAAAAATTATTTTCTCTCTCATTTGGCAAATTAATTGTAAAATTATATTACTCTTATCTTCTCATTTGGTATTTTGTACTCGTATATTATTAAAAATGAAGATTATTAAGTAGAGATATAAAAATAATGTAGTTTTTTTAATGAATCGAAGTTGTTATCAATAGCGCTATTGCAATAGATCATTATTTTTTATGTATTGATATTCTTTTTAGAAAAATTGACTGTAAGGACTGTTCTCTACGGAGTAGATTATTACCAGGCGAGAAAAATGAAGCTATTTCATAAAATTATTATAAAGATGAAGTTTATTTTAAAATTGAATTTATAAATATAAATCAGAGATATAATATTTTTTAATTTTATAATAAAATTGAAACTCAGAATGCTCTACAAAAAATTAAAATCAAAGAGCAAGTTCAAAAATCAGCCGATGAAAGTACCGCCATTCATATCAGAATGATATTTTCATTAAATAAATATTTATTTAAAAGTTTATAATTCTAGTTGCCAAAAAACTTTTATAGAGAAAACATAACTTTTTGGTTTATATATCTTTTATTTTTGATTCATTTATTGATAGCTTTATACAGATATAATTAATGTTATCATCCTGTTTATTATTTAAGAAATCTGTTGTCAAAATATTAATTATACTAATTATTTCAAAGTCATTTTTGTCTGTTAACTCTTTTTCTATTATTAAATACATTTTACATCATTTTAAATACATATTAAATACAGTTTATATCAATCTTCTATTATTTGTAGATTTTAAATACATTTTATACATTTTATATCTATTTTTTTCCTTTTTTCTAAATAAAAAATTTTTCGTAAGAAAATTTAGAAATGGACCAGTAGTGTTCTATGGACGCACTAAAGTAACTGTTGCAAAACATGTTTGTAGTTATCAATGAGACACTGGTGTCCCATAAGCAGTAAAAGAGCAAGGCAGTTTGATTCAAAAATACTTTTATTTTTTGTTCTGATAATATATTTTAAACAAATACATATGCATATATATATATATATATATATATATATTTAAAGTTAAACCCCTGCACTTTTTTCGAAATCTCTTTATAACTTTTTTATAGAAATACCACATGTTTAAGTATAGTAATAAACAACGAACTACATAGACTTTTACATATCATTGAATTTTGTATACGATCTGACTAGTATGCTTTATATTTTTGCATTATTTACTTACGCTTCATATGAAAGATAAGTATATTAAAGAACGTTTCACATAAATAGGTTAACACAGGAATATTCTTTTTAAAGATTAATAAAGGAAAAATATTAGAATACAATATGAAAACGGATAAGTATTACGATATGTTGAGTGAATTGATTTTTATGAAAAATATTCGAAAATAATTCAATATTAAATAATTTTGAACTACATTTTTATGTTCATACTTTTGTAATCATGTGAATATTTTTAAATACGGGCTTTTATTAATACCTAAAAATATAGAATATGTAAAATAAACTAAAAAAATGATTTTTACGAACTAAAGTAATAGTGTTAAATATATTAAAGAATAATTTGGTTTCATTCAAATAAAAAATATTTTTTTCTAAAAAATATGAAAATAAATAATGATATATTTATATATATATATATATATATATATATATATATATTATTTTTATTTATATATATATATATATATATATATATATATATTATTTTTATAATAATATGCATTGATTTTATTCTTCATTAGTGTTTTGAAAAAAATAAGAAATATATTAATAAAATAACTAAATATAAGTTGAAAATTTATTTAAATGTTTTTACGTATGTTAATTACTAAATAGTTATATATTTGAATGTTTTCAATACTTATTTCTAATATATTCCTTAAGAAAAAGTTAATACTTTTACTTCAAATTTAAAAAAAATATTACGGAATTCATCTTTATATAATATACTAATTACATATATAAATGATAGTTCAGCAAACAAAAAATGGTATTTTATATTTATTACTTTATTTATATGCTTAATTGTTAAAATCATTCTATGTATCAATTTACTTACTAATCATTATTATTGACTAAAAGTGATATTTTTTGCGTCTAGATGTTATCAGAATTTTTTATCAGAATTGTTTTTTTTTTATTTTTATAATTTTTTTTGTTTCCACTCATAATATGAAAAAATATAGCATGTTTTTATTATTATTAAATGCCTACATGTTATCTACTTAAATTTATACTATGATTTGTTTTTTTTAAAAAAAAGAAACAAATTTAAAATAAAAGTATAGTCACATCCATCTTTTAGTATATTAGGTTTTTCAACTATGACTTTTCTAAATTACTTGTTACTTTATTCATACTGTGTCTATTCATTTAATGATTAATACTTGCTTATAATTGTACTATAGTAACATTTTGAATTCCAGTGATGTTAATTCATTACTAAATAGGCTCACTGGACAGTAAATGAGAAATAAATACACTATCGTTTTTATTAAATATACTGAAATGTGAACGATTTTTTCGTAATTTGAGAATTTTAAGACTCTTTTTATAACTACTATTTTGGTATAAATTCGGATTGTTATGTTTCCATTTTCTTCACAAAAATGAACGAAAATATCTTTCGTTTAAAATAAATAAAAAAAAACAGTTTTGAATTACGTATTAATAAAATGAAGAAAATGTTAACAATAACTTTATGTTAAAGAATTGGGTATACCATCGAAGTAAATACACATACACACACATATGCACACACAATATGCACACACAGTATGCACACACACACATACATATATATATATATATATATATATATATAGAGAGAGAGAGAGAGAGAGAGGATTGTTTTTGTTCTATTTATATTTTTCAAACGTCTGACTGATTTAAATAGAGAAACTGTACGCAGAATTATATGTTCACGACAGTTAAATATTATAATACCATACTCGGAAAATATTGACTATATATATGTATATATGAAAGTGTAAGTTTTTTATAGCTGGATACATGCGAAACGTATCAATGATGAATTTATGTACTAGTTTTAGACATTCATATGCATAATAAAGTATGTTTTCTTGAATTAAGGGAGCTAACGAAATTATTTAGTAATATATAACGTCAAAGGGCATAAACATTGTATCAACATACACGAAAACAAATAAACACGATACAATGTAAAATAGAAACAACATCGAAATCTACATCAATGCACACGCAACATAACATCGCATTATTAAAATCAATGCCTTAAAGTTGCTCTATACTGAGTAGTTGGATAGATATACTAACATAGGGTAGAAACGTAAGTCGGCCACGACAATAGTTGCCGCCCCGCAACGCGACTAGAACATGCGACGCCAGGTGTATGTGGAGCACGGGGTCGTCGAACCTATGACCACACGGGTTCACAGAACTCGGCCACACAATGAGTTATTTGTTGCAAATTATGATTTAAGTAAAGCACTGCATCAAACGGTAGGCGGGCGACGGTGGTAGGTCGCGTGACAGGCACCATGCACATTGAACTACGACAATCTTGCAGCGAAGACACAAAATAATCTATGATAGAGTGGGTGGATCATGATATAAACCGATTCCGTTCCACACTTCGATCTATTTATGTAGGTTACGTTTGTCACATATTTTTAAATAGCAAGATACTCTCTAAAAATATATTTCTTAAAATATCGACAGAATCGAACGTGCCGAACAAAATTATAAACTGTGAGATAGAAAAATGAAAAATTCAATACAGAACAGGTTAAGGGCAAATACTTTCAAGTATACATTGTTCTGGTATTTATCATCACTCTGTATTTTGGAAGTAGTACACATGCGTTTTTGTAAATATCTGATCGTTTGAAAAGCTTTTCGCAAAAACATATATATATATATATATATATACACACACACGAGTGAGATTTGAAGAATAACATGGTTCATGTACTTTCTGAGGAAGAGGGAAGCAAATGTATATGTTTGCATATAGTTCCAGCAATTGCGGAGAAAACGTCTCGAAATCGCTAAGAAAAAAGTGATGTTTCACCATAACAATTCATAGACGCATAAAAGCATTGTTACTCAGCAAAGTTTGTCCGACTTGAAGTTTGAAATCCTTCTGTTTCCACCGTATTCGCTTGATTTGGCTCCCTCGGACTTCCAACTATTCCCGAAACTTTTCTGGTTGGAAAGCGATTTGTGTCGAATGAAGAGGTGATAGAGGCCCCAAACAGCTAATTTGAGGAACTCGAAAGAAACACACTTCTAGAAGGGAATCGCGAAACTAGAAAAACGTTGGGGCAAGTGCATTGAACGTCGAGGGGATTATATCGAAAAATAAAGTACATTTTGAAACTGACGCTGTTGTCTATAATATCGAAACAAGTTGCTCTTCAAACCGTCTACGTATATATATATATATATATATATATATATATATATATATATATATATATATATATATATATATATATTGACATTTAAGAAGTTTATATTTAAAAAAAATGAATAATTATATTTGATTTTAAATATAAGATAACTTGTAACAGGATCATTTATTCAGTAATTTGACTTCTATTTAAAAAGCATAATAAGGGTTTTCGAAATAATTAAAAATCAATAAAGAGAGTATAATTAAGGTTAAAATAAAGTTATATTTTAATTTAGTATTCTAAGTTTGTTTCGGTGCAATGTATATTTTAGATTGTATTGTGATATAGTCATTCAATAACCATTTTTTTATTAATTTGGTTCTCATTTTACTCAATGCACTTTCAACGTTTTTAAATAGATTGAATATATTTTCACAAATGAATTATTTTTTTCGTACCACAAACTACACCGAAATGTTTCTGAGCAAAAGTATTCATTAAATTATTATTGCTTATTTTTGATTGTCATTTATGTCTATTTCGATGGCAAGCAATTATATTTAGAGCGTACAGAAAAAAATTGAATATACTAATCTAAGTTTCGTCTAATGAATGACATTTGATTACCCAAATTCATAATGATTCTTTTCTAAATCACATTTTTATTCGTTTGTATTTTCATTTATGGTCTTATGCCAATTCTTATTATAAAAGTCAAATGTGCAATTTGTATTATTACTTCATACATAGATTGTAAATCATGTTTCGTTTATACAAAACATAAATACTTTAAATTAATAGATGTTTGTTGTACAAATAAGATAAATGAACAGATGAAAAATGTGTACTTGAATTCGCGTATATATGGAAATAAATTTCAAAATTGACTATTCATGTTATTACTGCCGTAAAAGTTATCAGCATATCAAACGCCAAAATTTAAATACTATGCAAAATTTCGAATCACAATTCAGCTCAATCACCATTCACTTGACCACATTTCCATTTTATGCAACGGCGGCTTATAACATTATTATCCAGAAATTTTTACGCATCAAATTGTGTAATTCTACACGTTCTGTTTAATCGGAGACTGTGTAGCTTTGTTCAGGTGTAAAAGTTTTCACAAACGATTTAAATATTATTAAAACACGGTGAACAGGATATGCGAACGTGTTTTTATAAGGGTGTTTTTATCTGTTTTCACTCGTACAAAATTGCTGTTGTACAGTGAAATAACGAATGATTTTTTTATATTGTATCAATAAAAAATATTCGTATTCTTTTTTGAAACATTTACAAAAACAATTATTTTGAATACACTTGAAATTAAATCAGTAACTATTTAATTCTAAATATTTTTCAATAAAAAGAGAAATATGTGTAGACTTTTCTTTATATTTTCAAATGCATACTTATACATATATATATATATATATATATATATATATATATATATATATATATATATATATATTTTTAATATAGTAAAGAAATTAAATGATTTTTTTTAAAGTTTCTTTTTGTGGCGTGAGGTGGAATTATGTATGTACGTATGTATGTATGTATTTATATATATATACATACATATATATATATATATATATATATATATATATATATATATATATATATATATATATGAACGAGAATGATAAATAATTATTGTAAAAAAAGAATTTATCATTTTATAATAATATAAATGGTTATTAAATTTGTGAATCGAATTTTGTTAAATTAAAATATTAAATTTAAATTTTATATATACTATTTTTTTATAAGTGTGTTTATTTTAAGCGATAAATGGATTTTGTCTTTGAATTTAAATATTGTCAACGTTAAAAATAATAAATATTTTTAATTTATATGTGAATGTATATATATATATATATATATACCAAAATATTTGAACATTTATTTCAAATGTCACACACAGTTTTTTTTAGAAACGCTACGCCTCTAAATTTATGAGTATATAACTCTTGATTATCTATTTTCATCCAGTTAGAAAACATATGTAACTAATATTCAATAAACGAGATTATTTATTGTTGTGCACTGTGTTAGTTCGACACATTTTCTCTTTTATATTACCAAATGTATGATATATTTCATAGAAATATATTTTTATTAAAGACTATGTATTTCAGATCTTATATTGGAAACATGCATATGAAAGGCATATTTATTTTGTGTGTTTAAATAAAATTGTATATAAAGATCAAATTTATATATAAACTCATAGGTAACAAATGTATAAAATTTGAGTTAATATATACTACACATACATACATACTTGTGTATATAAATATATATATTTCGACCTGAATTTAATAAAGGTAATAATAATAATATTTTAAATGATTTCCTAAATAACAGAAAATTATGTGTCAATCTTATCTATACCAAACAAATATTAAAGATATTTTGACCATAATAAATATGTTTAAGTCATATAACTTTCATTGCTCATGAAATACAAACAAAGTTGGTGTGTAAATATATATATATATATATATATATATATATATATATATATATATATATATATATATATATATAATGGGGGGGGAGAAGTATTTTTAAATGTAGTTTCAGATACATCAAAGATTATTTGAAATTGACAAACATTTATATAAAATTCGATTACATTTATTTGTACATCAATATTTATAATAATACTTCTATATAAGTTAGTAATGAAAATATTAAAATAGCATTATATAGAAAAAGTAATTAGAACTTGAATAGTTGAATATATTACATTATTTTATCTGATACTATAAAAAATTAAAGAAATGGATAAATATAATGAAAATAGTTTAAATATATTTCTGAAATAAAAATAGATTAGTTTATAATAAATATTAGAATATTTTCAAGCATAAAAACGATATTCTTCCCTTCGACTACATTAAGTATATAAATTTACAGACGTATATTGTCATATATTTATATATATATATATATATATATATATGTATATATATATATATATATATATGTATATATATATATATATTTGTTAATTTAACGAAACTTCAAAGAAGATTTAAAATTCTTCGCAGAGGAATTAAATTGTATTTTATTTTTGTATTATTTAATGTTTTCACAAAGAACAGAATTTCAATTTCTTATATGCGTTAAGAAATTATCAACTTTGCGAACTAATGATATTAAAAGTAATTCACTTATATACACTCTATTAACGAACTTTACATGTATGTGAAAACTTCTTAATAAATTCAAGCGTGTTATTTATAATCTTGTTGTCACTCTTAATTAATTAATTAGTCGAATGTTAACGAACGAAATTAAATTTTGCTTTGCATTTGAAAACAACTCTAAGGTACGTGATTAATCTTAGTCAGTTGTTAAATACTTGTATACATTACATGTATTTTAATCAATATATATTAATTAATTGCAAATCGTACTTTCAAGTTCATCAAAGTATTCATGAACACATAAATATGGATATGTGTGCGTAAATAAATTTGTATCAACAAGGTAAACCGAAAAATACATTTCCAGCTTCATACATATATTAAGGTATTATTAATTAATTTCATTTGAACACGTTCAATGATATTGTTTTAAGTTTTGTCATTACAATGCAATAAGGAGTTAGTTTTGAATGAAATATAAAATAATACCTAAAAATAAGTTAATAGATGAAATTTGGTATGCGAGTATTTCTACAAAAATAAATCTAAACGCTAAAAAGTCTGCGTATAAAGTTAGAAATATTACTTTTAGAACAAAGGAATACATAAAATTATGTGTGAAAATCCGAGAAAATAAATATTTTTAATAAATGAAATGTGATTTCTATAATAAATTAATTTTTATAAAGTAATATATATATATATATATATATATATCCAGATGTTTTGCGTGCGTGTATGTATGTGTATGCGTGTACATAAGTATATTTTTAATCCTTGTTTGAACTTTCTAGAATTAACCTAGTAAAGCGCTATTAAAATGCATACCGAAAAGAAACTCGGTCAAAAATCAGCTGTTCCGATGTTTATAAACATATTATCTACACGTAGTATCTACGCTTTTCGATTATAATATTTTCATATCATGAAAATTCGTTGTTTTATTATACACGGCAGCATAATTTTCATTTCCTGTCTTGACTGGCAGTCTTTACACGAATAGTCGTTATATTCTTGAGCCACCGGTGATAAATTGTTATTATGACAGCCAACATAGATAGAGTGAAAATTGTGAACATTTCTCAGCTTGCACAAAACATAGCCGGTTCTGTCATAGACTATTTGATGCCGCTATAAAAGTTAATAGCGTACTTAATCTGTGAATTAGGATTATAGACACGAAAGAAATTGGGAACGTGCAAAATTCGTGAAAAGTTGCATACTCATAATAATCAATAAGCTTAAACTCTTGTCGAAACTAAATAACACGAAATCCTTTGTACAATTGAAAGATGGGATATTTCAAGACAATTTACAACATGCTAGTGACGCGGTTATATATATATATATATATATATATATATATATATATATATAATGTCATATTTAATAAATTGCCGTTGGGCTTCCTCCTTATACAGGAATGTTCAGTTTGAACGGATTCCATGTAATTTATTTGATTTTTCATATGACAACTTCATTTGAAAGCATGTCAATATTCGATTGCAAACCACTTATATTTATAAGATTGTATATTTATATCTATTGTTGTCATATTTGCATAAATTGTATGTAGTATGACTTCAACATTCGTATTCATTTGTTGAAATCTAATCAAAATAATTATTCATGTGGAAATAAGCAGAGTGCAAAAGATAAATAATTATAGATGATTAACTGCTAACACACTATGCATAACTGTGTCTACTTGTTTAACATATTATGCATTTTTCTTGACAAATTTTACCTACAAATTAATTAATATTAACAAATTGTGATTAATATTATTTTATTTAGATATTAAAAAATAAATGAAAATCTCGTTTTTATTGTTAAGATTTTTTTATATTCATTTGATAATTCTGTATAAAGAAACTTTAAATTAAAAATTATATATAAAATATTCAACCACCTATCAAAATTATCTATACTGCATATTTTAAAAATTAGTTCATATAACCAAATTTGTGTTTCAAAGTAGTTTTATTGATTTTAATCTTGATATTAAAAATCCTTCGAAAAATACTAATAGCACTATTAAATTGAAATATCTATTATATATATATATATATATATATATATATATATATATATATATATATAATGACTTCCACTCAAATACTTTGGTACCGTAAATATACAATTTCATTCCCCTGCACTATACCAGTATTTTAATAAAAGTCTCACAAGTGATATCAAGATACTTTATTTTTGAACTTCAGTGTACATTTATTTTCATAATCTAGTTTATAGTCTTTTGAGGTTTAGAAACTCGATTATAATTTTCATTTTCTTTAAACGTAGATTGTAACGCTAGATTTATATTTTTTTATAAATTGGAAACATTATTTTTAAATTGTAACACGTTATTATTAATTTATTTTTAAATACATTCATAAATTATTAGGAAAATTTCATACATATACACACACATGTATATATATATATACACTATAAAATAGAAAAAACGTGATATATATTAAAGTCTGTTCACGTTTTCGAACGCAAATTAAACAAGTAAAGTTTTTGTAGTTTCCTATTTAGCTAGAATTCATTTAATTGAAAAATACAATACAGGCTTTCTGTATTTATTAATTAAATTTTAAAATATTTGTAATTAGCAGTTTGTAGATGACGACTGTTTTCAATTAATATTTTTTGCAATACATATAAAAATATTAATATGAACAAGAATATCTCTTCACTTTTTCTAATGAAAATTAAATAATTTTTTTATAAAAAATTTTAAATAATATAAAAATGACTGTAGTGATATGAATTTTATTTTTCTTAACATATTTCATTATTTCATAAATATAATTAAAAGTTAAATATATAATAATTAAAAGTTGATTGAATTTAAATACAATAATTTTAATAAAGATTATCATTAAACGTAGAACATAATTGATTCACTGCATTTGATGAAATAAAACGACGTTCAATTAAATATACCAACAAATCCATATTATTTAAAATGAACAATAAAACTTCCATTTGACGTACAGTGAAAATAAAATAAAACGTTTTTGAAGTACTAAATGAATTGGATACAGCATAAATTTCATTATATCTGCAATGCTGCCACAATATAATGACTACATTAAACAATATTCTGCAAAAGTTTATGACTAAAACTTTATTGAATTCTCAGGTATATAGGTTTCATAGATCAATTTCTGTATATTTATTCGAACGTATTTCTTTACACAAACATACGAATATATATATATATATATATATATATATATATATATATATATATGTATATATATAGGTGTGTGTGTGTGTATGTGTTCATTATAAATCAAAGATAATTAAATTTGTCTATATTTTTTTTATATAAACAACATTTTTTTATATCAAAGTCACAATCATAGTATTTAAATTAATGTGGCTATTAATTGGATACAGCTAATTAAAAGATTTTTGGTTTTACTAACGTCAAATTAAATAAACACAACTGTTGATATCAATTTGATTTCTTAAAAGTATTTAGCACTAGTTTTAAATAATAATAAGATGAAATAATATAGTTAAATTAAAATAGTATTTTGGTTTAATAGTAAATATTACCTATGATTTAGTGACAAATTTTTGTAATAATAAAACTATAATCTGAGAAAAATGTCTTTCATAAACAGCCAGGTAAAATATTTTAAATTATCACATAATACTTATTTACTTTTTCGCCATCACAATTTAAAATGATATTTTAATTCATGTTTATATACACAATTATTCATATATATATATATATATATATATATATATATATATATATATATATATATACATACTTATCTCATTATTATTAAAATAACATATTTTGTGCGCTCAGATTGATATTGCGGCGGAAATTGCTTCTGTTTGAATAAAATTATTCGAACCACATTTATTCATGGTTATTAATTTCATTTTTATTTAATGTCAAAATAATGCTCAGTTTTCTAAAGGAAAATATTGATTTTATATATGTATATATATATAAATATATATATATAAATATATATACACTATTATAGAGTCATTATGAATGATTGGATGAATCTGGTTGTGTTTAAGATAACAAAATGTCATTGTTTAATGATTCACAAATCATTCTTACAAAAAATTAAGACTTTTGTATTTTAAGAGTTGATTTCTTTTTCTTTGTATTTAGAGAAAAATAGGCAAAACATATGTTGAAAAAATATTCAATAATGAAAAATGGTCGAAGAATAATCCATAAAAAAGTATTCAGCACGAACAGACCAGGAAAAAGCAAACAAATACGAAAAGACAATTTGTCATGACGAATAGAGTGTTCCCGTTCTGTGAAATATTTCTCGACTGGTTTTTAACCTCACACGAACCTTTTCTTCCTGCTTAGATTAGACGTGTACGCCATACAATAATAATACAACATGCATGTAACCATACACGCAAGCGTGGCCAAGTGGTATGATTGGAAAAACTGACAACAGTCGACGAGTTCTCTTTTTTCGTACGAAACGGGAAAATTATTCCATGACAATTTGTCTCCTGTCAACGGGCAACTATCGTCAACGTCAAGCTTAAGTGGGAAGCGTACAGTCGTAAGTCGTCTATTTACACGTGCAGGAAATACATACATTGTTATCTTTTACGAACGAGCGTCGAGGGGACGACGAACATATTGTTTGTTTATTGTTGTCATGTGGAGGAAAAATGTAGGTGCACTTAGCAACAGTCCGTTCGCTGAATCAATTGTCAAAAATTCATACAGAATGATGCGCATTATGTTTCTATAATGTATATTTTCATTGTGTGAATTAATAAATAAATTCAGGTTAAATATAGGATTAGATTTATTGAATTTTCTGATGTAATCTATTAAAACGATTACATTATACTCGCAGAGACGCAAATTATAATTCAGATCACGCTTTGGATTTTTGTATTTTTTTTCAGCATCTGCACACAAGTATTAGAAATTCGTCTGAAGCATGAAAAATTGCATTCTTTTTTATGATGCAATCTATTCAAAAGATTACCACATTTCATGATCAATAAATTTTATGCATATACATATTATATATATATATATATATATATATATATATATATATATACACAAGTTAGAAATTCAACAAAGGAATAAAAACAAATATAAATGAAGCAAATAGTATATAATAATTAAATGCAGGATTAATATGTAAGATACTAAACTGAGTAGAACATATAAATGAAAATTTCTACTACAAAGTACTAGATTTTATAAGGAATGTCTATAACAGAGAACATAATATGTGGAAAACTGCCAAGAAAAGAAGAAAAAATGAGATTGATATGTCACAAAAAGATGAAGATGAAATACATACAAATTTATAGTCGAAAAACTATTTTCACTTAATGTACTAAAGTGAAAAGGTCAATGGAGTATTGCCAACGTTGTGAAAAAAGAACAAAGTAGCCCATTATAGAGAAAATTAAAATTTGTATGAATTAATTAATTAATCTAAACATTATCTAAATATTAAATTATGGTTTATTAATAAATTTAAAATAGAAATATTAATTATATTATTTTTTTTTAAATCGTGAAAATTTCTCATATCATACAATTTCTTTCGAATTTCTGATTTGTTTCTGAAATATATTCTTTCGTAAGATATCTGTTTACATGGATATTGTACTCAATGTAGCTAAAAATTTCGAATTCTAAAGCACCACTGGACTACTATGAATCAACTTTTTATTAAAAAAAGAATTATCGAAGCTACCGTTTTATAAAAACCCATTCAACAATAAAAAGTTTGTATTTGAATGCGAACATATCTGATGCTGTGTTTATCTGTGTATCTCTAGGGCCAACGAACCACGAATAATAAATACGTACCAAAGAAAATATTGGTATTTCAATTGGAAATTCACGCTTCACACACAATGTGCAATGATAAATTGTGACCTTATTGCAGCGGTTTGCATTTTTCATGAATTTATAGTTCGGCCATTTTAATGCTGTACACGGTATAAAAACGAAAACATTTGTCACGTAATTTTGCTCGTTATGACATATCGTATATATTTGTTTGTTTTCGTCAGACAAATATTGTTTTTACTTTTAATTGAATGAATAACTTTACTCTGCTATATAATATATATATATATATATATATATATATATATATATATACATATATACTAGTATGTATTAGGTGTATAAATTAATTCGGTGTCTAAATTACACCAATCATAACTTTGTTTCAAATTAAAATATTTTCCCGTAGTTTTAGAATTTTAAAGTTCCAATATTAAAATCATAAATACATTATTTTTAATGACATTCTATGAGCATGTTTCCAAGTTTACGAAAATTCTATAATTAGTCTTAATAAAATTAGTATTTCCTAGCTGATCATTCCTTGATGTACGTTTTCATCAAAATGAAACAATAGTGAATTTCTCTAATGTTTGTTACAGTAGTCACAATTACAAAGTTAACGTTTGATGTTTAAATACCGTAATTAATCATTGACTCGAAAGTGTCAAGAAAACTCCACATACCATCCCAAACTCGATTTCATGTGCGAACAGCCGAATCGAGAGCATCGAAAATTATTACATTTCACCAATTAAATTTTACCCATGATTGGGAAGAACGTAGTGGCTTGGATTGAAGAGGAAATTCAATCAAATAGATTTTGCGGATACGTTGTAACAACAACGATGAGATTTTTATACACAAGTCTTGTATTCTCACAAATTTGATCTTGAGTGAAACAATAAAGAAATCTTTCATATTTTCAGTAAAAAAGGGTAGAAATATTACGTTCGTAAAGATACACACACTTTATAAACAATATATATATATATATATATATATATATATATACACACACACATATATATATATACATATATATATATATATATATATATATATATATACATATTAGTTAAAAATAATTCATAAATTTATGATTTATTATTTGTTCTAGTCAATAACAAGGCAACGATAATTTTAAAATATTTTCTATATGTGATGGACTAATAACACAAGATAATAATTTGTAAAACTATTTACAAACTTAAATTACTTTTATAATGGACAATGTTTCTTTGAATAAAAAAGGAACTCTTTATTTGATTAGTAAACCCAATTAATAACAATGTTTATCCATGTGTAGGTGAGATTACATTGTGTAATTTCTATTTAATTTTACACATAATGAGCATTAATAACACATTCGCAAAACTGGTCCATAATAGTACAAGGTAATATTTCGTTGGATATACAAAGCAAAAAGTATGATTTAAAACATACTTGTTGAAATTGAAACTGAAATTAAGCACACGCATTTTTTTACAGATCAATTAAACAAATATGATGTCCATTTTTACTGTCAATAAATTATTTTTACTTTTCTATACAGATGAATTTTAATTCGTATCTTTGAATAAAACTAGTATTATATATATATATATATATATATATATATATATATATATATATGTATGTATAACTGTTATAAGATAATTGTACTAAGCTGGTAAATTAAATCTTTTTTGAACTGTCGGGTTTTTCTTCTCATCAAGACGAATGATCAAAGGATACTACTCTAGGTCAAGTAACTATACATTAATAAAATTGATTAAAAGAGATCACGTATCTAGTTATTTGTTTCTTTGTTCTATAAAGTAGATAAAATAATTTCTAGCATATATATATATACATATATAAATATATATATATATAATTTTTAAAAAATGAAATTAAATACAAATATAATTTATTTTAGTATTATATAATGCAATTTTATGCTTTAAATTAGGTATAAATGTATTATTAACAATTAACAAATTTATTGTCATTATTTTCGTTAACAATAATTATTTTGTTAAATTGAAATTTTCACTTAAAAAATAATATTTTTTATTTTTTTTGTATTTGTTCTATACAAATAATGAAAAAAGTATGTAACTAAATTTTATAGTATTCACTTTTCCCTCTAAGTTTTGAAACAGAACTGATAATAGAAATTGTGATTACTTATATATATATATATATATATATATATATATTCTACGATAATAAAAAAAACATTTTCAAAATCATCATTTTCTTACATATATTTCGACAATTGCTTGTGTGATAAACAGGATTAAAAAAATGCAAAAAGAAAGGTCATGGCAGAAAAAAAGAAAATAAAAATTATTTGGGGAAAGCTTTCAATGAAACGTATGTTGTTGAAAACAGGAATTTATTCAAACGAGGTTAAAATGTTTTATTACGGATTCAGCACCATTCACTTCATCAGCACCTATAGAAACCATCCACGAACCGTTTTGAATTTCTGGTAACACCACGTAACCACAAACATCCGTTTGTCTATTCTAAAGAACAGAGATCGATATACAATGTCACTACTAGAATGTTGCGATATGTGTAAAAAAATTGTCGGTGTCGTATTGGGTGCACTTTTCACCGTCAAAAACCGAAAGCCAGCAGCATGGTTTATCATTAGAGAATCGTCAGAATCATTTCCTGCACAGCGAGTCGATATGAATTATGTATGTGATTTTTACACTTGCACATATTTTTTCTTCTTAAATTTCGTATAAAAATGTTACAGCATGATCGTGATTTCTGTGGCCTGTACAGAATTAATGATGATTTTCCGCTGTTGTATCTCTCATTAGAATTACATGACATGCTTTAATCGAACACAATTGTCCACTGTCATGATTTATCGCAATTCATTAATTTTTGATTAGTTTTCGTCATGTTTTATATTTGCTTTTTATGATTATCTTTATTTAAATCTTTGAATTTTTTAAGAATAAATCTATTTTGGAATATGAGGAGATTTATATGTTTAATATATATATATATATATATATATATATATATATATATATATATATATGTATATGTACATTTATGTGCGGTAAAAACCAATGAGTAAAACGTAGTAGTTTTTAAAAAGGTTAAAAGTATTTTTTCTTAATATTATAGAATTTTTTTTAATATAAACCTCATTAATTTTTAATCCGTTAATAATTTATTTTATTTCAATTCTATTTAATACGGTAACATTTTATTCATAAATATTTATATCTGTAATAATATAGATATTTAAAAAGTAACGCGGTTTTTTATGTTTTTTTTTTCAAAAATAATTGTATTTTACTTTATTCTAACTAATCAAAATTTTAGACATGATTAAGAATATATTTTTTTATCTTCAGAGAGCAATTATAGATAAAAGAAGAAAATTTAATCAAAATAACAAATCATAATAATTAAGTTGAATGCGGTATTTTGGTGAAATCTTGAGAGAAAATACCTGTGTATATATTAGGAAGAAATAATGTTCAAATGTTGTTTTTAAAATAAGTTTATCTATAATAAGTCAATGTATTAGAAAATTTATTTTATTATCAAAATATATTCATATTCAGAAACTGTACTAAACTACTAAATATATTTTTATTATTCTTTAATATATATATATATATATATATATATATATATATATATATATATAAAGTATAAAATGAAATTAAAATATTAAGGATTATTTACTTGGCTAAAAATAGATATTTTATTTAATTCAGTTTTTAAATATTTGTTGTTTTTTTTTTTAATTATTTGATATATATATATTAATAAGATATTTTTTAAATTATATTCATGTTTTAATAAACTTTTATCAAATTCTTTATTCAAATTATTATTAATAATAGTTGAACCATGGTCAAAATATAATACTGAAACGGAAATATACGAAAAAAAGTTTAAATATTTTAATATATAATTGTTGTTTTAGAGATTTACTCTCGGCTTGCATAAAGATCATTGTGTACATACTTTTGTACAATATATTTCTCTGTGTGCATATATATATATATATATATATGAATTGTACACTGTTTACAAAATTATACACTAATAAATGCGTTGTGGGTTACAATCTGCTCTGAGTTATATATCACTTTTAATTATGAAAATGGTCATATAGTTCTATTCATATAGTTCTATTCATCAGGTTGCGTATAGTGTAGATCTTTTTAAGGACAAAAATATGTCTTGATATTTATTAAATTTATATATTTATTTATATATATATATATATATATATCATTTTATACAAAGTATATTTTATTAAAAGTTTTGAAATTGGAGAAAAGGTGTACTTTTAATATTTATTCGGATTTTATAAATAATATTAATAGTATAAAATTGACTTAAATAAATTATTAATTAAATATCACTGGAACCATACATACATATATACATATGGAGAGAGACCATACCATATATACATATGGAGAGAGAGAGAGAGTGGTATACGAAAACATTAAAATTAAATTTATAAAGTTAAATATATTTATTAAACAATAATTGGAAGTCTACTAAAAGAAATTCTAAAAAAAATACTTGTACGTCACTTTACATTATTTGTTTAAATATTAATTAATGTATTTTTATATTCAATTCAACTTTAAAACTTGAAATTGTACTTCGTATATTTTATACTGAAGATGTTTTTACTTTATTTTTACATATTATATTGAATGTTTTCATAATAGTTTCTTAAAATTTACAGAAATACTTTCATGATCGTATGTATATACTTCTTAATAGAATTGATTTATTTAAATTCTCTGTTTAAAATTTTTGATAGATTCTGATTTGTTAGTTTTGTGCTTATTATTTTAAAATTTATTTCTATATATAAGTTTAAAAATGTATTAATTTGTTTCTTTTTTGGTAATAATTATTTTCCATTTTTATTTTTAATAAGTAGAATCTTTTAGTACCGTTCATTTAAGGTTAAAAGCGAATAATATTATTTTGCTAGTTTATAAAATATAAATTAAGAGTTTACTGAAAATATGTTTAATTTTTATCGAATTCTGTACATAATTTGAGCGATTATTTAATTCTATTAAAAATATAACTTATACACAAACATTCAATAGATACTAAATCGAATTCGATTGAAGTTGTTTTATTTTACTCTGACGTGAAAATGTACTCCGAAATAATTGGTTATTACGTTCAATCTTGTAATTCCATTACTGTTATTCTAAAAAAATGCCGTTCGTCTTGAAGAAAAGTACTTTTGGTATCTTTATATAGAAATTTTATACACAGCAGTCACAACAGTCTCAACCTTTATTCCAATTTCTTTAAAATATTCCTCTCATTTACATTTGAAACATTGTCTAGATTTACATAATTAACCTGTTCTATAAAAGATTGATTGGACTGATGGTTGTTTAAAGTTCACCTTTTTTTCTTCAATTACTTACAATATTGTGAATATTTATTTTATTGCTCTTTTTATTTTTCTAGTACAGTATTTTTTTTTAAAAAAAACAAAGTATGTATCAATATTACTGCCCATATTAAAACTATCTACATTTAATATTTCTATATGAGTAATATAAAAGTGATATTTTTAAAGGGAAAGCATTGCGATATATTGCAACTTGTTTTTTGACTCAATAAAACTAATCTATCTTGAAGAAGTTTACGAATAAATCGATAATATTTTCGGTTAAGAGAGTTTTATGACTGAACTTAAATATAAACTTGGAAATGTTTCTTTAACTAGAAATAATTATTTGGAAATTGAACAAATATGAATGTTACATGGAGATATATATATATATATATATATATATATATATATATATATATATATATATATAAGTATAAACAGAAAACAGTTTTAAACTATTTAGTTGTACAAACATATCCTCTTTAATAAAAAAAATGAAATTTCAGGAATATTTGACGTGTTTTTAGAATGTGAAAATATTATTCGAAACTAGGCTACATTAATCGAGTTGTAAACTAAAATGTGCGTTTTGAATATTAAATAAATTTGGAATACATTTGTATATTTTAATACATTTTACTCTTATCGTAAATAATTATTTAGATATATAGCGTGAGATTTTCTTGCTACAATAATATTAAATAGTAATCACATAAATATCAATGAATTGCTTCCAAATTTCGATTAAAAATTCTTTTTTTTAAAAAGGTTATTATTATCAAGTTTAGAATAATCATTAAATAAGTATTCGACAAAATAAAATTTAAAATATAAATTTTATCTTAAATATTGAAATAATTAAGTTATAAAAAACATTCTGAATGTATATTTTGTAAAATTGTAATGTGTTCTTTGATAATTAGTATGTTTCTTTTCATTATGATATATTTTTTTTGTCTTCGTAGATTTTACTAGTGAAGAAAATATCTTTTAAATCATTATTTAAGTTCTAAGCATGTACTTTTGTAATAAATTCATGAAAATGACTATTTAAAATCATGACTGTAAGGATTCATTTCGAATTTTCTTTAATTAAAAATATTAAATATATTTTGAATTCCTTAAAAATGATTAATTATAAAGTCTTTTCATTACATTTTGTGTTTTTAATTCTGAATAGAATGGCATCTATTTTAACATCCTCTACATAATACACTAATATTCGTATAAATACGAAAAATATATGTATAAATGCATTGTATATCATTGAATGTTCTGTAATTTACATAGAAATAAAGATTTATTTTATCTAAATCTGATTACTTAAAAATGTTAGGTACTTTGATATTTTCATGTATTGAAGGCTAAAACGTTATTTTATTGCAAATGAAACTAAAATAAATGTCAGCATCGAAACTAGTTTCTTTTTGATTGTGTTTCATAAATTCATTTTTGTGTGCGTAAGAAATTTCGTTGTGTTCTTAAAGACGACCAAACAATATAATTAAAACTTTAATAATCAGGATTGTTTCACACCAATAGATGTAATTTGTACACATGACGTGATGAGCGTGCTTTGTGTTAGAGAGATAAGAGTGAATCTGGGAACAAAGATCCAACAATATGAGTAAATTGGTTTGCCTGTATCGAACGTTTGATTGGAATTCGGCTAATCAAGTGCAGGCAGTGATTTGATTAACAGCACAGTTGGCAGCTAGTAATCATTAATTTCGTGTTCACTGGATACTCTAAATTATTCATCACGTATATTATCAATGAACTGTAAGGCAATTTGTTCAGTTTTAATAATACTTTATTTAAATCTAGACGGGGGTGTTTATTTTCAATTAACCACTATTAAATTATTTATTACTTTTCCAAATTGAGTTTATTTACTACTTTTGAAATTTGAGTTTAAAAACTTTGATGAAATTGATTTTTTTATGAAATTATACGTGTATATACATATATACATACATACATATATACATATATATATATATATATATATATATATATATATATATATATATCACATTAACATTCTTTTATAAACAGAATAAATATTTTTTAGTTTAATATCTATTTTAGTATGTCACATTTTTCGAATTGTCTAGTTTATTTTATAATTAGGATAGTAAATGATTATTATTTTTGAAAAATAATTTTTATGGATAAAATTTTGATTATTAAGAGAAATAAATATATCATTTATAAAAACTGACCATATGTGACCGTGTGTAGAAAAAATAACTTCGTAAAAAATATTACTGTAGGAACAAGTCCAATGTGAGCATTTATTCAAATTATTTGTCATGAGAATAAAAGTTAAATTTATGTGCATATATTCTCTTGTTGAAAAATAATTGTCGTATATTATTATTTACTTCTATATGTAAATTTCTATGTGAGAAAATACTATTAACTGATTCTACGTAAAATTGTATGAATTATTACACACAGTACAAAAATATTAATATAATCAAATAGTAATGTGTGTAGAAACGTGAATAATATTTCCATGTAGAATGTATTTATTTAATTATATAAAGTATTAATTTAAAAATATTTGCTTTAAAATATTCTCTAAAAAATTCATAAATACTCTCTGCAAAGTGACAAAACACAGTTAAAAAATCGTTCTAAAATCGAACAACTTTCTTCCCAATATTTATTCTTAAATGATGGCATGTATATTTTGCATGAACGTAAAAGAGATTTGACAAAATTACATGCGAGATTTCTTTAATCCCCACGGAGATTTATAAGAATGTTGTTATAAAGTATTCACAAATGTTTCATATTTATATAGTCTGGTTTCAATACCGGGAATTTCAGTAGAAATTTGTTTATATAATTTTATATCTTATGTTTATTATTATAAGAAATTAAATATTTTGCGTTTTTTTTTACTTTTAGATATTAATCCTATATGTACACATATAACATACACTTATACACATGCACACACACACACATATATATATATATATATATATATATATATATATATATATATATATATATGTACATTTATAATGACTTAGCTTCTGATATAAGAATGAAAAACTGTCAACTTTTACTTAAAAAAATTCAAATTGAAGACATAAATTTACAAATGAAAAATTTCCGTTAAAAAGAGGAAAGACATTAAGATAGTATGAAAAACGTGTACGTGCCACATTAACATTAATCATAAGTAAAAATCTTATGTTTAAAACGACACCGCGTATTTTAAAAAAGTATTCCTTTTTCATTCATATAAAACACTATACCCTTATAATTTATATTATTAACGCGCATATTTCGCAAAAATCCATATTTTAAAACTCTGATTTTTAATTATTCTTTACAATCTGAAAATTTGAAGATGTTTTTACATATTAGTTATAAAAATATTTAGAAATGTTAAATTTAATGTATTTAAAATGTATGAGGTAAAAATACAGTTAATATTATCTAATGAAAATACTAAAAAAATAGATTTTTTTGTAGGAGCTATAATTAAATTCAATTATTTTATATTACACAAAATTACGAAAAGTAACTCTGACGAAAAATTAAATTAAAATAAGTGCATTATTTCACAAAATTAAAATTTTTTATTATTCCTGTTTGATGAATTTAAACAGTCGTTATAAAATATTTAAATTTTAAATGATTCTGAAACATGCATGGTCACGTTCACACTACAAATGTGAAAATATATTTAGAAGAAATAATTTAATGATAAATATTCATAACTATTATTAAATTGTCAGTGCGGCCTTCCTTTAAATATTGGAATTTAAAAATATGGTGCTAAAACTGAAAAAATGTACACTAAAGTGTTTATATAACAAAAATAACTTATTCACTATACATCTTAATCTTTAATGTCGAATAAATGATTTTCTTGTAATTAATAAAAGAAGAAAATTTTGTTTAATTTTCTCTGATGTATTTGTACTGAGCGGAGTTTATTTTAAAGTTACTATATTTTAAAGGATTACACAGACAATAAAAATGTAAATGTACTTATTTTTCCTAAATCTATCCGACTTTTTTAAGAGATTATAATTATTTTTAAAGTTAAAAATGTATCTAATTTGAATAGTATGTTTTTGTAGTTATGAAATTAATCTTTTTTGAAAAAGAACGTCGATTTCATTTATTATTGGAATGCATTAAAATTGTTTCAATAGTAAGTAAGCTTTTTTCAGTTATAGGACTTTAATTCTTTATATTAGCGTATTTAAAACAAAGGCTGGGCAATAAATTATGAAACAATAGACAAGTTAAAAAATATAACTTCTATCTGTTGTGCGAATAAAAGGAATAGACCAACTGCTTATTATAGATAAATTTTATACAAATATTTTTAAGGTATTCAGTTTTATATCAATGCGATTTACTCTTTTACTAGGTTTTATTAACGTTATTTTCAAAAATCAAACAGTAATCTAACACATTATGTAAATAAAGAAATTGTTTTAAATACTTTTCTTAAATCCAATCTGAAAATTATTAGTATATAAAATTAAGTGAATGAATTAATTAAATTTCACAAACGAATTCTTTTTTCACCTCATAAACTACAAAGAATGTTCTGATCGAAAATGTTCAGTTAATTATTATTAAACATTTTTGATTGTTTTTTATGCGCATTTCAATAGTGATACTAACGTATTCAAAGTCCCAAACTACAGATTATTTTAAAATATTTTTTTTAATTTAATAGTCGATATTATAAAATGTATATCCAAAACTATAATGTAACAAAACATGAATGTGGTATACTTATATTTTAAGTACGTATGTCTTAATTTAACAATCTAAAGTGATTCAAGTAAAAAATATAAAATCTATAGAATTTATAAAAATCTATAAAATAAATCTATAAGAAATATAGAATCTATCTTATTGAAAATAACAGATACTTTTGCATTCATATGTAACCAAAATAGTATTATACTTTAAATATTTACGACTTAATATTTGCGGAATAATAAGTACTTAAAAAGAGTTACTCATATATATATATATATATATATATATATAGATGAATAAAATTAGCATTTTTTTTGAGAAAGATTCAAATTACATATTCATCATGTTACCAAATTAAAAAGATATCACTAGACCTTTGAGCTACCATTAGCATGTTTATTAACATACTTAACATTCGTGTTAAAATTTCATACACTTGTATAATTAAGTTCATACAGCGCAATACTGCATTCTATTAAGCTTTACTGTTCGTCATGTAATTACAACATGGCACTTTATGAGAAATTTAAATGGTGTTGATCATTAACGTTATATAAATAACAACCATAAGTGCTCTTTCTAACATAATGAGATATGCACGTTTTAGTTAAACCTCTCAAATCTCAATATTTTTTCTCAAGAGCATAAACATAGACATGTATGTTCTTTATATACATACGCACATAAATGTAAATACATTTAAATAGAAGACAAAATATAAAATAATGAGATCAAGAGATTATAGATACGAATAAGAAAATTTGATTAGTTAATAAACAATGTTTAAAATAATTTTCTTTTGATATTTTAATAATATTTTATTTATTACTGATTATATAAAATTTTCATGATTATTTTCACTATAAATATTTTCATAAGAACAAAAAAGTAAGCATCTTTAGTACATATAACTTCTTGAATTATCCTTTTTTCATAAATTTTCCTTCGTATCATTTTAATTGTAATCTTTTTAATGCATTACTTTTAAATACATGAATTCAGTTTATATTTATTTTCATAGTTAAAAAAGTATCTATTTACATAAATAATAAGAAGTGTAAAATAATAGTGCATAAATAAAACAATAAATATTGATTAAAATTATATATATATTTTTTCATACTTGATAGACACAATCATATAAAAATAAAAAAGGATTGTGAAGTAAAAAAAATATATATTCACATTAAAGTAAAATACTATGAAGAATTTATAGTTAAACAAGTTTATGATGAGAAGATCCGTGTTTACATCAAATTAATTACCTAATGTAATTGATTTACAATTTCGTGAGTGCCGACAAGTTTATTTATTAAACTCATCTTATTAAAACTGCGATCAACATTAAATGATCCTAATTAACGATGTGTAATTAATTTTGTTTTATGATAAATATATATTATCATCAATCACTATTCTGTCCTAAATATTTTACGTAATTCTCGCGGGAAAATTTAATAAATTAATAAATTATATATTTTAAATAAACGTGATAGTCGTATTTAAAATTTTATCAAACGGTTTGACAGTTATTCATTATTTTATTTTTATTATTAATTAATTTAAAAACTGTTATAAACAATTAACAATAATTAAAACCGATAGTCCAGGATGCTTGTCTCAAATTTAAGTTTTAAATACAAATTAAATTTTAAATGATTAAATTTTAAATATATGATTTTCCAATAAGGACGCATTTTTAACTTTAAAATAAAATACAGAATTTGTGCTGAAATTTTAAGTTACTTTATTGTAAATAATAGTTGGAGTTTGTCATTTATAAATGAAAAACAATATTGTGTGAGCGACCGCTGTGCATTTTCTTAGAAGTAAACATTATTTCATTAAAATTTTCAATAACATCCCTATACAACTGGAGCTCTGTCTCACCAATTACTATTCGGATTTCAACTTTTAGGTCGGAAATTGTTTTAAAATTATTGGCGTACACCTGTCCTTTAACGTGACCTCAAAGAAAGTAGTTGAACGGTGTTAAATCGCAGGATATTGGAGAGCAATTAATATCTCTATATCTGGAAATAACGTGACTAGGAAATTTCATATTCAATAAATCAATTGATTCATGAACCGTGTGGCTTCTTGTACCGTCCTGCTGGAACCACATATCCTCCAGATCAATATCATCCAATTCTGCCCACAACAAATTGGTTATTATTTTTCGGTATCTTTTTGCATTCACTGTAATCGCTTTACCAGCCTGATTCTCAAAAAAGTAAAGATCAATAACTCCACACGGCCAAAGTGCGCGCCAAATAGTCATTTTGTGGTATGTTTTTTATTTTTAACAGGTCCAGTCTCTTTAAATTTACTCACTAATCGAAAAATCGTTGATTCAAATGGACGAGTATGTTGAGAATAAATATCGAGTAATTCACGAAATGCATTTTTTATAGAACAATCATTTTCATAATACAATTGTATCATTTCAATGCGTTGTTTCATTGTATACGAAGCCATAGCTAAAAATTGCAATGTCAAAACTGAACAAACGCTAAAAAATACAGCTGTCAGAATTGTTGAAATTTGTGAAATATAACCTCTTAAAAAATTGAATACAATGCAATGAGTTTCGAAGTTTCTGTTTTTAAATAGTAAAATACATTCTACCACCAATTATCCAGTTAATTGTAAAGATGAATTGAATTATCGAAATGAATTAAATTAATCTAACTTTTAAATTAATAGTTAATATAACATAATATGTAGGAATTGTCATACGTCAAATAAGATTATTATTTACTTTTTTTTACATATTATTTACATATTTGCATTTATAAACAGGACATTACAAGATTTAAAAAACAAATATAAAAATAAACGTGTGTATTTTTAACTACGAGTACAATGTACTTTTTATGGTTTACTTCAAATTCATAGCACAAAATATTTTTATATTCGATTTTACTTTAAAATAAAATATGTCTTCTATAAAAATATTGATTTATTCGGAATTAAAATAATTTTTTAATTAAAATTTAAAATATCATTTTTGATGCAAAATAGATATCTTTATTATAAAAATATACAGTATATTATTATATATTTGTCTGATATAATACATTAATTGCAAATATAATTTAATAACCAATAAGTTGATTAAAACTTATTAAAATATAATTCTATCTTTTTAGAAATAATTAAATAAAAATATGTTACTCAAAACACTCTCTTCTAGTTACTTTTTATCATTTAATATAAGTTGTTTATTATATTTATATTGAACTGCGTGACATTTATAATAAAACCAGGACAAAATAAATTGATTCCATCTCGGTATTGCACAACATTAATGTGATGATGGGATTTACGAGATCCAATGACTTTTAAAGTTACGCCGATGCCTGTGTATTCAATAACGGAATGAGAAGATTCTGAGTTATCTGGGATAACCATTGGCCTTTCAACGAAAAGATTGGAATAAGTATGATAACGTCAATGTCGATATTAATACTTGTAATATTTGAAAAATAAGAAAATATACTGTAGAGAGACTATATATATATATATATATATATATATATATATATATATATATATATATATATATATATATATATATATATATATATATATATATATATATATATATATATATATGTATGTATGTATGTGAGTATAAATATGTTTCTCTATTAATAAATTTCACTTTTATTTGTCAACAACGTTCTGATAAAATATTTATTATACATTAAAGCTTCATTTTTACGCCAACAAACATTTCCCTGATAATTTAATATTTTTTTAAATGCAAGTCACTGTATAAGAAATACAATTTATGTGTAATTCTTGTAATTACTAATTATTTATTTTCATACGATTTAATATTACGAAGTATCAGGAGACATTTCTAACCTAATTATAATCATCACTAAAATCTAATTAAACACCTTATTTAATTAAACTTTATATTTTGGATAATTTAGAAAGTAAGAGAAACTTTTACTTTAGCCTAAAATATGGTGAAAAATTTTAATCTTGAAGTATCTTTTTTTATTTATAATATTTAAAAATGCATCTATTCGTCTAGGATGATAACAACTTTTTGGTATTGAATTTATAGTTATCAAATTAACACACAATATTTCACCCATTTTATGCCAAATTTTTTAAAAGATGAACAAATTCACTTTTTACTTTTAATGATCAATTTATTATCTTTAAATGAAATTATTCTTTTCTGCCTTAAAAATAGGAAATAGAGAATTATTTTTTTCAGTTAAGGAGCTTAAAAATGATTAACTAAAAAAATTTTTTTATTTTAGAAATGAGAGAGTTTCATATTTATTCAGTATAATGATTTTTAAATATACTATGAAAAAATATTCAATGTTTGTTTTAATTTTTTTCTAGTTATATATAATATACTCTAATTTAAGTTTTAATATAAATTTTTTGTAGACAGTATAAGAATGAATATATATATATATATATATATACTTATGTAAGATATGTACATATATATATATATATACATATTTATATATATATATATATATATATATATATATATGTGTACGCGTATATCACTATATTTTTAATAATGTTAGTGTTTGACAATAAAAATAACAATATGTTCATATATTCTTGTTTTAAATATTATTATTTTGGTTAATTTTATCTATATAAAATTTTTAATGAATTAAGTATCCTTATAACAGAATTATATTAAATTTGAATATTGGGTTTTTAGGAATTTGCGGAGTTATGAAATACTGTACAATATTTAATTTTTGATTCCTATTCTGCCATTACTATTTCTTGATCAACATAAATATTATTTCATTCATTGTTTCAAGGTGCAGATATTTTGTGACTATTTATTTATATATAAATATATATATATATATATGTATGTATATATATATATATACTCAAATAGTACTTAAATGATAACTAATTTTCTATTTAATAACGTTTTTGGATATTATCAAAAAAAATATACATGAATATATAGAATACTACCAGACAATGTATTACATATTAAAAAGTACACCATTTACGTCCGTATCAGTGAATACAACTCAGTAATAGACGAAAACATAACAACAATGCCAGAACTAGTGATAATGACAGCATCTAATAACGCGATACATTTTCGGCGAGCTGTTTTGTAAGATAAGATGCTGGAGAAATATGTGACAATTTACTAAAATTCAGTCAACGTGTGTGTGTTACAAACACAAAATGATATGGAGATATTCATTTATGTAACAAAGCCAGCTTATTCGAAATGGGAAGGTTCACGCGACACAATAACATTGCCTTGTGTTATATAACTGTCACTGTTTTCACACACAGGTGTAAATGATGTGTTTTACCACGCCCAGCTGCTTTATTTATGCGCCTCATATCTGTATAATCCCAAGAGCTGTCAAAGTTACAGATACATGTGCGGTCAGTGTTCTTGATAATGATGGTTTTCCGATAATTCTAGCGTACATAAATAAAATAAGATAACGAAGATACTATACTATTTGTATTTTATGACAGTGCTGAGGCATTTCGTTTAATATTTAAGATACCTATATCTATAATACACAACCCCAACGAACCTCCTCCCCATTATATATATATATATAAATATAAATATATATATATATATATATATATATATATATATATATATATATATATATATATATATATATATATATATATATATATATATATATATATATATATATATAGTAGACCCTCGTTGAACGACCGTAATTGGTGCAGGACTAACGGTCGTTGTACAAGGTACTTACAATATGTAAACCTTCTAATTGGTCCAAAACCGCCTAAACCTTAACCGTACATTAGACAAAATTTAATTTTAAGGGTACGAATAAGAAGAAGAAACTAAAATAAATTATTTATTTGCATTTTGTTGTTAAGAAACCGTTTTAATTCGTTGGTGGCTCACACTAACAATTTACCAATGCTGGTCTTTAGAGAAAATCACTTTGCATGAAGATTTATGGTAATTTACTATTAAAAGGGGAATCAATTCTATCTCTCTTTGTGGTAGTAGCACTAGATTGGGAGGAAGTTAAGGCTTTGATGAAAAAATTATCCAGAGTGGACTGCCTCTGCCTATTTATTTTCAATTTGTAAAAGTAGGCAATCACATTGTCCTTAAACTGGCACATATGAACTTCAGTGTTTTCAATTTCCGGATGAAATTTCATTTTACTTTTAACAGTTTCCCATGCACTTAACAAGCTTTGTAATTCGTCACTACTCATAACATGTAGGTCTTCTTCAACTTTCTCCTCTCCACTATCGTTATTTCGCGAGATATGATCCTCTTGCTGTGAGCGTGCTTCATGAAGCCTGGTCTTTGTGCGATTTATTTATAGTATATATATATATATATATATATATATATATATATATACATACATATATACATATTACTATTAAATTTATTTTGTATTACTATTTATTGCCATAACTTGATTATTTCGTTATTTGTATTCAGAGCAAATTCTGAAACTACTATATAAAAGCAACGAGTTAATGTAAAATTTTGCATTGGAAAATATTACAAGTAGAACACTAGACTTGAATTTAAACTACAAACATTTAAATAGATAAATCAAGCACTTTGTAGACTTATACTAACTTGTTTTATTTTTATAAATTGACACATTTTATTTCAATAACAGCTGCGAAAAATAGTTTTTTTTTTATTTTGTTCCCTTAGATAAATTAATAGGATATAGGACGAATCTAAAATTAGTATATAAACATTTCAAATAACTCATTTAATGTAATGAAACTAATTTACAATAAATATTGTTGTAAGGGAAAAAATATTATTAAGACAAAAACGAATTTTAACACACAGTCGATATATTAAATTTTTCTTTAATTAGAAAAAGTATATTTAACAATAAGTGAAGAAAATATTTTTGTTATACAAAAACTATTTTATAATATCGAAAGAAAAATTTTATTCTAGTCAATCTTTTAGACGTTGGTGGATTCATTTTTTGTCAGATGTTAGTTTTTCCAAACTTTAAACTTTTTTTTCATTTTATTTCTTCAACATTTTATATGTGATTTTTACATATTTTGTGATCATTTATTTTCGTAACATGTCCAAACTATATAAACTTGTCTTTTTCATTCAATCTTTTCAGCTCTTTTCACTAACTTTGTTTCTAACTAATCTTCTTTCGACAGGTTTAAAAAAATATAAAGATTATTCTTATTTATTTGTTTATATATAACTTCTGTGTATATACTACTATAAACTATATCTTATTAGTATTGGCGTTCATGATTCGTATTAGTATAAAATTTAATATAAATACCAATAAAATTACAAGAATTTAATATTATATTGATTTTTAATGATGCTTTTTTAATGAAAGAGGAGTTTAAAGGATTTTATTTATTTTTGTTCTTTCTATTTATCGTAAGTGCATTATTATGTATAAATTTTTTAAAAAATATAAATCTTAATTTAGAATAAAACACTGATTTTAAGTAAACGAGCTACTATAAAAACATAAATGTTGACCTATAAGCAAACAATTTATTATTTTCTATAATATACAATACTTAAATAAAAATTGGCTGATTTGAGTGATACATTTTTAATATATTCTAAAAATTATCCTATTTTCTTAATTATATAGTGATTATTATTTTATTCTAACCAAAAAAAAACAAAATCGAATTGAAAAAATATAATATAAAACAATAATAATTGAATATTAATATTTAGAAGTGACATTAATGTTTATATTGAAATATAATCTTGCAGTAGTGAACTATTTTGAAATTTTTCACAAATGCATATTTCAAATACAAATTTACTGAGTGAAAAACATTAAATTTTAAATGGTCATGTTAATCCTACTATCCTAGATAATTGTACTCCTAAGTACATCGTTTTCATTTCCACTTAAAAAAATTTAAATATATATATATATATATATATATATTACATACATACATATATTTACAACAGTTTCATCATGTGTTTTTAGATTATACAATAATAATAACGGTGATATTTAAATAAGACCGAATCAGTATAAAAGACGGTACACGACAGAAAACTCTTAATAAATTCATTTAAGCATCGAAATTGCTTTCATAAGCTAAGAATTTTAATATCCAACTTTTATTCAAAAATATTCAATACAACCGTTGTGATACGTGAGTGATGAAAGGTCGGGACACAGACACTGCGGTGGATCTATTGTGTTTAAAATGAATGTAAGAAATATATGTTCATCAATAGAAAATACCTGATACAGTTTTTAAAGAAAATCTATTCATAATAAATGATAATAAACGTATTGTTGCATTTAATTCGAAATTATGTATTTTACTCTAGCTGAAATAATAAAAGTAGGTCTAGACATATTGCTTTCCTTTCTCTTTTATTCTATTTTTCTCTCAGTTCTCCATATATATATATATATATATATATATATATATATATATATATATATATATATATGTGTGTGTGTGTGTGTTTGTCTGTGTGTGTGTCTGTGTGTGCGTGCATGTGTGTTTATATGCGTAGTTTTGACTTGAGGGATGTTTAATGAATACACATATATATTTAAACACATATCACCCAAATACACACACTTATGCATATACGTAAGTGAGTATGTATGTATATATATATATATATATATATATATATATATATATATATATATATAAATAGAGATGATAGAGAGAGGCAAATAAGGGAATTAGAAACAGAGATAACGTTTTAGCTAAAGCTAGCAATTTCAACAAACGTCGGAATAATGTTATTGAATGAATACGGCTAGATAAATACCTCCAAGGAACTAAAATGGGATAGGTAAGAATAATGTAGATTCTGTTGTGAAAGATAAACGAACTTGATAAGATAACATGAAAAAATACATGTAAATATAAAAAGTCCAAGAAAGAGACGTTAAAAGAACTGTTTTCAACTTTAAGGAAATGATAAGTTTCAAAATATTATAACAAGCCACATTGAATTAAATTAAATAGTCATTATTTTATAATAAAACCATATAAGTAAAATATTTGAAATCAATAATAAATCTGAATTTTGAAAATTAATAACAGCAGTTCAACATAATAAAACATTTCTATCCGTATCTACAAAAATATTTTTTAATATTGATATTAAAAATAAATCATGAAATGTCGAATTACTGTTTATAAATGAATTTTGTTTGTTGATAAAGTTTATTTTATTATTGTTTATCATTAACATACAATAATTAACAGGTTGCAATAATTAACATGAAAAATTCTATTTTCAACCAGTTAACAATAGCTTTTTTACAGTTTTTAAACAGCGTTTAAAATATTCGATCTGAACTTTATTTATTTAATATTAATTATGTTTTTGTTTATTGTACATGTATAATTAAATTACAAAAAAATTAAATATTAATAATAATTACACATTTTAAATACAATTTTTTTTATGTAAAGTGCAGATATTTATTTGTTGATTATGTAGTTTTTTATTTTCCATTAGTAGTATAAAAGTAAATTTTATCTTTTTCAGAAATTTTTCCATTTGAATTTTTAATCAATTTACGAACATAAAAAAGATAATAAAGATTTAATGAAGTACACCTTAATATTTAATCATGAAAAAATGCTATAAAAAAATATTAAATAAATTAAATATTAATTATTATTGAAAATAAACAATTTTTTGAAAAAATTATAAAATATAATAAAATATATTAGAGAAATTATAAAACTTTATTATCAATTCTGGGTATAAAATCCTTTTATTTTTTTAAAAAGTTTATTTTCGAATTTTGTAAATATCAAAATTAATATATTTTTTCTGATGAACACTGAACGACATATGCCATAAAATCGGATTAAAACTGATAACACATTGGTCAACAATTCTCGAATATGTCAACGTTAATTCTTTCGAATTATAAAAACAGGAATAAAATTCTGTGAATTATTCATTTTTAGTACGGATTAGAGATTACCATCAATGTAATATTTTATTATGAACGCATTTTATTAGACGCTTTATAATCAGAATTTAAATTTTAAAAGGATTATGAAAGCACTTAATTAAAAAAAGACAACAATTATTATTAATCTTTAAATTTTACATATTTCAAACGATCATTTTTTATAGACACAATATAACATGTAAAATGTAATCTATTGTTTATATTTATAATTACATCTAGAAAATCATTGAAGAAGATATTTCGACAATAAAGGAGTCTTAAGTATTATACACCTTATTTAAACATATATATACTTGTAATTTATAACAGTATATATATATATATAGTGAAGTTCCATTAAAAGCCAATTTTTTGTGTTTTTAAGCATTTATTTCAATAACAAAATGCGTGAAAACATTAATCAAAATATTTGCCTTCGAAAGGTATGACGTTTCCCTACTTTTCTGATAGAAAATGAATCCCGCGATGAAAGAATGATCTGTCTTTAGAGCAAATCCATTCAGCAACACAATTTTCGACTTTACCGTACTTATGGAACTGTGTATCTTTTAAAGCGTGTTGTATCGATCAAAACAGATGATAATCGCTTGGGGCCAGGTCCGGAGAATACGCAGAACGCGGGAGAATCTCCTATTCGAGCTCCATCAGTGTGTTTCATGGCTATAGAAACATAGAGCTAAGCGTTGTCACGGAGAAGAATCACTTTTCGGCGATTTGATGCAAATGATGGTCGTTATTGCATGAAATTATCATTCAAACGCTCCAATAGTAGTCGATAACATTCGGCGGTGATTGTTTCCTTCGGTTTCAGCAGCTCATAATACACGACACCTTCCATATCCCACCAAATAAAGAGCATTGTTTTGTGACCGTGGATGTTTAGCTTTGGTGTTGGTGCATTGATTGTTAGTCATGATCAACCCATGATTTCTTGCTTTTCGGGTTGTCGAAGTAGATCAATATTTCATCGCCGGTTACGATTCGCCACAAGAAACTTTTCTTTGTATACCTTACAAGCAAAGAAACCGAGATATTTAAACGGTTAGCAATTGCATTTTTGGTCAATTCATGTGGCAGCCATCTCCTTTCTTTCTCGATTTTCTCATGGCTTGTAAACGTCTTGAAATGATTGATTTATCGATTTCGAGCTGTTGAGACAATTCTCTGAGTGATTGAGCAAAATTTCTTCTAATAGAGCTTGCAGTTGTTCATCTTTGAATTTTTTCGATTGACCTGGCCGTTATTTGTCGTGAACGTTACGATCACCACTTTTGAATTGTAGAAACCAATCTCTACATAGAGCTTCCGATGGAGCATATTCGCCACAAGTTTTCTCAAACAGTTGATGAGCTTCAGTTGCACTTTTTTTCAAATTAAAGTAGTGTAGAAGTACACATCGGAAAAACAACTTATCGCGTTCCATTTTAATTCGGTTAATAAAAAGCACTTGTGTAAACAGAGGATGGCGTCTGATGATTGAATTTTAGTGGGAAATGTTCAAACTTCAAAATGATTTAAGAGACATCTCTCACTGCCCACAGCATACGAACCTTAAGCCATCTACACGTGAACAGCGGCTTTCAATGAAACCTCCTACTATATATATATATATATATATATATATATATATACTAACAATAAAGAAAAACATTGATGACATAATTAGCTAAAGGAGGATAATTTATTTATATCAACGAACATAATTATCACAATTAATGATCTTAATTTTTATACATGAGATAAATGTGTATTATGTAGTAAAAACGAACTATCAATTAAAGTTTAAACATTTATTGCAGAGCACACGTCTAAGAATGAAAAACGTGCATACTACAGACTCATTTAATTTGAATTTGAATAATTAACATGTTGAAATATTTTATACGATTATATTATGTTATAAATGTCAGATGTCTAATTATTTCACTCTTATGGATTTGAAAGTGTATTAAAATTTTACGATTTTCTATTAGAATCTGTAATAATTTTAATATTACTTTTACAGTTACGAGACATAGAAATCAAGCATAGATTAATGTAGAAAAAATTATATACACATGTTTTACTATTTATTTAAATAAATATATATATATATATATATATATATATACATATATATATATATATATATATATATATATAATATATATATATATATATATATTCTACTTGAAAAAAAATTAAACATGATATCATGTTTCCTCATTATATCAAAAGTATGTTGAACGAGGTACATATGACAGGTTGACAACACTAGCACGGAGTTGTTCGTACACAGCGAAAGGGACAATGTAAATACCTACACCCCTATCCAATTAGATTCAGATATAAGTTCCACATGGAAAATGATGACATGTCAAATGTGTTTAGTGTCAACATTTTGCGACAACTTGTGTGCAAGATGTAGATGACACATTTCTACGCGAAACGTTACTTATTGATGAAACATTTCGTAAATACGCTTGGTGGAAATGTGCATGTTGTTTTATCCGAATGATATTAATGAAGCAATGAAATTAATGATATACCGTCAGGGTACTACTGTTGTAAATAGATTGAAAATCTGTCACAGGCATGTTTCGCACTTTTTTGTGTCCTGTTACAAACAAATTTAATTGTGTTCCTGCTTGTTATTATTTATGTATGTATGTGCGCGTATGAATTTCGTTATATTTATTATGTACTTATTTATATATATATATATAAATTCTATACCCAAATAATGATTTCAATAATATTTTAACAGCGTAATTTTACAAATTTTTTAGGTAATTAACCATAATTCATTTGCTAACTATTGAAATGAAAGTTAAATAAACGAATTTTAAGCGAAAATATCACTTATGTGAAATATTTTCATAGATTAGGCTCAAAATTAATTAATATAATTTATATTTCAATATTTAAACAGATCCCTTGAATAAATATGTTTTCCTTCTTGATGTATTACTTCGGTATACAAAAAAAACACATACTTTTTTATATGTTATATTGAACTTACTAACTACTAATAAATAAATTTTTTTTACAAAATTCTTCAGTTTGAATGATTCATTGTTTTTGTTTTTTCGTATTTCCAAGATTTTTTGATTGATTATTCTACCCATTGATAGTTCTTTTATAAGTTTCGTTCTTATTATATTTTTAGATTCAAGTCACGTATTAATGTTGTCTATGTATTATCTTATATTCTTGCAATATATACTATTAATTTTCATCTAATACTTTCTATTCATAGTATTAAATATGATATACCTGTTTGTTCATTTTGCTATTATTTTCCTTTTTATCAGTGTTTCCAGTCCAAACACACATTTTTATGCTTTTCTGGAGTATTTTCAGTTATTGAATTATTTTAATAATCAAAAATTATGCTTATTTATTATGTAATAATACAAAAATGCAACTTATTAAATATTTTTCTCTTCAAACAAAGTGGAATAATCATTCACAACATTAAGACATTTCGTTCAAAGTGTTAACAATTTTTATTTTGATTTTATTCGTTTCAAATATATAATTTGTTTTCACAAAGTTTCGTATTCTTATATTTTCTTAATGCTAATATTTGAAATAAAGTCGTTAAGTCGAAATTCATTTAACAAAAAAAGTCAAAAATATATATAAACGAGCTCAATGTTTCATTAAAGTGCAATTCCCAGCACGGAAATAACTCATTTTCTGTTTATATGTTTATACTGCAAAGTGTTGCGTGAAGTTTTACAAAAGGGAACCGAATTTTAAAGATGTCGTTTGCGAGAAATTTTATGTTTATAATAAAAATAAAAGAGCTGGACGACGGAAAAGCTTCTTTTGTTTTCGGTGAACGACGTCGACAGCTTGCGAAGAACGAACGTTTCCAGTGAATGAACACAAAGTGCTCAAACATATTGGAGTTAGTGGTGTGTTAACGATGAAAATAATGATAGGGTTAAAAGATAATATAAAAAACGTAACGAACATTGCAAATATGATGTCTAGAACTAGAATTGTTGACAAATGTAAAAACAAACTCCTGAGAGGAGGATTCAAAAAAGATATAAAATACATTAACTATAATTTCATGTAGAATAAAAATAAATGTATCTATATTCTTATTTTTTCATGCATATAACGTTTGTTTGGTAGATTGTAGATAATTATAGAAAAAGAATAAGTATCACACCAGATTTATTGTTCCTTGTTAAACTGATAAATTTTATCAATGAAACAGAAACATTTCCTTCTATTTTCTAAAAATAAGAAAAATAAAATTTCTTCGTATTTATATCGCATAATGTTAGTTTCTTTTGAGACTAAATAAAACTTTATCTCAATAATATAATAATTTTTCAGTATAGTTTTAAACAATAAGCTCAAATAATATAATGGTATGTTAAGATTTTTTTAAAAAATAAAAAAATAAAAATGTTATACAATAGCATCTTTTATAAAAATCATTATATTTATTGGATACTTCTTTTGGTAATTTTCACGATGTATTTTTATTTAAATTATTATTACTTTCATTTTTTTTTTAAAAAAAACTTATTTGTAAAAAAATCTACATTTTACTAATTTGTAATCTCATATATATTATTTTTAATTTTTAAAACAGAAATGTCATGATTCTGTTTATTTTTAACGTTTACTAATCATAATTAATATGTACAATCTTACACGTTTCAAAAAAGTACAATCAAAGAATAATATCGAGAACTAAGATGACACATACATCTATAATAAAAATACATGATATCGAACGTTATACAGAAAGTTCCGTTTCGTACTAAATAAACAATTCAAGCTTGGCATATTAAATGTTAAAAGAACGAATAGAATATTAAAAGAACGTATAGGATATTAAAAGAACTCGAGTAGGTTAGTTCAAAAAACTCGCTGATTTAGTTTGTGTATTTAAATCATTCAAAGGGCATCTAGCACAAGCAGAATTCAATGGATGTATAAATATTACTTCTTTTAAATATTTAAATCAAGTTGAAACATTATAGAGTTTCAATTGCACTGTTAATGAATAAAAGAAATAATCGAGGTTATAATTAAATGTACGCAAGTGTATGTGCTATTATTATTGTTATTATAAAAAAAATACAATGCGAGTAATTCATAAATATTAAATTTTACCATTATCATTTAGTGACTCATTTTACAGATAATAATACTCTGTATGATCTTTACTATGGCATAAATTTATATATGTATTTATAATTTTAGTATTGACATATGCTTACAACGGAATAATCGGTCGATTTTTACCATATATTCTTTCTAAAAATAGGTATGTACTAATAATTTTTGTGAAATATTTTAATATTTTAGATATGCTAAAATTATATAATATATACAAACATATATATATATATATATATATATATATATAATAGAGATTTCATCAGAAGTGTTTGTCAATTAACCCTACATTGTGTGGTGTGACCATTCCGTCACAGGTCAAACTTTTCACTGCTCTAATAAACGTGAGAGATATTTGATATCGTAGTATTGGACTCAGCGGTGCATTTGGGGAACATCCCGAGAGACGAAAGGAATGTTTAGTTTTTGTTTCAGAGACGGTATTGGTTGACAAAACACAATTGTGTACACCAAAGCTTTCACCCACATTAAAAGCTTACAAAATTTCACGGATGTTAAAAACACACAATAAGTGTTAAAAAGTTTTTTAAATGTATTTTTTCTAATTTTCTTTCTTTTTCTTCTATCTTTCTCATAATACATTTCTAATTACTACTTATTTATGATACTGATATTTTAAATAAAGTGTAATTCGATTATAATGATATTAATATTTATTTTTAAAAAAGATTTACTACAATAAACAATCATTAAAATTTTAAACTGGCGTTAAATAATTGATAAATAAATATATTTCTTTTATTATATTTAAAATGTTTATATATATATATATATATATATATATATGTATGTATATGTATATATATATATATATATACATATATACTAATAGACAGTTCAAAAGTAAGTTTGTAATTAAAATACATTTTTCTGATCAAATATATTCAATAATTTTTAATTTTTGTTTATGCAGATTTAGATGACGTTAGCAGAATTCTCTGATCGTTAATATATAGAAAAATCTATAAAAAATGACTTTTCTATACATTATCTCACTGAGGATGATAACATCGCTATAGAAATGTACGTAAACAATAATGAAAAATAATCAATAATCAATTACTAAACGTTTTTGATCAGAAAAATATGACGGAATGTGAAAGAGTGAAATATCATTTTGAAAAATCAATTTAACTACAATACCAAACGCTACATTGTATAATTGCATCTTTTTAAAAGGGTGGGTTATGATAACCTAGTGTAGAATTTTTTTTTAAAAAGAAATCACAATAAAGTACTTTTTCATTTCTGTAAAAGCGTTATTTAAAATTATTAACAAATTTCACTATATTTTTAATAAGTAAAAAATCATTATGATAATAATTGTAAATATATTAAGTTTATAAATTAATTTAAATGAAATAAAAGCAAAAATGATATTGGTAAAATATTGTTAAAAAAAATTTCACTAAAAAAGATAAAATTAAAATCTAATTTGACATGATTAAGTTATTTTTTTTAATAATATCATTTTATTAAAAATTATTATCAATTTAAACTGTTTTATTTTCTTCTCCATTTTATTTTCAAAACTCCAATAGAAATTTCGGTTAAGATAAAGTTTATAATTAATTGATATTTACAAAATTAAATTAAAATTTTTAACTTTTTGTTATTTATTTTATTGATATGATTAATGACCATTTTTTTTGGTTTCATATAACAAAATAAACCAATTTATAAAAAAACTGATAAAGCTTTTTCATGTTTACATTTTCAATGTAAAATTGATATGAACACATTTTAAAATGTTTATAACATATATATATATATATATATATAAATGTATAAATATATATATTATATATATATATATATATATATATATATTATATATGTATATATATATATTTGTGTGTACATATGTATTCGACTGTATAGATATATACGTAAATGGTTCAATATTCATACAATAAAAATGTAATAAAGAAAAACGAACGTCAGATTAAATTTATTTTTATTGGTATAGACTGCACGTTGAAACATAAATTTTATTATCAGTTGTAGATATTATATATTTTATAAAAAATACAAATGAAAATATAATCAAAATGAGAACATCATCAGTAATGTTTGCAATTTAAATTTATTTTAAGGGTTATTTTACAGACTGTATTATTTGTTGATATTATGTTTAGATTTATTATTATTCGTGCGATTTTATGTATCAAAGCTATAATTCATTAATTACACGATGATTATATTTACATAAGTGAAATAAATTATCGAAGTGTTTTTTTTTTAATACTTTCCCCAAAACTTTTATGTAAATGTATTTATATTATACAAAAAAATATTGATATTTTTATGAGTTTATTAAATATTATGGTATATTACATCGATGATAGTTTATAAAAAAATATGGGAACAAAATGTCGTATCGTCATAACCATTTGAATAATTCAATACTATTTTGTATGTAGTTTTAATCAATGTATTCATGTGCTAATTTAATTTTATTGTTTAGTACCAATCTATCTAATAGTGCTCATATATATATTTCCTTTTCATTATAAGACTTGAAATCCTAACCAATGTAATTACCGTGGATGTCTCTAAAGTTACCTTCCATGATCTTTTTGTTCATTTTGCGTCCAGTAATTTATTATTCGTCTAATCCCTATATATCGTATTTAGTTTCGGCGAAAATCGCAATACTCGATAGATAAGTTTAAAGTTCTCCTTTAAATCTGTTTATTTGATTCATTTGTATTCATGACAATTTAACATCACACAATTAAAAAATATATTCAATGGTTTTTAACATTTACATTTTTTTAGTATAAATGCAAATGTAATTATGTTTTCATTTTAAAAATTGTGTTATATTACAATGACAATTATCATTTCAGAACCGTGAAAATATGTTTAGACTTAATTTACTATTCTAGCTATTAAATTATTTACTCTTATTTCATTGTTTTAATTAATTTTTTTAGTTTTTTTTATTATAAGTGATAATTTTAATAATTATACTTTACTGACTATTTCAATAACAGAATAGAAAACGTATTTCAATTTTAATGAATGTAAAGATTGAATAATTTTACGATAAGATTACTAAATGAATTATAAATAAAACATAACTAATATTAATATTTAAACATGTATATAACTATAACCAATGTATACTAATATAAAAAGTGTATGTAATTATATTTTATTTTTTAATTAAAGTCTTTAAACAAATTATTAGCTTAATGTATATATTTCATGCATCATAATTATTACATTTTGATATATTAAACTGCGAAAATCTTTTAAATTTAAATGAATGATGTATAATAGCATGCTTCTGGATGAAATCAATAGCATGCAAAAATGAAATTATTCGAAACTTGTAGTAATATACAATTTATTTTTATATTACGACTTGATTGTTTCTATTAACATTATCAGAATTTTCAATATTATATAATTCGTCGATACAAACAATGCATGATTTATTAACAAATAATAAAGTATGTCGACTATTTCTTTCATACAAAATTAAACATTGTTAACAATATACATTTTATTAAATAACAGTAGAATATAATAGATTAAATTAATTTCATGTGCACTATGCTTTAAATTTCAATGTAAACTGAATGAAAAATAATAATTTAATAATTTAAAAATTAATAATTTTATTTGTAAGTTTATTTTTTTAGATATTTTAATAATTGATATATATATATATATATATATATATATATATATATATATATAAGAACCTTAACTTCTTTCATATGAACACAATTTGTAATGTTCTTAATATTTTTCGCGATATAATAAAAATACAAAAGACATCAATTCTAATGGTCGATAAGCCAATATGAGCTTTATCTCATGAACGAAAAGTCAGCAAGTCCTCAGTATGTTATAAATTCTCGAATAATATTCTATGGTGCATTATTGAAAAAGATGATATTGAATTTATACATACATACATATATATATATATATATATATATATATATATATATATATACGTATATAGATAGATAGATATAGATAACTGTTAAATGTTTATAAAATGTTTGAAAAGTGATAATTTCCGTTTCATTCTACTAAATAATGTTAAGATACTATTTATTTTATTTAGATTTAAATTTAAAAAGTATAAATAGTATATGTTTTAAGTAGAAAAACATATAATGATTGCTGCACTTGTACTTTACTTTATATTGAAAAATATAGACAATTTTTATGTTTCTGTTTTAAGAAAGTGATATTGTAAGACCATAAACGTATCTCGAGTATGATTCTCATCGCGTTCAGAGCAAGTTCTATAGTTCTCCTAATCCTTTGAAGTGAGCAGTAGGTATAGTAAAACCCTCGTCAAAGATTGCGTTTATTGATCTCTTAATCCACTATTATAAGATGTTGATTTAATATATAAATCAATAAGCCGACTTTTATTTTATTTGGAAGCGTGATAAAGCAGCACGTTAACATCAGTAATATAATAATAATTTTTGCGCTAGATTGTGTTATAAGAAAATAAAACAATTAGAATGATTCATTCGATTTATTTTTGTTACTGTTGCGTATTTCTTTCAATCTTAGAAGTACTGGGTTTACCAATAAGGGCGCATTTTTTTTAAATTTGAAGTAAGACACAGAATTTGTGCTGAAATTTCAAATTTCTTTATTGTAAATAATAGTTGGAGGTATGGCATTTATAAATGAAAAATAATATCGAGAAGTGATCGCCATGTGCTTTTTCACAATTATTCTTTTGGTAAAATTTTTAATAACATCCTTACACAACTGGAGCTATATCTCACCAATTACTTTTTGGATTTCATCTTTTAGGTCGGAAATTGTTTTAAAATTATTGACGTATACCTGTTCCGTAATGCGACTCCAAATAAAGTAATTCAACGCTGTTAAATCGTAGCCTCATCGTAATAGATGACTTCTTCAGAAAACCCGTACTGTTGTTTTAGTATCCAATTAACAAATCTCCGATGAAGTGAATGGTCTTCTGGCTTCAATTATTGTATAAATTGAACCTTATAAGCCTTCAATAATAAATCCTTATGCAAAATACGCTATGTGGTCGTCTATGAGAGGCCCAATTGCTGTAAACGTCGTGGAATTGACATTCCTGGCTCTTCCGATATACTTTCACGAACCTAGTCAATGTTTTCTTCAGAATGAGCGCTACGGACACGTGTTGATATTTATTTATCTTTACCCGATCCACTCTCTTCAAATTTACTCACTAACTGAAGAATTGTCGATTCAGATGGACGAGCATATTAAGAATAAAAAAGAATAAAAATGTTTTTTATATAGAAAGACCATTTTCATAATACAATTGTATCATTTCAATACGTTATTTTGTTGTCCACGAAGTTATAACTAAAAATGGCAATTTCAAAATTTAACAAATGTCGAAAAATACAACTGTCAATTTGATATCTGTGAAATATAATTTCTTTCAAAATGGCGTCTCTATTGGATAACCCTTGATAACCAGTGGTATATTTTAAAAATTTATTGATAATAAAATATAAAATTATATTCTCTATTTTTTTATTTAAAAATATATTAGTAATTTAAAATTTTGAATTGTTTACCATTTGATGATCTCATTTGTATCTTACTTTGATCAATGTTCTGTAAATATTTAAAAGTATGTTTTATACGCATATTCTTTATTGAAGGTAATTAAAAAAATACATGTTCTTAAAAATTCCTATGTATAACTTTCTTCATGTTCTTTTGTAAATATAATTTAAATGTTTTATTTTATATATAAAGAACAAACACATTTTAAATGTAATTGTACAAAAAAATGTCTCGACATAAATATGTATAAATAAATAGTTTAATTTTTAATTTTTAAATTTAATTGTTTCAGAGTTCAAGTAAAACGAAACAAAAGAAATTTTATAGATTTTTTATATTGTTTGATATGTTTTATTTAATGTGTTTTTACTCATGTTTCGTCTAGAAATTAAATCTCATTACTTACGCCTATATATAATCTAACCCGACATAATTTCCACATGAAACGTGAATTTTCGTACGAATTGTATTTATAAAAACAATAAAAAATTCTATTAGCTGAATAAATAATTAAAAGCAAAAAAATAATAAATTATGCATGATAACAAAAATTCTATTGAACTACAATGTTATCGACCGTAACCCAAGATTCATTATGTTTTTGTCTTCAGGTTGAGGACATAATGATTAATGACTTTAACTCTTGTAGTCTGTAATAAGAGCATATATACGCAAAGAATATTTTGTGAAGCAGCATTAATATCGCTATCGCATTCCTGCAAATATAATCAAGATGATGAAAATTACGTAGCAGATGTTACAAATTACTTTCAGCAAAATTGTTAGTCAAAATCGTCACAAGAATACTACGAAGTAAAACGAGATATGTATAGAGTGTATCTTGTTCTATTTATTTTTTTGTGCACTTATTCATACGTTATTTGTTCTATTTTCTTTTGTGCTGTCTCTTATTCGGCTTGCTTTCAGATAGCTTTACTACATTTTAGTATCAGAATAATATTTTCCAAGCGTTCTTGTATTTCTTCATGTATCAGTTTTTCTTATTGTTTCAGTTTGTATAACATAACTTTTTTTAAAAAAGGACTACTAGAATTTATATTTATCGATTATTATTTTATTATATTTTATCGGAATAATTCTAACAAAATTTATATTACATCAACATGAATTTAATATTCAATTTAGACTTACAAATTATATTAAAGATAAAATAAATTAAATCACTTATAATTTCATATATATATATATATAATAAAAACAATTATATGAATTGATTTTAAAATTGCAAAAATGTTATAAAAGAAATTCATGAAAAAAGTATTAAAAATCACAAATCACAAAAAACACAAGAAAAATGATAATATATATGGTACATTTGTTTTATAATTGGAAACAAATTTTACTAAACATATTTTTTTTATTTCAATAATATAACATTCATGCGAAGAAATGCATCCGGTTCTTATAACACACATTTTTTTAGCATACAGGTTATTTATCTTCTCAATTAATTATTTAATATTTTTAATAGTTTTGTGTCGACGCTATATAAAGGAAATATTGAATTCTTAATACTTTCAATAAATGAATTAATAATTTCAATGATTTAAATTTTTTTCTTATCACACTATAAAACCATAATTTTAACTTATTTAAAATACTCTACAAATTATAATTGTAATTAATTTTTATATGGATTACGGTTATTTTGTATAGTTTTATTCCTAGAAAGACTGAAAAAAGTATTGTCTTATAGTTGATCTCAATAAGCTATAGACACAGTTACCAAATTATATTGTGAACAATAAAAACACTTAAATTTTATAATTTCTCTTGAAAAAAATTTGGAGATCAGAAATATACATGAAAAATCGTGCACTTTTTTTAAAAAAACGCGAAGTATAATTTTTATAGAATAAAAAGTTAACAGTTTTTTTTAGTATTTAAAGTAATTATGTTTATATTTAACGAGAAAGATAATTAAATTATTCTACGAATAGCAGACATACTTAATATCCTTAATTTAGTATCGTGTAAATAATATATTAATTTAATATTTTTTGTAATTAAGAGAAGCACTGTTTCCTTTAATGTCAAATTTTTAGTATGGTCGAGATGCAAATTCAATTTGAAAACGATAAATTTTCAATATAAAATGAACGAATGTATGTTGAGATATAATAAAATTTTTATTGATATCCAATACCCGAAGTTGCTGTTTTTTCAATATCTGGCTCATTTAACTAGATTTTCATAAAATGATAAATTTCACTAAATTATATCTCTTTACGACATACATTGTAAAGCACTTTCATCTAATGAATAATTTCAATTAAGTTTTATTTTTAATTTCAGTTTTAATTCATCATACAAGCGGTTATATCTCTAAACGGTTTGATAAACTGTTAATTAAATTTATTAATTACGTTTATTGATTACCAATAGTCAACACAATAATTGTAATTGTATTGAACGTTGAAATTTCGATGCTACTGTACGAAATACAGATTTGATTCTAATCTTGTTGATATTATAAAGTGAATTTCAATTAGATGTTTAATGAAAAAAATGGATGTTTATTTGTGTCCCCATCTTTTGTTCTATAACATTCTTTTACCATCATTTAATCAATTTATATTTAAAATGTATTTTTACAATAAGTTAATTTTGTCTAAAAGTACTTATTTTATATAAAAATTATTCTGTTATAAAAGTTTAATCAAACCAATAGTTGATTTTTTTCTGTCAGATATGTCAGAAATTAAATTTTTGAACTAAAAAATATAATAAATAAAGTTAAAAATGTAAAAAAGAACTATAAAAATATGATATATTTATAGTAATTTGCTAATGGCAGTTCCATGTTTTAATTAAATCAAATTATTCACTTAACAGCATCGCAACCATGTACTGATACAACCCTCAATTATCTTTTGCTTTCATTACTAATGTTGCTACTCTAGACAAATACTTTATTTTATAATCAAATACATGTCCTGTTTTCTCTGTGGATCACTAATGCTATATCTGTCATTATAGTTCGGAACTACTACCGCCACCTTAAATATTACAGTGATAAATCTACTGCTTTCTGTTGTGCTGGAAAATACAACAATGTGTTTATATTTTATACCATATTTTATTTTTTTTTCGTCTATAATATACCTCAATTAATTAATAATCATCGTATATTATTGTATATATGTGAATTTTATTTATAGTTACTATTTATAATTACAGAAAATAATTCAAAAAGTAATTTTTTTTGTATTTGGTTCTTGTCTTATATTGAAAATAATTTAAATATAATATTTTATGTATAATCATTTTCACTCATTAAAACAGTTTTTTAAACATTTTTTCCAAATTTTATTAAGAAAAATATATATTTATTGAATATTTTAAATAATTATTAACATTAATTCAGTAAAAAAATATTTATTAATTCATTTATTGTCAGTGAAAATATTTTTTAAAAATAATACAATCAAATCGAAAATTTATATGAATAAATATGCATAATAATTTATAAAATATTAATTTTTAACTATTGAATAACAATTTGTTCATCTTTTTTAAAACGACAAAAAAAAAGAAAATAGTGAGCTCTTTAACCTGTTAAAAAAAAAACAAACAAAAAAACTACTTAAATGTCCATTATGAAAAATCGAACATTTTCTTTTTTAGAATATAAAAACAGAACTCATAAAAAACCATTATCTTCGCATAATATGAAATGACTGTGCAATTTTTGTTTGCCGCATTATCGACTTGCATTAACTGCTTGATTTTCTGTTTTTATTCAAATTCGAGACATATTGAAATGATTGGTGGTTCATGTCAAGTAATATAAATTTATAATAAGATAAATTTAAGTTACGAAAACATTTTATAAATAATTAATTAAGAAATTATTCTATTTTTTTCAATTTCTTGATTAATTTATTTTCATTTAATTACTACGTTTTCTTTAATTTGAGTTCTTCTAAAATTATATCAATATATAAACTCACTTAATGGCCAGAATGATTACTTTGTTAATAAGAGTCGACATATAACAAGCTTAGATTCAAACTCATGACTCATTGGTCAACAGCTTGACATGTTATTAATTTTACTAAATTCATCTTGGTCTTATATTTATTACTATTATATATATATATATATATATATATATATATATACACACACGTATATATGTGTGTGTGTGTGTGTATGTATTATTTACATTTTAATTTTGTTTCGGAGTACTTCATCATCTTTCTTTACACGAAGGAATAAAAATACAATGAACGAATCGATCAATAATTTTGACACTTAAAAACAACGCATCAAGAAAACTTTACAAAAGGAACATTATTCGAATGGTGTGTTTGGCAGCAGCATTAGAAAGAAGTATTCGTTAGAAATGATCATTAAGAGTGTGTTAAATTTCATGGGACTATAATTTCTCTTTAACATTTAAAAAATATATCATTTTTAATAAATTATTTCTCTATTTTGTAATGCGAATTTTTTTTTTAAATCAATGTGATTTCACAATGAACATATTTATATCCATACATATATATATATATATATATATATATACATATATATGTATTTATCATAAATTCAAAATAACATTTTTTTAAAGAAGAATATTTTACCATTATATTTTATATGCATTTTAATTAATAGACCATTTTATGTTTTGTATATAATCTTTTATTCAGATTGGTTACACACACACACACACATATATATATATATATATATATATATATATATATATATATGATAAATCAAGTTTTCGGGTGCTAATGACCTTAGTTGTCAAACCACCCTTAGACGCCCAAAAAAACTAACTAAATAAAAAATTTTCAATATTATTCACACAAATACTTCATACTTTTAAAATTGTTTGAAATTGCTAATTAAATGAAATAATATGAATGATTGTATTTTCGTTATTTAGAATTTTTGTTATCATTTCAGTCACAATATTCATTTTCTACATAAAAACAATCTTATATTTAAAAACAGATATTTCTTTTTCAGATCTTCAATATCTTTTTCGCGATAAATAAAACTTATTAATTTTATCTTTTGTATAACAACGGTATGGTTTGATTCGTTCTATAAACGTATTATTGTCATATTCGTATCATTAATTGTTCAATCGTTATAATTATATATTTTTGTACTTGGGATTTCATTGTTATGTTGTTATATTTGGCCGTATTCTGATGGATCACTCTTGCTCTTTAAAACTGAATATAGTAAAGTACTTCAAGAATTATTCGAAGAGATTCAGATAAAGAAGAAATTTTATTAACAGATTAATTACAGGGATGTAAAATTCAAAAAATTAAACGTAATGAAGTTTTTTTTATTAAATAAATATTGTTTTTATCAATGGAGTTGTATCAGTTTCAACGATTATAATAATTTAATTTATATTTTAAATATATAGTAAAGAATGCAATGAAAATGATTAGTACGGAATACTTAAATGTAATAACTTATCATATGTGTAAAAATCAATGAAAAAATGGCCAAAAATCATGAAGTAAAAGTAGTTAAAATATATATTCTTATTTCTGTGAATTAAACTATTTATACAAACATGAGTGTACTTTATATATATATATATATATATATATATATATATATATATATATATATATATATATATATACAAACACACACACATATAAATATATATATATATATATATATGTGTGTGTGCATGTATATAATTTTAAAAATGTAATTGAAATACAATTTTAATTGATATGCCTGTTTTTAGTTTTCAGAATGGACGGATCATGACAGAGACATTCCCGATATCGGTAAGTTTTATAATTTAAAAATCAAATATTTATATTTTTAAATTATTTTAATTCTTAATCAGTACACAGGTAAATATATGGTTACGCATATTAGAATAAAGTTGATATTTAACTTAATACATATTAAAATTTTATTCTACCGAAAAGTTTTAATTAAAACCGAATACTTTTATTGTATAAAGTTTTATCAGTATACAATAATTATTTAACTAAACGAGCTCATTGTTATTTACATAACATTCAGTTCAAAGTTTAATGTTTATTTTAATAAATCGGTGTTGTTTTAATGAATGAAGTATAAAGTTTTTCCTCGGAGGAAATAATTTGTTGAATTAGTTTCGTTTTCTTTTCATACACTAACAATATAAAAATATTGGTAAAAATGATACTTACATCTACATTACTGACGTTCATAACAAAAGGATGAAAACTTGCATAACCCTCGGCTTAAACACCCAAGTTTCAAATTTATACACGCCAAATTAAACTGTAGTAGTGTAACATTATACGAACAAAAAACTTCTTCAATTCATTATCGGATGGATATGATGTTGACATGTGAAAAATTATTCACACTCAAGTTCAAAACATAAGAACAGTCACTGTGCAGGTTTCTATATAAGACACAACGGATTTCAACATTTGAACCACTAAAAACATTTTGGAAGAAGCATGATATATTCGGTATAATACAGAACTGACAACAATAATTTATTATTTGTTAAAAAGAAATCTCGAAAAAAAGAATTCGTTCTTCGAGTGCTAATCAAATGAAACATTTTATAATATTACGTGAAATGACTACTATTATATATATTAGATGGTTTAATATAGTTCTCTTAACATATAGAATGTATATATATATATATATATATATTAATAAAAATATTTTTTTAAAAGTCATTAGAAGTAAATTCAAATCTGAATCTGCATTAATATAAGATTGTACAACAATTATTTTTCTTTAAAAAATTATCAGCAATATACACAATCTCCATTTGTTTAAAAGGCTAGAGATCTTCTGTTGGAGCTTCTTCCCATATCTGAAACGTTTTAGATAACCGTTTTTTTAGTAAAACATGACATGTGCCCTAAAGGCACTTCGATTTCATGACACATATATTTACGGATATTCAGCGGAATATCCTGCTTTTCGCATCAAGCTACAAAGCTTTGATAAAAAGAAATGATAACATTTAATAGCTATTAATAGCTTAAACAAAATTTGTCGTTCTAGTTATGAATAAATATTAAAAATCACATAAAAATATCAATTTTAATGTTTCAATTAATTTTCAAGTTTTTTTTTTGACTTATTAAACATTAAATTGTGCATAATCCACCTATTAAACTTTAATTATGCAAACTAAAAAACATATATATTATTAACTTGATAATTTATATATATATATATATATATATATATATAATTTAAATTTACATAAATAATTTGATATTTTATTATTAATTTACTCAATCTTACAAATATAAGAAAATAAAATAATATTACTTTTCATTATCGTTACATTTCCAATCTTTAAAAAACATTCATAATGAACAGGTTTAAAGAAAATTTTTAAAACCCATTTTAGATTTTTTTATATTAATAAAAATATGTATTTACTTCTTGATAGTATCTTTTTGAAAGAATGTAATAATTATTATACAAAAATAATTTACAATTTACTAGTAAAATATATATGATTTGTTCCTACTTCTTAACTTAATAATATGAATAGTAAAAAACATACTTTTTGATGTCAACATGTAATGTAATGGATAAAATTATAAATGTTATCAATTATAAATATTAAATAGTAATACCACGTGAACTTTTATTATTTTATTCATGTCTGTTATATAATTTTGTCTCAAATACGTTTATTGTTCAAGGGCAAGGAGTGATAGAAATATTGTTATTGAAAGTTAAATAATAAATTTCCAATAGTTGTACTAGTCTTATATTTTGTTCAACATGAAATAAACCTGACTTGTTTCTATCTGTTGTTTCAAAAATACATAACACTTTTAAGAAAAAACGTAAATTTTTAAGCCTATTAATATATTAATATTTCTATGGAAAATATAAATATGAAATATATTGCATTTCAAAGTAAAACCCATTTTTTTTAAAAAAAAACTTCTAATCCATATAGTAAAAGCAAGTATTTCATACCACCATTGTTAAATAATAATACTTTATAAATAATAATAAAAATAAATAAACACTGATTTATAAATATAAACACATTTATTTATAATATTTTAATTGTAGAGCAATAATAATGCCAATTATTCGATATTAATGCTATTAAATGCTAACGTGCAAAATATTTAGAATTAAATCAATTTACTATTTTCAATGAATAGTTTTATTGAAGTTGTATATGTATATACATATATATATATATATATATATATATATATATATATATTGTCTTTAAAATATATAAAAAATAAATCAAACTTAGTATTGTACACAGGTATATATATATATATATATATATATATATATATATATATATATATATATATATACATGAATGTATTTTTTACTATCAATAACCTTTCACATATTGAGTTCAATTAATGGGGATACTGCCTAGAACATCCTCTATTAATATTTGAGTGTATATGAATAAAATATTGACATGTGGTCATAACTGGGATTGAACTTTACTTCTTTTAGAACCTTTTTTTAATAATCTGAGCTTTAATTTAGAAAAAAATATAATTTTAAATATCTTCGTTTCCTACTACAGTGAAGCTACCTAATTTTCCTAGCAAAACTGTATGAAAAGAATTTAACTCAGTGACTCATAATTTTATATACATTATATATATATATACATATATATATATATATATATATATATACATATATGTATATATATATATATATATATATATATTTATATACATGTATATATAAGGTATTAAGATAATATCACAAAAGAGTTTCTTAAATATTCAACAAAGTACTTTAAAATGTTAAACGAAAAGTTTACTTGAATAACTTTTAAGTTTAGAGCCATGAAGCGAGTAAGTTTACTGTGTCAGAAACATAACATCTGTTTGTTTAACGAATTTCTCTCTATGTGTAAAGATAAAAAGAACAATGACAGTGGGTAGGTGGGAAATATTTAGAGAAAATATAAATGCAGTATGTCTAAAATGTGATAGTAAATACTTTTCGCAAAGAATAACAAAAATTGGAAACAGTACCTTATGTTTCAATTTATTTTATGTATGCTGTGATAGTTGAAAATGAAATTTCCTGATGCGTAGAAAAAAGTTTTTAATAGATTATATTTTTTACAGCGTTGGTGATGTTGTATAATGTTTTTCACGATGTAGGAAAACGATTTCATTTTTAATTACATTTCGATATTTAAAATTTATTTTTTAATATTTTTTG
>CM068313.1:26915824-26983324 GCA_034766995.1 Acanthacorydalis orientalis
CATTTTCTCGCATTTGATTACATCGAGACAAGAAGTATTTTATCATTTTATACACCAAATAGAAACCAAATGTTCAATTTTATAAAGACATAATTTATACAATAACCCAAGAAATAACAAAAAGTAAGAACTAAATCATACATAACAATCGATAAATTCAATATTGTTTATATATATATATATATATTATAAGAGGTTGCATTGATAGCCGCTGTTCACGTGCAGATGGCTCTAGGTGCGTATGCTGTGGGCAGTGACAGATGTCTCATGTCATTTTGAAGTGTGAACATTTCCCACTAAAATTCAGTCATCAGACTCGATCCTTTGTTTACACAAGTTCTTTTATATAATCAAATTAAATACAGCACGATAAGATGTTTTTCCGATGTGTACTTCTACAATACTTTGATTTGAAAAAAAGTATAGCTAAATCTCATCGATGGCTTGCAAAAACTTATGGTGTATCTGCTTCATCAAAAATAATATGTAGAGATTGGTTTCGACGATTCAAAAGTGGTGATTGTGACGTTTACGACAAACAACGGCCAGATCAATCGAAAAGGTTCGAAGATGAACAATTGAAAGGTCTATTGGAAAAAAACCCTGCTCAAACACTCAACGAATTGGCTCAATAGCTCGAAATCGATAAATCAACAATTTCACGATGTTTACAAGCCATGGGAAAGATCCAGAAAGTAGAAAGATGACTATCACATGAACTGACCGAAAATGCAATTGCTAATCGTTTGAACATCTCGATTTCTTTACTTGCAAGGCATAAAAAGAAGAGTTTCTTGTGGCTAATCCTAATCGGCGATGAAAAATGGATCTATTTCGATAACCTGAAACGCTAGAAATCATGGGTTGATCCTGGCCAACCATTAATGTCGACACTAAAGCAATGGTCTCTATTTGGTTTGGTATATAGGGTGTCGTATATCATGAGCTGTTGAAACCGAAGGAAACAATCGCCGTCGAATGTTATCGACAACAATTGAAGAGTTTGAATGGTAATTTGATGCAAAAACGACCATCAATTACATCAAATCGTCGAAAAGTGATTTGTCTCCATGACAACGCTCGGCCCCATGTTGCTATAGTCGTAAAACAAACACTGATGGAGCTCGAATGGGAGGTTCTCCGGCACCCAGCGTATTCTCCGGACCTGACCCCAAGCGATTACCATCTGTTCCTATCAATGCAACACGCTTTTAAACATTTCCATAACTAAGGTGGAGTCGAAAATTGGGTTGCTGAATGATTTGGCTAAAAGACAGACCATTCTTTCGTCGAGGAATTGAACTTCTGTCAGAAAAGTGGAAAAAAGTCAGAGCTTCCGTAGGCAAATACTTTGATTAATGTTTTCACACATTTAGTTACTGAAATAAATGCTCAAAAAACCACACAATACAGAAAACAGCGGCTTTCAATACAACCTCTTAATATATATATATATATATATATATATATATATATATATATATATATATATATATTAATATTTAAAAAAATATATAACTCAAAATACAGAATTGTTTATAATACGAATATAATCATTGTTTAACTCTTATACGAATACAAAACCAACTCACTAATTTATATAATTGAAACTGATTCAGGATTCACCAGTTTATTTTTGTTGATGGTATTATATAAATAAAAATAGTATATAAATTAATAAAATTCAACTTTTAAATTAAGTGTATTTTGCTTTTATTTTCTACATTAAACTATAACTTAAGCTAAAGTTCTCTAAACATTTTTAGAATCCATAATAACAATATTGATTATTTATTCATGACAAAATTTTAACTCTATAAATAATTCTCGTTTTCTTAAACGTCTAAGAGATATTTTCTATTATTGTATGTTTTTTTTAGTTAAAGCGTCCTTGATAAACTCTTTCTTAAAGTATAGAATAAAAACATTAATTACTCGCACTCTACGTTATATCACGTACTTGCTGTTTTATCACATAAAAAAATACCAACAGATACAAATCAAATAATTAATCAAATATGCCTCATTTTATTTTTCTATCCGAAGTGCATTACGAAATAGATTTATTCAACATTTTTAAGTAAAAATTCAAAATATATAATACAAAGATTAATCATGTACATATTTGATTCTGATTATATTGTTAATTATCATTTTTATTTAATGGAATTCTAAAAGTTTTATATTCAATTTTTATATTTAACTTTTAAAAATGAATCAATATATTTAAAGTACATTATTTTAAACTAGCTGAATTTATATAACATCTTATGAAAATACACATACACTTTTTAATCAAATAAATTAATTATATTTCTCTCTCGCCCTCTCTCTCACACGCAGTATATATAAATGTATGTATATATATATATATATATATATATATCTATATACATATATATATATATATATATATATATATATATATATACATTTTCTTATAAACAAAAATTTTTTGACCATTAACATAAGTAAACATGGTGAATATAAATTAAGCCATTCAATTACGACTAATTGCCATTATCGTCGCCATTAAACATTTACCAGTGCTCCCAGTATCGGAAATAGACTCTAACACTTGTTCGCGAATTTATCGACGACAAATCGTGCAAAAGCTTAATGTGTTTTTAATTTGAACGTGATGGCTTCAAGTGATATATCCATTATCGTTTTATTCATACGTTGTTTGAAGACATATTCAAATATGAATTAAAGTGTTTGTATTTTTATTTCTATCAAGAAACATAATTACGTATTTTTTGATAACATCTGCGTTCTTACTCGATCATATGACAGTTAACTTAAACACCTTACACATTTTATAAACAAAGGTATTGAAAAATATAACTATGATTTAAAATTATTAATACCATTTTTAAATAATTTTCAATAACATTTATATTTTATTTAATTAGATTTATTGTATAACTATTATACTTAAATAGGAGACTAAAAGAAAAGCAACCAAACACATTTCAATGGAATTCGAAAAAAAACTTATTTTTTACAATTAAACATTTATTTTTAACTTCTTACTTTACTGAAATTTATTGACTTATTCGAATAGTCATATATATATATATATATATATATATATATATATATATAAAATATATATATTAAGATCATAAATGAGTAAAAGCCTTATAAATACATCTACTTATTAATAATTCTTTAACACAATAATATCTATTAAGATTCATTGACCTCCCTTCCTGATAGGTATTTTTAAAAATGTATATTTTTGTATACTAATCTAATTATATTGAATACTCCAAATATAACAAATAATGCATTCGATCTTTCAAAACATAAATCTTTAATAGTATTTCATTTCCGTTCTGTAAAATATTAATTCATCATTTCCACATTTCGATTTTGGCCATCGTTTTTATGATGCGGCGTTGCTATTTTTGACTGTTATGTAGGACTGTGTTTAAATGCAATAAATTCATTCAACTACGAGCTATGCTTTTCTATTAAACTGAACTCCTTTAGCTGAGCTGCTCCAATTTCAAGGAAATAGGGTCTTAACTTTATTTTCTACGGTTAACAATCTTTATTGATTTCCACAAGACAACTATTTAATGTTTTTCTTCTCGAATGCAGTAGTCTAGTTTATTGATACTGCCAACAGTTTCTTTTTTGGAGGAAGTTCGTTTGAATTTGTAATGTTGAATTTTATATGAAGTACTTCACTGATGCTCTTTTTTAAATTTTAATGTGTGTATATATATATATATATATACACATGTGTGTCTGTGTGAAACTCTTAAGAAGAATAAGAAATAAAATAATTGTCATCCATTAAATTTTGTCAAGTAATAGTGTTCTGCGAGTTTTTTTGTTTGGTGTTAAAAAATAATTAAAACAATAAACGACGCAAATAAACTTTTTCAGATGGAGACTGTTATACGACGCTTTAATATTAAAGCAAACATTTTTCTTGTAATATCAACCAGCACTTAAATGAATTAAATATAATTTGAAGTACACAAGAATATTTATATTTTGTTACATTTATACATATATATTCTATACAAGCGCGCATATTATGCCAAAGAATTACATCCTCCTAAATACATTCTCTTGTTTATGTACATTTATTTTTCTGAGAATTATTGAAAGAACAATAATGAATTTCCAATAAATAGGAAGTATTTATGCAATTAAAAATAATTAACATCTTCAAAAAATGAAATCATTTATAATACAATAAATTTCCATTATAATTTTTTTTTTAATATTTAACGTAATATATTTTTTCTTAATATATATTTCAGTGAATTATGCCTTCTTAAAAATTTGTAGTTTTAATTAATATTTATATTTCGTTTTAAATATAATAACACATTTTAAACTGCGTACAAATTATCTGAATATTATATATATATATATACATACATATTATACATTATTATTATATTTTGCACACAAATTCATAACATTTGTATATAGTATTCCAAAAAATTTCCTGACTGACTAATTTCGTCTAAATACTCTTTCCATTTATTAAGTACTGCTTTCATAATTTGTCTTAATTGTTTTATTATAATTTGAATCTTCTAACGCATTTCATGGCAGAAATTTCAAAATTTGGTGCACAATATTGGTATCAGGGCAGTTAATCAATGTTTCAGACAATTTCCCAGTTGACAAGTCTTTTGTTATTCGAGAGTTTTGGCATTCAATAGTGTCGTGGTTCTTAATAATTTCTTTTACTTGACTGATTTGTCACATTGAGAACATTCGAATTGCTGCAATTTACTTCTTATAAAACAATATAATTCGATATTGATGGCTTCTTGTCAATAAAAGTATGACGCAGAATTATTTTATGTTATAAATGTAAATTAACCAGAAATACAAACTATCAGATTAAACCTAAACATGTCCATCATGAAGAATATATATAAAATAATTGTTAATAGTGACTTAGAAACATACTCTATCTTGAAAGAACTAATAATAACACTTAAAAATAGATACCATTTGAAAAGTTCTGTTTAATTAATTAAAGACTAATGCATTATTATTACATTTTTATTTAAAGTGTTTTATTAAATAAATGTACTAATCAACCATTACACTTTTAGAGGAAACATAATTTTGTAGATGTGATATGTTAATTTATTTATGTAAATTATTTTATTATTTGATATAAAATTATATATATATATATATATATATATATATATATATATAATTTATATTTACTAGTTAAATGTATATAGAAGTTATATATATATATATAACTTCTATTGTATATATATACATATATAAATTACTGAGTTCACACAAATATATTTTCATTTAAATATAGTCCATTTTATCGAACATGACATTAATAAACGAGGTGTACCAAAAGCAAACAACTCAATCTTGAGGTACGCTGGCATATAATATATTATGTGTTTTTATCGGTTCCTCCTTACATATATTCTCGTTCTTCCCTTATATCTCACAAAAATCTTATATTTTCAAGAAAAGATCACATTATCTTATATTGTTATATATTACTGTAAAAAAGACTATGTTTTGATATATCTGAAAGTATTCAACATAAAATATAAATAAAATACATTGATCTATATATATATATATATATATAATTACAAAATCTCTATATAATAACAAGTTAAACGCAAAGAAGAGATGAAGGCTAATACGTATAACGCGATTATTTTTTATTAGGTCGTAGTACGCTTATAACAAAACGATGTTTTACGACGTGCAAACCGCTTATTTATTAGTGATAAAAGAATAAACTGTTATTTATATGTTCAGTATATATAAGACTTCTATTTGTTTGAATAGATTCAAAGCTGTTTTCTTTTGTGTCAGAAAAAGAAAATAATATTTTAAATGTCTCTTACTACAATTGTCATTTATATTACTCTAATTTTATTCTATACTGGAACGAAATGTATCTGCCTAAAAGAAATAATACTCATTTTTTATTAATATAAGTCACAGTTTATTTCCTTGCTCTAATAATTACTGCTGATTAAATATTTGGCTTGTAACGATTATGTCTTACAACTTGACATTATTTTATATTCTATTATTTTTATGTAGGAAAATTTATATATATATATATTAAAGAAAACATTAAAGAAGAAAAAACATTAAAATAAGAGAAAATGGATAAATAGAAATATAAACAAATTGTTTTGTTTCCAAAAAAACAATTTTGTCACTTTACTATTAATTTTTTTTATATTTTTATTTTAATTTTTGTACTTCGTCTATGATTAAAATACGAGGTAGTAATTATTTATCAAATCATCACAAGTGTCTTCATATTTCTTACTGTGAAGTAATGACTAACGCTTTCCTCGTGCGAAAATGTTTATTCTTATCCAAGGTTATGATTCAAAAGTACACAGTTATTTCCGTTTATTTATCATTTCATAGTAGTGAAAATTAATTTAGAATAGTGGTGATCTCCATCTCTCTCTCCGTGAATGTATATATATATATATATATATATATATATATTATAATAATCTACATGAAATTATAAAATAAATCTATTATTAGACTGATAATAAAACAATGTAATGAATTTAAAAATATATGAAGAATTTCAGCAATTATTAATTCATATTCAGTAATTCTATTTTGAAAAATAATTATTTTTTTCATTTTTAAACATTTACAAAACAGATATATAACTACTGACGATATTTTTTTAATTTATGAATCAATTTATAAATCCTAAAAAAGGTTGTGAATTGGAACAAATCCACGACAGCTTTAAAACTTATAAAATATTTCTCAATTAATGTACGAGTGGTACAAAATTGAAAGTAAATATGTATATTAGTTTATATTACATATTTACATACATTTAAAGTTAAATGAGACTAAATTATTAGACGATTTATTCTAATTAAAGTAATTAACTAATTTAAACAAAAATATATTGATTCTTTACAAATGAAAACTCGTACACTAAAGGTATGCAATGCATCTAAACTCCACCTAGAAAACCAGTCCTAATTTTATCGATTAGATGAAATGAGGTCTGGTTATTAATACATGTAATGTTAACATAATTTGTAAAATCAACACATTTAAACGAAAACAAAAAAAATACAATGTAAATATTTTATAATAAAATTAAGTATATTACATTTTATCTCATTGGGAATGAATTTTCCACGAAAGTGTAATTACTTTCAAGTACTAATTGAAACAAATTAGACAATTTACAAATTTGAAAGAAGGAAATAAAAAAGAAGTAATATTTTCAATATAACTCGACATTAAATCGTAGAGATTTTTATTTGTTTTTTCTTAATTCGATTTTATATTCATACTTTATAAAAAATCAAAATATTTATTTTTCTGGAATAATCCATTTCAAGTATTTTGATGTGCTTAAATATTCTTTCTCATAATAACATTTTTTAATTATTTTTTTTGTAACTTTCCATACAATACTATTCAATTGTTGTTCATTTTATTTCAGTCTAATTTAATAGTATTTGGATTCTAATCGCTGTTATAAAATATATAATATTCAATGATAAAAGCGTGTGTAGAATGTAAATAATTATTGTCATTTTTAAAATGTTATATTATATATATATATATATATATATATATATATATATATATATATGAAATCTTCGTAAGCTTTCTTTATATCTAAAATTATCTATCATACATCGATTATAAAATATATATTTTGATTTAAGAAAAATAATTTTAAATTAAAATACACATCTTAAATATTTAAAAAAGTATGTTTTTAAGCATAAAGATAAAGTTATATGAAATAAAAAATAACATCCAATCCCAAAAAAAATAAGCAGCCTAGAGTTCACAGTATAAAACGACAAACTTATTCACATTCTATTTACAGACCAAAAAAATACTTATACAAGCTATATGGCCAACGCTTTTTTGCTTTTTGCTATTGTTCAAAACATCATGCTCCCCAATGTTAAAATAAAACAAATTTACGTTATCCAATATACTAAAGAATATATAAAGTGTGGATTTGGAAAACACGACACGATAACTAACGAAGAATATACGGAAAGCGTAATCCGTTTAAGAAATATACATACTAAATATATATTCCCGTGTTGGAACTGTAACCATGTGAATATGAATACGAATTGTGTGATGGCGTTCTTTTCACTGATGCGTGTGAATGAAATATAATAAAAAAGTTTCTTACCAATGAGAACCGAACATATAACAGTAATACCTTTATATATTTAGGACGGTATCAATACTTGATATCCTTAGAGGTAATAGAAATGTGGATTTATTTATTATTATTATTATATATACATATGTGTGTGTGTCTCTATACATATATATATATACATTTATTCAGAACCACAAATTTATATATAAAGATTTTTTTAATAAAGTAAATACATCATTGTCGCCTCTTCTTATATTGATTAAATCAAATATATTTTAAACTTAAACATAGACTATGAATTTAGTATATAATATATTAATTTTTAGTATATTTTGAACATAAAGTAGATTATGTTTGGAACAGTTAACGTTTACCATTTTAAAACACTGGCATTTTTTTATTTTATTTATTGTAATGAATTGATCAATCATAATAAATATTTTCGCATATAAAAACAAAATTAATTGGAATGGGTTACTAACAAAAACAATTATTAGGATTATTCATTTGTGTGAAGTTTTTATTGGTGGACAAAAATGTATTCTGTGATCAAATTTTAATTTACTTTAATAGACATAACATTTATGGTTTTTATGGCAATAAATAAGTTACTCTTTTCCCTGAAACTGTAATCGATTTATTTATGACACATTTGAGAGCAATAAAGTAATAGCTTTTAAATATATATATATATATATATATATATATATATATATGTTTCGCACTTACATAAATTATATTATTTCAATACAAATATCTTTAAAGGATAATATATAAATGAACATATATTTTATGTGTCAAAATAAATCTAGCGAATTGCTCTGTAGAACAAAGTCCGTAATTAATTTGAGTTCCAATTTTTATGCTTGTGCAAATTTTTTTATGAGTATACTTCATCAAGATTATCTAATATGATTGTTTTTTTATGATAATATGTTTAATCAATAAAAACTTACAGTTATAAAAACAATTGAAAGTTTTTAACCATACGTACACTATTTTCATACAATAAAATAAACTATATAATTTAATAGAGGTTTTGAATGAAGACACTAAAAATTTAACTAAAAAGTCTTACAATTAGTAAAAAAAGGATATAAAGTATCTCTTTTATGTTATGTACGTACATGTATATTATATATATATATATATATATTATTAAAAATGAAATATTTATAATTAAATTATAGAAATATTAAAAGAAAATTCAATCAGATATTCATACTGCCCAATATAAGAAAATTCTGATAAAACTTTTTTTATACACCGCATGTTGTTCAATAAATAATCCAATTACAAAGACTTTCATTAATATTACAATTAAATAATTAAAGTTATTTAATGACATCAAAAATGAATTCAGCAATCAATTAGAAAGCATACTTATCACTTAGGTATCAAATATATTTTCATCAAAATTCATAAGGGAATTTGTTATTTATAATAAAATGAATACGATGTATATACTTTCCAAAGAATAAAATAAATTTGTACATTTTCGATTAATTTTATTGGATACAAAATAAAATTAAATAATCATATTTTCTAACCATTAATGTACCAAATATATTTATGTATCATTAAACAACTTGAGAAACATGAAAAGAAACAGGATAAAGATAACGAAAATTTGTTAGCTACTATGGGTATTAAATTGGCAGCGAAGTAGGAACCACAATTTCAAACCGGAAGTCGAAATTTCACTTCTGGTTCCGATTTTGACTCATTTAAAATCATTTTCATGTTTGGTGGGTTCTCTCCGTTTTTTAACTACTTTATTACCAGTCTGGGAAATACAGTTAGTTTCATCATATTATAAAGAAACACTCTGTTCGTTTTATTACCGCTTTGGGACTTAATTAAATGTAACAGAACTTGACAACAAATTAGCAAGTTCTCTATATTACCTTGTAGATTTAATAGGAGGAAAAATATTCATAAATACAATATATATATATATATATATATATGTTTATATGTATATATTTATATATATATATATGTGTGTGTATATATATGTGCATATATATATATATATATATATATATTAATATATTACGTTTCATTCAACTCGGATTCTTTTTTAAGTCTTGTATTAAAAACCACTCATTCAATTTTTATTTAAAAAATAAGTAACTTTTTATATATATAAAAAAGAATTTCATCGTCAAATTTCCATAAAACAATTTTCTTTAATTTACTATAGCCCACCTCCTCGCAATGCCGTTCCCCCCGCTACACTCTTACAAGTAGCACGTACCATTCCCGATCATCAATGATTAGTTGATGGATATCGCGTCGTCTCTGTTCTAATTGTTTGACATCAGTCACATGTATGTAACTGTCTCACGATGAACAATGAAAGAGGTGTATATGATTTCAATGCAAAACTGATGACATTTATTCAAAATATTGTATTCACTGAAGCTTTAGAGTAAAAAAATTGTTATACATTGTAACATTGTATTTTATTCTTAATTTTTATAAACTTTTACGATTTACATTTTACGCAGACTATTTGTGCATGTAATTTGTTAATTTCTGTTATTTGTAAGGAGGAAGCAAGCGTCAGCGAGCAAAAGGCAAAGCCCCTTGGGGGTCGGCGTGCGTAACGAATAAGGCGGACCCACCGATTTTATAAAATATACAATAACATTTTACTAGAATACATTTAATTGAATATAAATTTAAAGTATAATTAATAGAATTAATAGAATAAAAAATATAATTTTTAATGTTATAAAAAAGTACCATAATAATAACTATGTTGTAAGAGTAAAGGATAAAAATGATATTGAATTATAAAACAAATATTTTATATAATTTATCGTCATAGTATATTTGTTAATTTCTTCTGCAGTCATTTCGGTCTCGTGTAATTAGAATGTAAAAAAAATGTGAAAAATTTTCTACTTAAAAATACATTGTTCGATGTTACATACTATCTTGAATGAGGTTAAGAACTATTTCTTTCATACGCTTTATGGACATCTGGAGCACATTTCTATTATTATAATGCAATTAAATAACTCAGCATCCGTGAGATTCAGTGCCCATAATGCTTTCACGGAACGTTTACTTTATGAATAAAGATATTACTCGTATTTGTGTATGGATGTGTGTGAAAAAAAAAATATATATATATATGTGTGTGTGTGTGTTAGAGAAAGTGTGTTTGTGTGAATATGTTGTATATATGTCTGGACATTCTCATAAATTCAAAATAAATATTATTGTTAAACAACTAAATACAGAAAACTATATGTTACAAGAATTTATAAATGTTCCAATCTATAATTGCATATAATTAAATTACAGGATTGTGTAGGAAAGGTGTTTCGATTTTAATGAAAATTTAGTTAAAAGATTTCATTTATTGAACCGAGTGAAATGTCTCTTACATGACTTCATTATAGTCCTCTTAAATTGCAACGAATTTTATTTAGCTTTCTGAAAGCTTCTTAATTTAAATTTTAAATAATTCTGATTCATTACCTACGCAATCATATACGGTCATAATCAGTGCAAGATCTTTTTGTTCCCGAAAAATATTGTAGTACTTTTAAGTAATTATAATCAGAAAATATCCAGTCATATCTTTAGATGTTGAATGTAGAAATACATTGTATTTCATATTTTGTAGAACTTGCATTATCAATTTTAGGCGTTATTTTCTTAAGTTTAATCACATTGCTTGGAGTGATAGAAGTTCTCGGTATTTGATCGTAATATTCATTCTCTATATACTTTCGTGTTTATTTAAATGTTTAACCAAGATATACAGTTTTACAAAAAATATTTATTAAACTAAGATTAAAGTTCAGTATAAGTTGCAGAACAAATTACATTTCCGTTGATACAAAATTGAATAATACGTTTCATAACAATACTTGCTGTTGAAATATGTTAATTAAAATTGAGAGGACGTATAGAGATAAATCAGACTTGGCGCTGTTGTAAATTTAAACATATTTGTATGTCTGTAAAGTCGTATTTAGACCGATTACTGTTTTTATTTACATTAACCGAATTCTCGTTTATATTTAAAAACCTATTCTATATATTCTGGGTTTGATATATTTTATAGAAACCGTTTATTTTTTTATAATAATAAATAATTTAAATAATCACAGAAATTACACACCATAGACAAAATAGTCTTATTAGTAAAATATTTTTTATGAATATTATAGATTGATAATTTTAAAAGTAAATTTTATTTTTATTAACATATTATTTACAGACAGATTTAAATTTGAATCAAATAAAATAATTTAACGTACATATTTTTATTAAAATGGAAAATAATTTTGTGAACTTGATCTTTTAATGCACACCTATATTCTGTTTACACATACACTTACATATATATATATATATATGTGTGTATGTGTGTGTGTATGTATGATGTATTTTATTTTTGTATATATATATATTATATCGTTGACATATGAACACAAAAAATGAAAGTGGAATTGTTGAATTTGACATGTAAAAAAAAATCAAAATTAAAATTCTCAAACAGAACTGGACTTGAAAATATTAAATAAGGGTAAAAGATGATATATAATGTGACCGAACCCCCTGACAGGGAAAAAAACGTGTTACATGACAAGAGCTATTCGACACGAAACGGCATAGAACAAATATTTTATTTGAATACGTTTCCAGAGCCGCGGTATGAAATTTCTAAATTCCGTTACGACCTGACAAAACCATATTTCCAAGTGACGTGAAAAAATAAAACGCCCTGCTGATACGTTCATTTAATAAGCCAATCATGTCGGCATACCTATTCGTCCCGTAGACGTGCGCACGGGGTGTATATGGGGCAAATCGAATAAAACAATACGTCATGTTATGAGTGGGAATGAGGTTAGCGCGTCGGTGTTAAATTATTGACGATGCCTTGTCGTAAATCTTTCATTTCAGGCGCCGTTCTATGTTCACATTCACAGCATCAAGTCTTAAGAGATCTTCTTTACACAGACGTCAGCGAGCAACCGATAGTTTGGCTATGAAGTGGTCGCCAAATATAATAACAGAACGGTCCTCAGTTTTTATGCGTCTCTATTGACTTTGGACATCGTAATATTGTCATTTTTATTTCAATATTATTTTCATGTTTTATTTCATTATTTCTGTATGATAATTTTATTGATTAAAAATAGATATGTCTATTTGCGAATACACTCTTTCTTATTTTCGTTTCATAACTGTTACGAGATTCAATAATCGAAATATAATAAAAAGTTATTTTATTAGTTCAATTGTACATTTTAAAAGTAAATTTGTTATTAAATCTCTTACAAGTAACGAAAATAATTTACTCGAATTCATTTAACCGAAAATAAAACATTTTTTTAATGAAAGTACGTTTACAACTTTCTTTTATTAAAAACTTTCGACAACAAAAGATATCTACATTGTACAGAACTTTTTCTATAACTGTACTATGACCACTATCTGACAAAATATTGAACTATTCTTATTAGTAATTGTGATGCTTTTTTGTGCGCTGTCTCCATTTATGGGGGCATGAATTTAAAAAAAGTATATATTACAAATGTATCAAATGCTATCTAATAAACTAAAAAAATATCAGTAATTTTATTTTTATATACTAACATCTTTACAAATAGAACGATTTTATGTTTTCTATAATCAGTAAACTTCACGATACCAAATATCGAAAAAGTAATAGATAATTACTTTGAAAAAGCTGTAAATCTATTATTTATTGGGATCAATGTTCCCATTAATGTTTGTAGAACTAGTGAAACAAAACAACTCATACCAAATAAATTCTCACACATATATAGCAAATTCATATACATTTAGTGTTTGTAATCTACAATAAACTATATAAATAAAAAGTAATAGTATCTTATAGCTTTATGATTTTGTTATTCTAAATCAGTAAATATCTAAATGATAATAAATAAACTAAGTTATTCTTTATGATAACACTTATCGAAAACTTTTTCTTTGATTCAGTTCCGAAATTGATAATTATAAACACGATGTATCTGATAATAATATAACTCCATTGAAATTATTGGATTTACTCGTTTTTTAGATGAATTGTTTTGGCATACGATTAAAGAGTTGCCTTATATCTCCTTTATAATATTATATATATATATATATATATATATATATATTGCTTAAAAAAAACAATCGGTCAAAAATTTATTAAAAATTAAAACAGTTCTTCTTTCTGTGATAATTTTTTTTAAATTGATCTATAATTTGGTTTAATATGTTTATGAACAATATTTATTAATTATCTATACATATATATATATATATATATTATTAATTATCTATACGTAAGACTTAATCAAAATATCATCCTTCCAAAATTAACATTTAAAATCGAATAAAACATTAACTTTTTTAATACAATTTGTATTTGAATACTTAATTTTTTTACAACTAATTACTACAGATGTAATTTGATAGAATTCTATAATAAATTTAATATTTAATACGAAGTCAAGTGTTAGGCACAACAATAGGTCTTTATAGACTAACCTATTATATTATTTAGAATACCTTAATTGTACTAACAATAAGATATAAAATCTGTAGTTTCCTAAGTGTTTCTGACATAATGATATATATATATATATATATATATATATATATATATATATATGTATGTATGTATGTATGTATACGTGTCCGTGTACCTATAAACAATATATATCTTAATTGTAATTCATTACTAATATAATAATTCTATATACACAATTTAATATTTATTCATATATGTGCATGAATTTGTATATTAATCTGAGACCATTTCAGATAAACAGTAATAAAACACGATGATACATAATATATTAATATTAATAACAATCAAAATGAACTAATATTAATATAGGAAATACATTTATTTAGAATTAATATAATCTAAGAAATGCTATCAGAAATATAACGTTTAATTACCATAAATTTCCTTTTAAATCTATAGCCAAAATCATTTAATGAAGGAACGCATTGATGATTATATGTAAGATTAAATCAAATATTAATTTATTATCAATTAGGTTTTCATCCTTTCGAAAGCAATGCTGTATTTGAAAATATACTCGTCAATAGAAATAAATATTATTTTTTATATTTTTTAAAAAAATTGAATTTTCTAAGACTTACGTCATGTTTATATATATATATATATATATATATATATATATATATATATATATAAAGAATAAAAATGAATTATCTTTTTACAGTGTTTTCAGTTATACTGTTAACAAAATTTATTTTACAATAACTGTACTAAAATTAAATGAACTCTTCTGCAATAAAGAAAAAAACATTTTCACATATATACGAATGATATATAATTCAAAAGAACTAAATATTTTAATAACAGAAATAAACAGCGAATAATCTTCTTATTTTAAACTAATCCTTGCTTTTTCTTTAACCTTTCCTATTCTTTTTTGATTTGATTCAGTTCTTTTAACATCCAGAACACAAAAAAAAACATTATAATTAGACTTCCTGTTTAAAAATAAATTCTGTTTAAGTTAGTATAATTTTATATGGATATTTAATATAATCTGTGAGAGTATTTTCACAAATTAATTCTTTATAATACATCCAAATCAAACATAACCCTTCTTAATAGTTCTATTACACTTATTATGAAACTTACTTAAAAAAAAGAAGTTAAAATATATTAAATAAATAAATAAATAAAAATATCTTATAAAAAGTAATCAAATTAAAAGATACAATTTCTTCGACTTTGAATATAAATCCCTGACAGTAAATTTTGTTTATAAAAAATGTTTTATGGGAACATTCAATACAGTTTTTATGCTCAACTTCTACTTTTAAATAAATGTTTTGCTTTTAAAACTTTTATTAAATATTAAATTTCAATTTTAGTTTTGACATATTATTTGATTATTACAAATATAAAAGCACATTTTTATAATTTGATGATAATTATTATAAGCAAAATTTATTAAATATTTATACTCTACTTACTTTATAAAAACGCAGGAAAAGACAAGTTTCGTTCCTTTAAATATGCAAAGTTAGCCACAAAGTCATTTATCTTTATTAAATTTAATTTTTATCCATAATTTATAGTTTGTAAAATACATATATTATCTGTATTGTATAATTATATTGAACTAAAAAATAAATTATTACCAAAAAATAAAACGTTATCCTATTAAATACAGACAATTATTACTAAAGTATATCAAATTTTATGATTAAATTTGCACCTGAGGCGAGCTATCCATTTAGATATATTATAACATTTTCCGAGTGATTAATTAATAATTAGTCAGTGCACAGCTGTTAACTATTTACAAGACGCATCAAGCTAGAATGGTTGAATATTAACATACATGTTTGCAATAGTTCTTTTTTTTTAATTTTCTTTTGTAAACTTACCGATTGTTTACTACACTTGTATTCTTGGATCATTAACAAAAAATATTAAAAATAGTAATGAGTTAATTATTATAAATGATTACAAATCTCATACTTTGTTTTACATTCATTCCTGTTCAGTACACTGCACTATTTTAAAATAATTTTTATTAATAATATTTTTTTTATATATTTTTATCGTTCTGGTAAATTAACTAGAATCTTACAATTTTAATTAAATCTTATTAATATTGAAATTATTTTTTAAGATATTTTCATACCTGATTTTATATTATATTAGTTTATAATTGACAAAATATACTTTTATTAGTTTATAATTGAAAAATACTTTTATCAACACATATATATGATACAACTACGTAGAAAATATTACTAATCATTTATTTTTTACGTAATATCTTTACTGAAAGTTATTAATAACACTCCATTACATATTAGAGTTTTCGAAAATAATAAATATATATATATATATATATATATATATATATATATAATATGTGAGTGTATTTTATTAAAGTGGAAAAATGAAACTAAAAAAATAACAAAGAGATGAATTGCTTCTGTCAAAAATGATTGGATAGTTTATAGAAAAGCTTTCATTTTTATAATCTCTTACTATAGCAGCACATTTCATCATCAAAAAGTCTCTTAGTATAAAATTCGATAATTTATTATAACAGTTTTTAGATTTTTTAGTTATATGTAAACGTTTTATTTAAATAGTGTCATATTTATTTTTTAACATAAGTATATCAGTTTTTTTAATATCTTTGTTTATATTTCCTTTTGGTATTTGAAAAATTCTGAATCAAGTTATATAAAAGTCACATTACATATATTTTCTCTCCCTTCCATATTTACGTACTTGCACACGTGTGTATGTGCGACACGTAAGTCTTCGACTTAAAAAATCTTCAGAATTCTTATCACTTCGTAAAGTAGAACATAGCGTATCTCTCAAAATCTCTTTTACATTATCCTTTTAACAGTGACATAGATTGATTGAAAACGGTACGTTTATGTGTAATATATTATTACCGAGAAACTAAAAACGAGTTGATTGTTTTATAAAATTCTTATGAAATATTTTTTTCCAATTTTAGTCGGATGTTCTTCATGACCTTTTCTAAATAAGATTTTCGATTTTTAATTAATAAATTTTCAAACGAACAAATCATGTATTTTATATTATATCATTTATATTAAAATTAGATTAAATATATTTAATTCTTATTAAAAACATACATCTTTTTATTTTTTTTATAATAAAATAATATATATATATATATATATATATATATATATATATATATATAATATATATATCGATAATAAATCTCATTTTTAATTAGTAGGTTATTAGATAACAACTTAGAAAAGTACATAATTATTAGAACTTATTTAAAAAATATATCTATAAAATTTATAATTTTTAACACTAATATTATATATTTTTTATTAAATTAATATAACATTTTTTTCATTTATAAACTAAATATTACTTTAAAACAATACTTTATTAATAATGTAAAGTAAGCAAACAGATACAAAGCATCTGTCAAATTATTTTTCTCAATAAATAATAATTTGAAGAACATTTTATTTATGTGCTACAATCATTAAATTTAGGAAAACTTTTTCATATTTTCTATCAGTTATTATTATCTGAAATATACATTCAATGTTTTTTTTTATCAGAACCTTTGTTTTATTTCAATGCTTATCATGAATACATACTATTTTTTTGAAAAATCTTTGCAACACTATACAAATCTCATTTATTTGAGATACTATATAATGATTTTAACTTCACAATATAGATAACATTATGAATGACAAAATAACAGTCTGACAAGTATAATTTTATAATACAATACAAAATAGATGATAAATTGAGGCTTTTTACAAAAGATTTTGTGAGTATTGTTATTAACATATATTTATGTGTATATATATATATATATATATATATATATAGAGTGTGAGAGAGAGAAACTCAAATAATAATTGACTTTATTTTAGAATTTACATAATTTTGAATACACAGATACAAAAGCATAGAATTAAAATTTTTATTTTATTATACATTAGTGAATTATTAATTATGTTACTTCTTAGAAAAATATACTAAAAATAAATTGTTTAATCCCTCTCAAGTGTATTTAATATTTTTAAATTTATAAATAAGTAACTATCATTTATTATAATAGGTATCTTTAAAATGTATAACAAATCTTAAAATTACATTTCAATACTTCGAAATTATGTTTAATTTAGTCTTAATATTTATGTACACATGCTTGCTGTTTTCTATATCTAGTATATTATTTTATATATATATATATATATATATATATATATATATATATATATATATACCCACGTATTCCTACATAATATTCGCTACTAATATGTGCAGTAATCTTTATCGGTGCTTTAAAACTGTTTTAGTACAAGCGTAATATTTCCTACGGTCCCTAAAAGTATGCACAGACGTATCATGTTTAAACCTTATATGCTTTCAAATTATGTACTTTTATTTTTAGTATATTTTTAGTGCATTTTCGGAGAATAAGTACTATGTTTTTAGTATATATTCACGAAAATATATTTAAAACTTGTATGTATATATATATATATATATATATATATATATATATATATATATAAACAGTAAACACATAAATATATTTTTGATATATATAATTTTTTATTTTTAATAACAAAATGTTATTGATGTTTCCTAATGTAGAACACATAGAGGGAAGACAAAGTTTTATCTGCAGTATAACCATAGAGAGAAGGGTTTCTCGTTTAATCAATATGAACCTCGTTCTGGTACTGACCACACCGTTAAATATTTGATAGTATCCTCTGTTATAAGTAAAGTTTACTTACAACGTCTATTTAAGATTCTGTTTAAGAAACCTGAGAACGAAACAGAAAAGAAGTAGAATAAACATAGTGTGTATTGAAAATAGGTGAACCAAGCACCTTTGTAAACTATAAAGTATTTACAAGACGGAGAGAGAGAAACGGTCTTTTTATGTAGAAAAGATGTTAGGAATTCAATTTAATCGTTCCATATTCATGAAGTTATGCGATATAAAAAAATCATCACAGTGCGTATATAAAATCTAAAAAAATAATTCTTCGCATAATTTACATTGAACGAACTGTTTGATTTCTCTTATCTTTTTTCTCTATTTCTTTTTTCTTTTGTGTTTAAACTCTAAAGTAAATAATATATACATATATATATATATATATATATATATATATATGTATATATATATGTAGTGTGTGTATGTGTATATGTATTTGTGAATCTTAATTTTTAATCTGAAGTAATATTTCTTTAGTTAATAAAATAATCACCTTCATGGACTTCAATAAATTTCATTACTTTTGAAAAAATAACAAATATAAAATATATATAACTATTATTATAATGAATACTTAATTTAGTCTTTTTTTAATAACCTAATATTAATTTAGAATATTTTTTATTGTGTTTCATTTAATTAGATTTTATTGTACTTGATTTACTATACCTAACAAATAAAACAAAAATTGAATGTAAATTTTGTAATTATTATAAATCAACTTATATACATATAACCTATACATTTTATGGAAAATATGTCTAGTGATTAGCACTTAAATTAATAACTTTATCAAGAATTATATTCACAACATTATAGGTATCATGAGAATATATGTAATAAAAAGTACTAAAATTATAAAACTTGTACGTATTAAATACAGGAAACTTCAAAGATCAACTCAATGAAAAGATACTAAATAGTAAATTAAAAATTACTGCACGTACAATATTTAAGACTTCTTATATAAACTGTTGAAAATAAGAAACTTGTACAGTACGATTCTGGTGATTTTATTGTCCACTTTATAATCTATCAAATTATAATTATTATCAAATACATTACTATTTTTTAATTAAAACGGAAGTAATATAAATTTTTGCAATTATATGAAAAAAATAATTAAAAAATATTACACAAAACTGTTACGTCTCTTTATGTTTTCAATAAATGTATAAAATATATTTCAATATAATGTTTCTATTAATTTAGTATAACAATTCATTCCAAATCCAGTTCAAATGTTACCATATAGCTAACAGCATTTTTAAAGATATTCAGTATTGATTTATGAAAGTTAAACTGAACTTTTTTAAAACTTAGTGAATATTTTAAACTTAGATTTTATAACCTTAAAGTAACACCATGATAATAATTCTCTTGTGAACTTTTCTTTATAGCAGAGGTTTTCCTTTTAGGGTCAATTTTCTAAGCATTACCAAACACTGTATTTGTTTTACTAGCAGAAATTTATTACCTAATAAAATACTTTTGATAAGAAGAAATTAGCCTTAACAGTTAATATATATATATATATATATATATATATATACCCACACATGTGTTTTTATATTATTTACCAACTTGAAATTTAATATAATTCCAAAGTAAAGATATAAGAACATTCATTTATTTTAAATAAACAGATTTATATAAAAGAGTGTACTGTATAATTTCAAGTGTAGTCACTATGAAAAGACAATGACACGTATGGAAACCTTAAGATTATCCTTTCTCTAGGATAATTCCACTGTTTCTTTGAACTCTATTAAGTTTGGACGCGAGCAATGTTAACGAAAATAATGAAAATGGGATTTTCGCTTCAATGTCAACTGTTTTTGCAGAACACGTTTTTCGTAGGGAGCCATAAAAAACGCAATCTTCTGAGACTATTCTCCGGCTTTCGGTGAACTTCAGAAGTTGTAACAAGTTTCATTGGAAAGGACTGTCAATTAAATTGACTTGTAGAATTGTTAATAAGATGTTAAGTCTTTTACATGTAGACGAAATCTGTTCATATACGAGTAAAACTATTTTGTTATTTTTTATGATTTTCATAAAATGCAGAAGTATGTGAGATATTTATAAAGAAATTTGTAATTAATATAATAATTCGTAATTAATAAAACAGTCAATTTAAAGTTTTATATCAAAATATAGCACAGCTGTAAAATAAACTTGGTTAATAGAAAATTAAAAAAAAAAAAACTATTTAGTTTCTATAAATTCAGTGCATTATTCAATTTATAAGTACGATTTTTCACATTCTTCTTTTCAATAATAACTTATATCAATTATAATTCGTAAAATACTAAAAAAATTAAATTAAATTTCTGTAAGGTGCTAAATTAAATTCGAAATCCATTTAATATATTCTATTCACATCGAGGATCGCACCAAGGTGTTCATTTAAATGTCTCCATTCAATAAAAAAGCTAATATAATTTAATATTATATTAGTCAAATAAGAAAAAAAACGAATAAGTTCTTTTATATTTTCTTAAATCCGCGATAAATTTTTCTCTTATTCTCTTTTATCCCGGCGATCTTAAAAGAATACAAATATCGTATGCGAGATTTGTGCGTGTATGAGTGTTTTTATACTGGTATTTTTGTCAATTTGACATGATAACGTTTAAGAGTGTTACAGTGTAACGTAATGCGAATACCAGAGAACAGACAAAAGTACTAAAGAACAGATTTTATGATAAAAGGATTTTAAACTATGCGGAATGATTACATATAAATTATACATGTATGCAGAGAAGATTTCAAATGAAACGTTTTATTCCTTTTTTCGGAACATTTTTAATTAAATAAATTTTCGTATGAACGCCTCTTCAATAAGTTAGAATATTAATCAGTAATTTTAAAATTAAATTATCTTTATATTTTTATGGATTCTCTGTTTTATGTACAATACTATTAAAATGAGTGAGAAATTGTTTTATCTTTATCAGAAAATATGTGTTTCACGCATTAGCAATTCATTTAAATTAATTACACAAATAAATTCGGACAATTATTTTATTGAATTACTTATATGGATATAAACTTTCTTTAAATTCAACTTTATCATTTTATGATTTCGATTGAGATGATAATTTGACGATTTTATTAAAGACAAATTTAAACGATCGTAATAATTGTTTAAGATAATAATTTATTAATAGTTAGTTTTCAAACTGTACAAAATCATTTCTAAGAATTTATAAAATATTAAATACAAAGCAAAAGACAACAGTCACATTTATAACCAATATCAAACATTATAATGGACATTTTTTAGTTTATATATATTTTTTTCTGCATATAATATAATTATCTGCATATAATATATGCAGATAATTTAAATAATTTATTAATACATCAATAAAAGTAATTAGTTAAATAGATAATAAAATGTTTAACATATATTATTTCTGTATGTGTGTAGAGTTTTGAAAATATGAAAAGTTAGATTCAATTTTTTCTCAGAGGATTTTTGTAGAAGTACAAAACATGTTTGAAAATTATTCATAAATATATTATTTTTATATTCACATCCAAAAGTTTTTATAACAAAACTAAAGGATATACTCACGCATTCATATATACACACACAGCCGCACTCACTCAAATATAATATATATATATATATATATGATAATAAAAATAGAAAATCTCAATAAGTTTACTCATGTAGACATTTTTTTAAAATATAAGAAACTCTTACACTCGCATATTTATTGTATATATGTATATGTATGTATATATATACATAAATATAATATTATGAAAAAAAAGCTAACGGCTGTCAAATATGTTTACCTACCCTAGCAATATTTCCAATACGATGAAAGTGACAATTCAACTATAAAAAATAAAAAGTAAACACACATCTACAATATTTTGATCTCAGCGTTTTTGCTATATTAGAATTGACAAATATTCTTCCAGTTATTTGATATAAGTTTATCTCTTCGAAAAATACACCCTTAGACAATTTTTATTTTTTAAAAAACTTGTCTATAAAGGAAATTCATTGTTTTAAATTAGATATTCGTATATTGTAATATGCTTATATTAATTGTGTTCTTTATTTATATCAAATTATGTTAAATTAAATAATATGACATATACACACACACAACTGATCAAGTAACTTTATATAGAGTATCATGTCGTTTTTTCTTCAGGACATCAAAAAATCAAATCACATCTGATCGAAATATTGATAAGTTTTCTTTATTTTCTAGTTGGATACCGTTCAATATTTCTGAGATGTAGTTATGATATAGGATATAAAAAAGGATATATATATATATATACGTACACATATATGACATTACATTCTGGACCATATTCTTTATATTTCATTTTGTAATCATAACGTGTGTCATAAAAACACAGTAAAAGGGAAATATACTGTACTCAAACTTACACGTACATACAAAGAAAACCATCACTTTAGTTTATAGGTTCGTTAAGCAAACGTATTTCCAAGACTAACATATAACACAGGCTCAATCACTTTTCAAATTATTGTATCCGTCAAGTGCAACTAATAATATAGATGATAGTTTACTGTTATGCACGCACACACATAAAGACAAACACACACACACACACACACATATATATATATATAAATATATATATTACAGACACATAAATACAGTATATCACTTATTATAACACTCAATTATCGAACTTTCTAAATGACAATAATAAGTTTTTACTTGCTTGGTTCCGTAGATTTCAGTCTTAATAATTTGAAAAAAATAGTCTATAGAGATAATTTTGAGCTTTATCCTTTATGTATTTTTTCTTTTTTATAAAACGACGAATTATTTCTTGCCTACACAATTTTCATTTGAAAGTTTCATTTAATAATTTTTTTTTATTTGTTTGATCATTCTATATGTTCTCTACATGTCTAATTCCGAAGTGATATCTCTAATTTTAAAATAGATTAAGAATAGATTATTAATTATTATTTATATTTAATAGTTTATATATATGCGAGTTAAAAATCTTTTTTTTTATACTTTCAGCATTTAATTCATAAAATTTTCCTTGCTGCTCATTCTAAGAACTTCGATTTGTTTTTATTTTTACTTCTTATTCTTAAAAATAATACATAAACAAAAACAACTTTAACATATTAAATTATGTATATATATATATATATATATATATAAGAATATATATAATAATGGTGGATAATTCAATTTCATTCATCGTATCGTTCTACATAATAATAAAGTGAACGTAAGATAATAAATCGGTCAACAACCCTTGTCATATTTATCGTGCATACCAACACCTTATTGTCCATAGAAGAGGCATGGTTCTTTACTGACATTTTAAATATGACCTGTAAAGTTCAAAATAATTCAATAATGACAGTAGTGACACAAATAACATGACAAATAAGCTACTTCAAAATATAGGAAGTACAACGTTATCGTTTTTTCATAAAAAATGAACAACTGTCCTTATATGAATAAAAATTGATTATTTTTATCAGTCTGTCATAATCGAAAAACATTTTTTGTATTGCAAATATTTGTTTTTATGTAATACGTATTTAATCAAAATATTATTTAAATGCTTATTTTAAAAAGCATACAATTTAACAATAATTATTAATTTAATTTATATATATATGTACATATATATATATATATATATATATATACATATACATAAATACATATATATATACATATACATAATTACATATATATATATATATGGATGTATAAGTTTGAATAAAAAAATCAAGAATTTATTTACAAAAATAAAGTTTCTCGTGCATTTATTGTGGATAAAGATTTATAAGCAAAATTTTAAAACTTACTGCATAAAGCTATGATCGTCATCTTGAATAAAAAAATATATTCAAAGACTACAATAAAGCTTTTTCAGACATAAATAATAAAACAGTGTTGATTTCTTTTTCTAAATGAAAAAAAATGTAACATTTAATATTGCATAAAGGAATGTTTAATCTATTTTACAATTTTATATGTATTAAAGTGTTTGAAACAGGTAATTGTACTATATATATAGATAAAATTTAATAGGTAAAAGTTTACGTATATAACGTACTATCAGAAATAAGTTTAATATAAAAAGTTATGCGTTCAACTCATTCAAAACAAAATCATAAATTTTACAAACGATGAGAAAATAAATTCACATTTGATCTGTTATATCACATTGACAATATTCACATGAAATACATAGTTTCTTTTTCGAGAAAAATAAGTGAATAATAAAAATATACATCTTTAGATACATATAATTCTTTTATGTTTACAAATATTATAATTGTCATGTTTACAAATTTATCAAAATTTTATCTCTTAATAATACTGAGTAAAAATTAACTTAATTAATTAGGTTTTATTACATAGAGATTATATTTTTCTCCAGATTGAAGCCTGTGTTCTAATAAATTTGCAATTAATTATTTATTTACTGTGTTATAGTACAAAACGGATTCAATATTTTAATATGAAAATGTCTCATTTTATTATGACATATCATTTTAGTAAATATAACTAATAAAATGTTTTTTTACAAATAAATACTTTAAATATTTATAATTACGCATAAAAATAATGGCATTCTTTCTATTATATAGACATGTATATACAATATAAAGTTGAATCACACATACATATATATATATATATATATATATATGTATAGGATGATTCGACTTACATTTCCATATGAATATAATAAAAAAACGCAAAAATTAAAAAAATACATGAAATATTCCATTTAGTATTTTAATTCAATTGTATTTTAGTACTGAATTGAACTAAAATACTAAATAAAAAAAACATCACTTTTCTTAACCCCAGCACCCTTTTTTTAATATTCATGTGGAAGCCTAAATTGAGTCATCATCATCATAATATATATATATATATATTAAAATTATTTAAAAAATTTTGCTAATGCTAGTATTCAATGTTTAAAACAATTGGGTTTCCATGAAAATTCGATATAGTGAATAATCCGATTCTATCTCACAATGCAATGAGCTTTTTCTTAAATCTAAAATGACAGAACGTATTCAGCCGCTTTGTCCAATTAAATAACAATATAGTGCATTTTACAGTAATAATTTTGTTAAATACCGATTTTGTGTGTGTGATTGTTTACAGTGTACAACTATGTTCGAACACATTCTAACTATATATCTTAAAATACAAGTACGTCAAATAAAGTTCAGCGAATGTTTGATCCAACCGGGCTGCGAGACAGCAGTGATGGTTTAGTTTCGTTCACTCGACTCGTTGCAGAGGTCGCGCGAATCAATGTCGGCAGCACCCCGGGCGTCTCTTGTAGGCTAACAGCGGCTGTGACGCTAATGCGTTGGGTGCAGACAAGTACAGACGACCTACCAACCAACCAACCAACCATTGTATGGCGAAGCACAGTAGCAGTGTCTTATATCAGTGAATCGACATCATAAAAATGTACAGTTTGAAAGATGATGTATACTGAAAACGGTTGACGACGGTCGGAATTATTATTATATGTTTCTTTCTTTATGCACAAAAGGGATTTGAACGATCAAAAAGAAATGAAAGTGCACGATTATGATAAATTGTTACGTGTATGACCACGAATATTTCACTTAAATAGGAATGTCCCTTGTAGTTTAATTCCTATTTAAAAAAAAATAATTTAAGTATTTCGATAATGCGTTTCATAAATTTCACTCCCATACTTGTAATTGATTTATGAATAAAATAACAAAAATATAAATATATTACTTATATAATAATGATTTTTTTCTAAATATAATTTAGGTTTACAATTCAATTACTGATATATCTTATTATATATATATATATATATATATATATATATTATATATATATATATATATATATATGTATATATATATATATATGAACAGGTTTTTTTCTGCTTTAGTTGTTGTTTTATTTCATATTTTTACTTTCAACTTAACAATATGAAATGAAAAAAATATCATATACATACAATACGAAATAAAACTCATTCTCTTATTATCTGGTGATAAGCTCCTATAAAAAAATTTTGCTTTTACAAAAAACCATTTAATAAAAAAAATATATTATTAAAAATATTTGTATCTGAAAACAAATAAATGAGTTTATATTTTGTATTTAAAGTTAATGTATAAATACTTTGAATAAAATATATTATTCTACATATTCATAATTGTATCGTTCATTCTGTGTGTATATATATATATATATATATATATATATATATATATATATATATATATATATATGTACATAGATGAGAGTTCTCTAATTTCGGGAAATATTTTAATCAAATTTTCCGGTTTTACGGTGCTGTATTGAAACAGTTGCTTGATAGTCGATTCAATATTAGACCTACCGCTTAGATGATTTCAGAAGCAGATTTGCTTACAAATTTCGACTATATAATATTAGTTCACTCACTTTACCTCTTAAAGTACATACACGATAATTAGGAGAGTTTATACAACTGCTATAGAAACTTGTGTGAAACTAGTGTTCGGTTAATAATATAACCTAGGAACAGCATCAAACTTTCTAATTGATGGAAATATTTCGAAACTTTTAATCGAAACTTGCATATAATTTTAACACATCATCTACTTTATAACCAAACAGAAACATTTAAACATTATAATATTAGGACATTTTCATCAATTTATTTGTCATTTTGGAAATGATTTAAAATGATACATGCTATAGTATACATAAATGTAATTAGCATAAATATATATATATATATATATATATTATATGTACATGTATATATATATATATATTATTATATGTATGTATATATATATATATACATGTTATGAAATCTTTGAACCACAATCTCAACTTTTCGTATACGAAATAAATAAATAAATAATATTTATAAAAGAGCTGCATTATATAAAAATGATATGATTTCCACTTTCAATTCCAGTTTTTTTTATTAGAATAAATACAAACGATGTTTGAATGAGATAATTAAAAAAGTATTATTCAGTATATGAAATTTAGATGAACTTGTTCTCTTTAATAAAAGAAATTAGTAATTGTATACCAACAATATATCAAAATATGATATTTCAGTTGTACGTTTTGTGTGATCTATTCTTTTTATCAGAATATAACGACTGCCCGGGGACATCACAGACAAGAATTTTGATGAGTATGATGTAGATATAAAAATTCAGCGATATAAATCATTTGTAAAAGAATTGAAATTCAACGTTGAAATTTCTTTCGTATGTAAGAGATCTTTAGGGTATTATTTATCAAAAACATTAGAATATATGTAAAAATCGATTATTTATCAAATAGAAATATTAATAAAAATCTAAAAAAATAGTATTTAAATTATCCATACATACACACACACACACACATATATATATATATATATATATATATATATATATATATATATATATATATATATATATATATATATATAAATATATATATATATATAAACTATTTCATTCTCAAGTAAAATATAATTTAAATTCTGACTGAAGTAATTAACAAATTCTACATTATTATTAATAAATATTTTGTCACATCCTTCTTCGTTTACATCTACATATATTATGCATATATATATATATATATATATATATATATATATATATATATATATAACGTTTTATAATTTAGATTATAATGAATAATTTATTATTATATAAAAATTCTTTACAATTCGTCGATTGAAATGATGATAAACAATCGATTTTAAAGTAAAAAAACATACGAAATATTTCTTAAAGAAATTTAATCAATAGTTTACTGCTTTAAAACCGTACTACAAAGCATAAAAAACTTATATCTGAATCTTGAATACTAGGCTCGAAACTCACGGCATATCATATAACGTACAGACATCACAGCTGATTTTTTTTATATAATGAAATTTCAGGTTTCTATATTATTAAAATTGAAATAACCACACACACAAAAATATATCTTCAATCATATCAAATATATTTTAACTTGTGAAGCAATAATTTAAGTTCAATAAATTCAGTCGATAACGAGCGGTTACATTCAGAAACCAGTAGTGTAGTTTAACTGCTAAATTGAGGTCATTTGACCTATGCTACACCTACCTACACTACACTATTACCTTTCTACCTTTAACAGTACATCGTCATTCGTTCATCTTAGAAGTGATGCAAGGTTTATTATATACTGAACGCTTTATTTCTGAACATCTGTATCTTTAGTAAAATTTTTATTTTTAAACGCTATTTTCATTAAATATCAAAATCAAATAATGATATCTCTAAATTAATAGCTACAAAATAATAAAAAATATTTTTTTACACCCGTTCCCACAAACCAAAAATTATTTTCTGGTTACAAATGAACAATAATCATTTACTGATCATTTCCGATCAGAAAAAAAATGTTATGGTTTGTGGTAGAGTGAAAATATTGTGTATATAAAAGAATTTTCCAAATTCAAAACTATATTATGAAATAATAAGAAAGCATTGTGTTTTAAAAAGAATATATATATATATATATATGTATATATATATGTATATATATATATATATCTATCTATATATATATAAGGTAACATAGAACATTCGCTAAGAGTTTATGTTTAAAGAGGTATTCGAGGCCTTGGATGTGGTTTTATTAGACTGTGTGTATTCACTACTAAGAATATATATATATATAAATATATATATATATATATATATATATATATATATTTCAACTGCTAAGAATATATATATATATATATACATATTAATTAACATTTTTGTAACGAATATTCAGTTTTAAAATATATATTTTTAGTTGTTTTTTTACATTTCTAAATTCACAGAATTCAATTCAAAAATAAAATAATCAAATAAATATAGTTTTCTTTAATAAATCAAAAAAAAAATAAATGAAATTACATTCCACTTATAAATAAAAAAATATTCCTAGATCTCAATACTGACAACGGTGCTTAAGAATCCAGTTTATCAAATGAAAAATTACAGAATATTCTCAAAAACAATGATCAATTTGCCACCTTAATCAGATAACAGAATTTTTTTTTATAATTCAGTCATGAAATCGTGTATATTTTTCAATATGAACACAATTATTAAAATCACATTTAATATTTTTATTGACAAGAAATATATTTCTCATTTAAAATTATATAATTATATTTAAAAGTAGTCTAACATAAATAATTTCTGTGACTATTTATTAGACAGTTGACAACATATTATCTACATACAAATTAAGAACTAAAAAATAGATGATTTAATTAAATATTCTTTAGATTTTCATTTATTATTTATTTATTTATTTAATAGATAATTAACACTACTCTTTCGGTTTATTTATATAAAAATCGTACTCAATATCTGAAAATAGTCTTGGTAATTTTTATACACATTTCTCAATTCTGCCATTTTTTCGATAATACCATGATAGCTTGTTATTTGGCAATCATTTTTTAAATATTACTACTTACACTTAATAAACATTCCAATATTATATAAATACATATATAATTAATAAATATATATATATATATGTATATTTAATTGTATATATACATATATATATATATATATACATACGTATGTATATATATATATATATATATATATATATATATATGTATATATATATATATATATATACATACATATGTATGTATAACGCAAAAGAGGGAGATGAAAAGATTTTTTCATATACCTAAATATAAAAAAAGATTTCTAAATATAGGATGTTAAATAAAGTAAACAATAATTAATATCATATACGATTTATTAATCAAATATTTTTTACTTATTTTATGTATCCATTTATTTACTAAATATTTTTTAAATGAAAATATATGTGTTCATGTTTTGAAATAAAAAAAAATATTAATATACTTCATTCATAATAATAATAATAGACGTTTAATAATAATAAATTTTAAAATTGTATTTAATTTCACATTAAGTTTTACTTATATTTATTATAATGTTCGTTTATTATTTAATTTTCCGAAGTATACAGTAATCAATGACTCTTTGTATACTTTGCACATTTTAGTATATTTGAAGATACGTTGAGACAACTACTTAGTATTCAGCTAACACGAGTGTAGTTCCTTTGCTTTACTTCGGTTGAAGGTATGTGATATGCTTACAAAGTTCGGCCAGACGACTTAGGGCACTTGAACGAATCAATGCCATCATTATCAAAATGTAGTTTGACTTAGACATTTTGTATCAATTTTATTGCTATCAAACGTAATGTATTGTGTTATCGACACTTAATGTAATCCATTATCGCCACTAATAACCTATTAGTATATTTGAACAAAATATCTATTATAATTAAGATATGCACATTTTATTTTTTTAAATTTATTTTTATTATAATTGATATTTCATAGTTATTAATACTTCGTGAAGTTAAAAAAAATCTAACAAATAATAATTTACTTCATTATAAACTATTTTAATTTTTAAACTGAATACAATATTAAAATACATTTCATTTTAATACCACCATTGGTATATGTTTTTTTTTTATTGAGTTTAATTAGTGTTTCGCTAAGTCAGTAGAAAAATAAAGTTAGAAAAATGTAAATAGTATAATATAAATATATATATATATATATATATATATATTTGAAAATCCGCGCATATTAACCTTAGATTATTATACTATTTCAAACTCAAATTGTCCATACATGTGAATATTTGTTTAAATACACACGATATCATCCTCATCATAACATTTAGTCTCTAGAGATTCATCACTGAAAAATAATCTGTTTAACAGTTTACGATAATAAACAATTCAGTGTCCCATTTCCAAAAATTTTCAAATAATTTTCTGATACCCTTTCTCCAACCTCTTTATTGGGCACAGTGCAGATTTTTTTGTACCTGAGCACTCATAAAATGATAAAATGATCATGGAAATGTGCATAAGCAACAATAAAAGTTAATCAAAAATATTTTATTGGACATTTTTGATCAGAAAAAATATTTTTGTAGTTTGTGGGATGAAAAAGATTTCATTTGTAAAACTTTATATTGCTCTCATTATAGACATTTTATTCTTCCATCCAATGAATATTTTATTCCTAACATACATATATTTATTTCTGTATTGTCAAAACGTTGAATTGTTTTGTCATTGGTGATCCATGTTTCGTTTCCATTAAGTGAAAACAAGATATTATATATATATATATATATATATATATATATATATATATATATATATACACAACCTTTAAATGAACTGAAGCATGTATGTGTCAGTTTGCATTTATGAAAGTATAATAAATAGACATATATTAGGAAGAAAACAATGTGTATAATAAATTAATACATTAAAAAATCTACATAAGACTTGTGATATTGAATATAATCTATGACAATATAAAATTTAAAACTTTTCACAGAATTTTCCCTCTTCAAAAAAGTTCAAGACACTTACGTAAAGTCTTTTTGAAAAGTTGAGTTGTAAATAATTTATAATTAGATTATTACGCTTAAACTCTTACATTGTCACAAGCAGTAATTAACGCTTTAATTAAGCGTGACAAGTTGAACAAAAGATAGTCTGCATTCGAATATTAATTTCATTTCACAATTGGAAACTAAAGGACGTTTGTTTGTCTAATTTTATCAATGCTAAACAATAAAATATATACATTGTTTCATTGTTTGCGATTCCATTAAAAAACAACAGCAGTTTATTTTTTAATCAATTTATTTATTAGTCATTTATTTTTAATATTTACCTTTCCTAACAGTTTATCACTTTTTTCTCGTATAAAAAATTTGCACAGTATTATTGCATGAATATCATTAAATATATATATAAATTCATAAGCATATATTTATTCAGCAAATAATTCAAATCAATATGAATTCATAGATTTCTATACAAAAATCACATTAAATACATTATAGAAAAATAACTACTATTCAGAGTTGAGAATAAAAGAAAATGAAAAGGTACCTTTTCAATTGAAAAAAAGAATTATTTTTGAAAAAAAGTCGAATAATAAATTATTATTTCAGTATCAAGGATATATTTTAATAAATCAATCAATATATAATAAAAAATAAGTGGTATCTTAAACGTTGTAATATTTTTTAAATGTCAGTTACTATATATTTTAGGATTGTGTACTTGATATCAAAAATTTTATCTTATGACTGAATCAAAATTTAATATCAATTATAACACGAATTAAAAAAATAATGGAGTATTTAAATTTAAAAGAAAAGTTAATATATTATGAATGAAATATTTTATAGATAAATTAAATTTGACAATTTCTATAGTAATTAATATTTAAAGTTACTTTTAAATACATGTTAAATGAATAAATTTCAAATATTTTATTAGCGTTACACCCAATGACCTTTAAAGTTACCAAATACACTGATGTTAGTTCAAAAGTTTTCATTCTGGACGATTAAACACAAATCGATTAAATCAGTACAAAATCGATTAACCTTACATCTAATCAGCTTTGCAATATCCAAATTTTATATTACAGGATACGGTAATGTTTTCTGAACACATTATTATTACTTCTTGAATTCAAGATATACCTATCAAATCATGTTAAATAGAATCAATTTTAGTAAATAAAATAAAAAATGTATCATGAAATATTAAAATTATATTTTTATTCTTTATATTAACTCACTCGTCTACACCATACTATATTGTGTTTCATATCAACATGTTTGTTAACTTGAATATGGGATTTTAAACAAAAAATAGAAATAAATCAGAAGAAATTCAAGCTTACAATAGCTGGTTTTATTTATTATTCTGTCATGACGATCTTTGCTTAGATCATCTGAGTTTCTATTACCACTACTACTTTCAGTAAATGTATTATTTTAAGAAGATTTTAGAGACTCGAAAATATTGGTAAAGACAAACTTAGATGATAACAAAGGACGAAGATCATAAGGACAATACATCCACATGATTGCAGGCACAAAAAAAAACTATAATTTTAGCAAACACTATTTATATAGAATATTCGTAATCAAATTTAAATGAAAGTCAATTTTATTAAATATTTCTTTCATAAGTACCTACTTATAATATATCCTCAAATAAGTTTGAATAAATATTCAATAAATATTAATGTTATTTTTTCAAAATTAATAAATGATAAGTATAGCAGTGTTGACACATTAAATGTTTAATCTGAAAAGCTTTTTTTATAAATAATGATATAAAATAAATTCTTTCTATTTTTTTTAAAAAATATATATATTTTTTGAAAAAATAGACATAATTTAGAAGTAAATGACATATGTTTTAAAATACTATATAGATATAGATATATATATATATATATATATATATATATAATCAACAAGAACAATTAATAAAGTAATATAAAAAAATATATTAAATAAATAAATGTTGCTACTAATTTCAAACTGCATTTTAAAGTGATTATACAGAGAATAAAATTCACAAAACCACAATATAACCTATTCAGCTTGAACTATGTGTGTATAATATGTGTATATTATATATATATATATATATATATATATATATTCATTAGGTGCATAACAAACATTTTAGTGAACTTTATTGCCAGACACTTGAAATGCCTTTATGTCTAAAATCCTCAAGACTAGTGAATACACACAGTCTAATAAAACCACATCCAAGGCCTCGAATACCTCTTTAAACACAAACTCTTAGCGAATGTTCTATGTTACCTTATAAATTTTACTCAAAGATGGTAAACTTTACTTTGCCTCAATTAATTTACGATTGGTAGTACGCAAGTTGCCATACATTTTTGCTTAGTAGACAGTTATTTTCTGTACTCTCATAAACGCAAACGTACTTACACTATATATATATATATAAACAAAATGATCACATACAGAACAAGTTGGGGAACTCACTTTCAGTAAAAAATTTAAAACTGTAATCTACACTTATGTATCCACATCAATATGCATTTAAATTTTGTTTTAATGTAAACATTGAATCAATAAAAATAAACCTGTATTAATCGCATCACATTCTTAATTAGTTTAATTAAATATTGAATCATTTTAATTACACAACAATGTCCATATATTAAATTAATTACAATATACAGTTTCATTTTATATAACCAAAAGCACAATTTTAATGAAACGTATATCTTTGTTCGTTTTGGTTAACTGTGCAACATGTAAATTAAATTAAATGATTAATTATCTATTTTAATTATACACGAAATTTTTAGGTTGGTAGAAAAATAATTGCAGTTTATGACCTTCAAATTTATAACAAAAATCGCAATTATTTTTCTACCTACCGACCTAATACAATCATAATTCTGGTTTCATATATATATATATATATCCATGCACTTATAAAAAAATTATTTTTAATTAAAAAATAATGATTTTTTTTAAAAAAAATATTTTTATGTCAATTAATTAAATAAAACAGTTTAAATGTTTTTCTTTTCCCAATTTCAGTATGAACATATGTTTTTGCTGATGGTAATTGTTGTAAACATAGTAAACCTTTTAGTATTCTCATATATTGTTATAATATATTAAAATATATAAAATATTATGTGCACTCTAATACTACCAAGATACATTTTAATGTTATTAACAATAAATAACGTTATTTTATAAACCATCTTTTATTTATATGAAATAAATTCGGTTAGAGTTAACACTTTTTATTTAAAGTGTATTTAAAATTTCTTGAATATACTATAAAGTTTTTATTTCTTTTCATACTATATATATATATATATATAAACAAATATTTTCATCTTGTATATTCAATCCACATATTTTCTTAAACTAGAAAAAAATGTGCAGAAATATAATTAAAAAAATGTATTCAAATTAAAAATCAGTTTATGGAAATGAAAAATTATTTAATTAATTGTATACATTACATAGGTATGTAAAATTGGTACAATCTAGCGAGTTTTATTTACAAATCTTTTGTATTTTGATTTTGTAGTGACGCTTGTATGAAGTAGCAATTATTTCTATAAATATTATAAATCAAAACATGTACCCGATATTCATTTTCTTTTCTTATAGAATATTATCCTCAAACGACGGTTATTATGTGGAAGCAATGACCAAATGATCACCAATCATCTCGTTTTTTTATTTATCTAAGGTTTCGTCAACTTTTTTAACATTACTTTTTGTCGTTATCTTTCGTACAGATCGACTTATGTTACACCACCTCAAGTATTCTCAACTGTCGGTTGGTCGGATCTCGTATCATCTTGTTCCAATTTTATTTCACATGATGAGCAAGTCTAGTAAGAAGCGTTGAAACTCACCCAGTTTTCTGATGAGTTATATACTGCATCGTCAATTGTATTTCTCGGAGGTTTTCGACTACTCTTATACTGATATTCCTTCGGGATATGTTAGATGTTGAAACGATACGAAATACGCTTACTATCTTGCATCAGCAACCTCTCTGATATATGATTGTATTTTACATTTTTATAGAAAGAACGCCACGCTTTTCAGTGTTATATTACTATGTAAAAATGTTACGACTAAAGTTTTAAAATTGTTTTCTCTCGTTTACATCTATGATAATTTCAACATTTTAAAAGTATCATCTCGCATCTTTTTTGTGTGTTTTGTGGTACTGCCAAAAACGATATTGTTTTTAATGATTAATTACAAAACAGAGGTTTAAATTCGTTATATAATTTTATACTTAATTAAATCATATCTTTATATATATATATATATATATATATATATACATGAATATATATATATATAATACATATACACGTGTATGTGTATGTATAAGACATAATTGTAATGTATTTCAATATAAATATTGATTTAATTTCAAAAGATTTATCTGAAATCTAAACATGTCAAATTTTCACAGCAAAAATAAATTAATGAAAACCTCGATTATTTTTATAAAATTTTTGATCTTAATTATAAATAGTTTACATTATCAATGGAAACAAATTATTAATCAACATGATTTAAAAATAAAATTAAAGTGAATTTAAATATATATACAATAATATAGGATTAAAAATTATCAACAAACATTACTAAATAATAAATAAAAAAACGAATTTATATGAAGAAAATTACAAGTATATCATTTAATATTAGATATAAAAATTATTTTATTCCTGATGAAATATTTAGTTAAATTTTAGTTAAATTTAAATTTTAATTTATTATTCAAAGCTATATTTTAAGAAAATTTTAATTACATTAAGATTTTTCAAAACCTTTAATTTATATTCAACTTACTTTTAAAAGTAATTATAGTATCGAATCAAATATGGATTTTATATTAATCATGAATAAAAAATAAAGTTTCTGTACATTCCTTAAAAATGTGTATAATTTTATCCAGTAAAATATATGAATATAAATTATTAAAAATGAAATTTTTATTTATTAAACAATTCATTTCTATAAAAAATTTCATTTTAAGAATACTTTTAGATATTGCTACTATATGTAATATTTATATATTTTTACAAAAAAGAAATAATTTTTAATGCGATTCACGTATATTGGAGGGGATTAATTTATATTTATTATAATTGTTGGTAATTAATAATTATTTTTAAATTTGCATCTATATATTGTTACTGAAACTGTGGTTTTCATTTTTATTTGATTACTTTTGTATTCCTATCTAAATTAGTTGAAACTCTATTTAAAATTGTAAACATAATTAATTAACCACGTTCGTTTCATCGGTTTGGCTAATGGTAAACAATTACTTTTTATTAATACTTACACAGTTTTTAAGAGCAATCATGAAGAAACGTAAATGAGTAAAAACAAATTACGGGGGCTTCTGTACTAGATATACTCTTATAATTCTCGGCGCAAGAAAGTGTTAGTTTTGTACAAAATATTCATATTTAACAAATATTTTTTAAAACATGGCTATTATATACAACAAACACTATATATATATATATATATATAGAATGAGAGAGAGAGAAGGAAATGTAAAGAATATAGTAGAATACGAAGTGGATTTTAATTTTATTTTAATAAACAAGTCGATTTTATCCATTTCTAACATTTTATCATTGAGAAAAAAATGTTATTTTTTAATCTAGTACAATGATAGAATATTAATCATAGAAGGCAGACAACCCACTGAGTTGATTGTGCCAGCACCAGTCAATTTATAAAGTAATCTAAATCTACCGAACAGCATTAAAAGCAATACAATTCATGCTTAATGCAAAATTTCAAGCAACGATAGCAACACAGACTATTATTAGCTATTGAATGCTGCAATATACTACCTTAAAATTTGAAATCATTGTCGATTTAACATAGATTAAATTCATGTTTCTACTATATGTATATATATATATATATATATATATATATATATATATAAATAAAGAGAGAGAGAGAGAGGTAAACAAAGAAAATAATTAAATTGTACTATTTTGACATCTAAATGAAAATAAATTTATATAAAAACTATAATAATACAATTGTCAATATTTATAGATAATAAATAACAAATCTTATTATATAATAGATTGAATTATTAAAATATCTCGTTACACATTTCGTAATTTAAAAACTGAAGTACAATATAAATTACTATATAATTTTTAACTTTTTTCTAATTTTTTCTAAATTATTCCATTCTTTTTAAAGATGTATAAAAATGAATAGTTGTTCTCGCTTTTCATAAAATATGTATTCTGAATAATGTTAATTTTCACATACAAATTATGTTCCAGTCGAAGTTTCAATTAATAATAAAAATATATTAATTCAGAAATATACAATACTTATATATCCATGCACATACGAGTACATGTATATATATATATATATATATTTAACATCCCTCTATACCATTGTAAGAATCCAAATATCAAAAATATTTTGTTGTAAAGAACTTCGTATATCAGCAATGTTCATTCTTAATAATTAAACATAATGAAAACACTATCAAGATACACAAATATTCAAATATCATTAACATTACAAAGAAACACATCTTCTTTTAAGCTACGAAATAATATAACTATTCACATAAATCATGTTGTTAAAAGAATAAAAGAAAAGAAAAAAACTTTGTATAATACTAAAAACAATATACATGTTATAAATCAAACAATAGAAGTGAAAAAATAATAGAAACGCTACCGTTTCTTATTGAAAATACAACATAGATAAAAAGTAAAAAAAATGTTTCATTACTATCAATTTGAAGGACTTTATAATAAAAACATATAATTGGAATATAAATATAAGAGAATAAATTATGTATTATCTATAAGTAGTAACTAATTAAAAATGAATGTAATTAAAAATAAAAGTTTTCTTTCACTTATACAACTTATTAATAAATTTACTAGGTAAACAAATGAATACATTTTTTTGTGATAAAGCGAATTCAAATAATATCTACATATTATTTTGCTTAATGCACAATGATTCATTTTAATTTTTTTATTCCTTGTAATAATGAAAAATACACAAAAAATAAATATCATAAATAATATTTGATTTAATTAAAAAATAATTCATTAATTTCATTAAATTTAATCAAATAAATAATGTATAAATACAATTAAAATATTTTATAATGTAATAAATTGGATTTCTGTTACTGATAGTGGTTTATAATCTAATAGAAAAAAATTTAACCTAAAAATATAACATCTTGACTTTTTCATATACAATAAGTTTGCGAATTTCTTGACAATATTTATTGCAAATTGAAATGAATATATTAAAGAGTTTAACAGAATTATTACACGACTAGAATAATTCATATACTGCACAAACCAGTAAATCCGTTGGGGTATTTTATAAAGTTAACTTTATATATACAAATCCGTAAAGAAGTATTTTGATCAAAGTTATTCTACGATATATATACAGTGAATTCTACTTTGAATTTCATGCACGAAAAATTCAATAAGACACCATATATTAAAAAGGTAAAAGAGAAGATTGAAACCTGCTGTCTGTATCAGTCACCGTGATATGCCGTCATCGAAAATAAAATGAACACCATCTATATATCCTGTGATGTACACTTGTCTGGAAATCTTTTTTGCCACATATGCCCCCAGTGTTACGGAATCGATTTGTATTTGTATATATATATATATATATATATATATATATATATATATATATATCCCACTTCAAATAGTGGGAAGATTGAATGACGAGTTTCCCCACAAAGGATACACTATTCACGACGGATATATTGCACCACTTTTTCCTTGCAGCGCGAACAAGTTCGAAGAAGAAGTAGGATTTATATGTGGATGAGATGAGCCGTGCTAGAAACCCTTTGGCTCTTTAACGCAGATGTTCGGTTTCTGTAATTAAACCGCATATAGCGTATAACGTATGTATACGGGCTGCTAGAGCATGTTCGAATGTTTTTATGTTTGTGATTTCAGATGAATGAAGTTTCGGTCAAGTTTATTTTTCTTTCTTTTCCGTATTCTCGATAATATGTTTATCGGTGCTAAAAAAATCTCGATACTTTATATTGAATTTATACACAAACTTAATAAAACATAAAACGAAAAAACAATTAGTAACGGTAAGGATGTGATTCGCGAAAGTATTTTATTTATTTTGTTTGTTTTGTACTGTGAGATTAATAGTCGTACTTACTGAACCGTTTTAAGTTCCCAGAAAACGATTCATTAAAACAACGCTTTAATTACAAAGTAAGTTTTTTACAACTAACTTTTTCGTATTGTTTCAAACGAAATTGTTTAATGAAAAGTAATACTTATAATTAACCTAGCAAACATATTTACATTAGATACTGTATACAACATTTTTTTTTATTTCATTCAATAACGAATATATATATATATATATATATATATATTCGATCAGTCATTGGTATATATATATATATATATATATATACCAATGACTGATCAAACAGCATGCTCATTTTTTAAAAATCTAAAAAGTGCGTCACTCATATTAGAATAAGTAAATTATTTTGAAAATAATGAAAAATATATATTATTGTCATTAATATAGAAAAAAATTAATAAACACATGTAAAACAGGTAATATATAAATAAAAGTGTTTGTTTATTGAGTGAGTATAAAAATAATAGAAAGTATTTTTATGCTGAATAAAAATACCTACATTTTTAGTTTTTTCAATCAATTTGTTTCAATGCAACATATTTTGTACGTATATACTGTATGTGTGCAATAAATATTAAAAAAGTATAGGAATCGTTAATAAGAAAAACTTTCATTGATATAAATTCTTACAGAATGAATGTTTTGTAAAACTTTATATCAGAAGTAAAATAATGATATGAATATCGTACTTTGAACTTGTAACTTTGTAGATATAAACCAATTGAGGTACATATTGTTATAAACTTCCATTTATTTGAAATGTGAAATCGAATTCTGTTCAGTCAATTATCTAGATTAAACTTTTGCATGGTTTCTTCGATTTATACATTAAATCATTATATATATATATATATGTTAAAAATTATATTTTTTACTTTTTTTTAATTTTTGAAAATATAATAATTTAAAAATAAAGAAACTGTAATCAAATACAATACACAACAGAATGAAAAACTACATTGTATATAATAAAATTCTTACTTTCAATTTGTTTACAATAACAACCGATTATTTACTTTTGTAAGTAAATATTTTTAAGTTTATCTTAACTCAAAGACTTTTCTTTTTTTTCAGAAATAAAATAATTGTTCACTTGATAAAATTCGTAAAGAACTGATTTCAGTTATTCCTACTATTTATCATATCTAGTTGTAAAATTTATAAAAAGCTTCATATTTTAAAAACATACGTCATAGCAATATTGAACATTTTATCTTCCTTTGTAATATTCAAAACAAACTACTTCCTGCATATAACAATTCTCGATTCTTGAAAAACAATAAAAATATCTCCCGCCAGTGAAAATGCTAAAATAATCAACTTATTACACATAATATTTCCAAAAAAGTATATTTTATAAAAAATTGTTTTTAAAAACCACTTTTACAAATAAAAATACTTAAATTTATATTTTTTATGACATTCAAAATGAATAGAAAATAAATACCTTTTATTTTCAAATACAATATATTCTAGAAATTTGAAATATTTGGCGAATAATTTATTTTTCATATCAGACATCGGAAAATAATTTTCACAAAATCAATTTTAAAGAAAAAAATAAAATTTTAACTTAAAAAAGGAAAATAAATGAAATTTGAAATATAACATATTTCTTTCATATAATTCAAAACACTAAATCAAACACTAACAGTACAAATTTTAGAAAGCATATATATATATATTCGTAATATTATTGTGTTTTTTCATGGTATTTCACATAAACATTCTACCCAATTTTCGTCAGATTTCAATTTTCTAGTACAAATACATACGTATATAATATACTTGTAAGCAAATAAATGTTGTTTTTTTACCATAAATGAGAAGATACGTATATAACAAGATATTTTTTTCAGTATACTGTTAAAAAAATTAAAAAGGGAAAAAAAGAAATAAATAAAAATAATAGCACTTTCAACATTTTCTACTTTGTGTACATTTCACATACAATCCTCACATACATCCACACATACAATCCTCTCATACAATCTTCGCATTTCACATATAACTGCGATATCAAATATTTTGGAACCGTTTTACTCCACACAGGGATTTTAAATGAAATTAAAATAATACAATTATAATATGTACATTTTATAATGGAAAATAAATTTATTTTTAAAAAAAACAGTACTTTTATAACTAAAAGCATCAATTTATCATTTTAGTTTGACTCAAAACATTGTACCTTTTGTAAAAAATAGCAAACATAAAATGTGTTTCAAAGAATATAAATAGACAACAATTTATATAAATCGGCAACATATGCATATATATATATATATATATATATATATATATATATATATATATATATATAAAGAATGTCCGTTGAAATGTATTGGAAATAAACATTAATATATAACATCAATCTCTTTAAGCTTTAAATGAAATCTATAATAAATACGATACTATTAAATAAACTCTGTACAAATAATCTATTCTTCAAGTTCATTGTTATGAATTAATTTGTTAGAAAAGTCTTAAATTTCCTTATTAAAATAAGTGTCTATGAATTAATTAATTTAAAGATTATAATTCAAATTGAAATAAAAACTAAAATCAAATGAATAATGAAAATTCTGAATAGAATTTCCTTTATGCTCATTAAACATTTTTAAAAGGTAATTCATAAATTTGTAAATATAATTTATTTTTTCATACTTGTATTCTGCTTATTAAATACTTTTTCCGATCGTGTAAAAATAACATAGCTAAAACGATGAAATTTGAATATTTTTTAATTCAGTTTTCAAAAATTTAAAGTCAACACTTTTTATTAAATACACAATTCTTGTCGCTTATACTTTACACAAATTATATGGTATAGAAGTTATTATTAAAAATATTATTTTTTCAAATTACTGAAATTGATTAAATAATCTCTTTTTGTATTCCGAATTATACGAACAGAAGATATGAGTTTCGTTCAGTTTTAAAGTAAACATCACCCCTTTTTCCGAATCGTTAGTTTTTAAATCTTTAAATAAATAATATGATTTTTTATCAAGTCTACAATAAAAAAATATACGTATATTTCATGAATAATTATTTCCTTGTTCGCGAATATTTTATACTGAATACATTAAATGTTTTGAGTAAAAATAATTGTTTTTATAATTGCTGCCTTGATTTTTTCCATTCAATATTTTAGTAAAATTTAATATCATTATATATAGCTGTCAAGGAACAATAATTGTTATTTTTTATGAATAGTAATATAATTTCAAGAATAATGTACTAAAATAGATATTGAAGAGAAGACAATAAATCTTACATTAAAACGTGTATTTTCTAGAACAATTCATTTTCAAAGATAGAAACAAAAATTACTTTTATTAAATTGCAAATAATTACAATTTCTAATAATAAATACTAATTTTAACATAAATTTGCAACATTTAATATAATACAATTTATTTAATATTTAAACCGGCTTATAATTTTTTTTCTTAATTTCACATTTTACTTTTATATATATATATATATATATATATATATATATATATATATATATATATAATATATATATACATATATTTAACAACATACATTTATTCAAAATAAAATATATTAATTCTTTAAGAAATTATCTGTCATTTGATAACAATAATAACATTTTGGTTATTTTATTTTTTTGGTAAAACTATATGAAAATATTTATTGAATTGAACAACTGTTACACTATTAAATTTCTTGTACTTGTTTAAAAAATAAGCGTAAAAATTAAATTTGAGATGGACACAATCAAAATAAAGAAGAAAATAATTATTATTTGACATAAATGTTACCTTTTTATTCAAAATAAGGCAAATAACATTAAAAATAGTATTATAAATATTTTTTAAATATTTTACTCAAGTGTATACTCTTCACGAACTCTTTAAAATAAATTAATGAATTTAATTAAATTTAAACATAGTCACTTGATTTTAAAAACTATATATATATATATATATATATACATATACATATGTATATATATATATTATTATTATTATTTTCAACTTAGAAAACTATTCAACCCATGTTCACTTCAATAACAGTGTTACATCATTATCGCATCCTGTGCAAGAAAATATTAGTGTAATATAATATAAAGTGAGAAAAATTGCAAGAAAAATATAATATTTTTCATGTTCATCTTGTAGAAAAATATTTATTTTTCTGGTATCTAGTTAAGATATAGCATTCAAGCAACACAAACTCAATGCATGACAGCGTCTAGACCATTCTCTTGTATAGATGTCACAGATGGCTTGAGACCGTAAGACATTTGGAGATACATGAAAAAAACTTTTTCTTCATGACTTCGTTTATCAGAAAGATTTCGTTCTTATTTATGACATTTTCATAACATATTTCTGCTAAATAGGACATTAAACAGAAATTAAGTTGAAACATGAATAAACACAAAAATAATAATGTATTAATTAAAAAAAAACCATTGAGCATAATTCCAATATAAAAAAATTAGTTCCGACAACAATGACAATTATGAAAACATTTCCGAATCTTAACTGATTTCGTACCAGTTGCTGTCAAAAATGTCAAATTGTCAATTTATCAACTCTTCGAACAGAAATTTCAATATAAAAAATGTATTACAAATCTTTTTTAAAGTACGAATAAATTTTCACTACGCAAATATAATTTTAATTTGTCTCAGAAATTTTCTCTATAATTATTTTTATCATTTTATTCGAACTTAAATAATAGTAATGATCTACTGAAACAATATCAAACCATTCAAATAAAACCAATAACTTTTTATTGTGTGAACACTTAATTAAAATGAAAAGCATCAATAAATTGTATTACATGTACTTATATAGCGTACTTTTCAATCAATTTCTTTTATTATTTTAGTTTATAATAGATTATAATAAGTGCCTGATTTAAATGTTTGTTTATTTATAATATATATATATATATATATATATAAATATATATGCATATATATATATATATATATGCATATATATATATATTACAAAATCATTCTCCTCAGACTATTTAAATATTTTAATTTTTTCCACTAAATCAAAATAAATAATAACTTCCCTATATAATTATTCATACTATTATACTATTAATTATAGAAAAGTCATATTAAAATTTTTTTAAAAAAATACAAATGTATACAAGTATATATATATATATATATATATATATATATATATATATATATATATATATAAAGAGAGAGAAAGAATTAAGGCTCAAATTTAATCAACTAAATAAATTAAAGTAGTTTTTTTGTTCGTATTTAAAGTATTGAACCAATGTACGACCAATAGTAAACAAAACGCTCAAAACTTCGAGAAAACTGTTTTTCTATACACATACAACATTTATTTGTGTCTATAAACTTTTTGCACTTAACCTTCCAATATAAAAGTAGCCTGATACTCTAATGCCATAAAAAAACTACACCTATCAGCATAATTTTTTGTTCCACCTACACTTTATGTTTTCTACGCGGAACGTTCTATCTGAAAGTTGTACACGCTTTCGAAACTGAAGTCTCTGGAGGTCATTTATTTAACGTTAGCGGGCGTAGTAACCGTGAAATGCACTGACGTCGATTAATCAATTGGGGATCTCTTCAAAATAGTACGTTATTAGAGTATTTCATTGACGACATTATACCTCTTCGCTAAGACCTTCATCAACTAACCTGGCAACATAGTAATTGGTTTTGGCAGCTTCAATTTTCTCATCAAAATAGATTCGCTTTTAAATGATATCTAATAAATGAGCCATGATCTTAGTCTCTTATAATCGCCTCGCTGTCATTAATCATTCAATTAAATATACATACACACATATTTAGGAACATTTATGTAAATAAGTGTTACACACAAAAACCTATTCATAAAGTTATATGTACATATGTACATACACACACACACACACATATATATATATACACAACAATATTTGAAATATAGTAAAATATACTTTATATGGAAGTAATATATTTTAATCACCTTTATATAGACAAAAATAAATAAAACGACGATTTTCTACAAATGGTAGTTAGTGTTCTTCATAATTACGTTATAATATTACATTCAACCTAATAACATCTGTTATGTTAAATTATGAGAAATGTAATATATATATATATATATATATATATAAATATATATATACACATGAATAATTTAAATGATTCAAGATAAAGTATGAATATTAATCAATAAAAATAGGTTTATTCTTTCTTGACTTCTCTGCCATAGGACCTGCTATTGTACATATATAGGCATATTCACAATTGTTTATATGTAGTAGTCATGAAATAAATAAAAATTGTTACATTCTTAATTATAGCAAAACAATAAAACGTGTTGTTCATAAACCATTTCATAAATAAAAATAATTCTTGTCCATATTATTGAAAACAAAAAAATCATGTGAATATTTTTCATCATCTGGCTTAAAGAAATCGAACTTTATAAAAAACCGAGGAGAAAAATTTAAATTTATTTGCAGCAATTAAACTAACATTCCAATATTGCTCATTTTTTGCAATGTTAAAATACCTAATAAAAAAATTTTTTTTGACTAGCATGTTCTATTTATAACTTATATGCAAACTTATATATATATATATATATATATATATATATATGTATGTATGTATGTATATTGATAAAAACATATTTTAAATGGATAATATGTTACTAAAATCAATATTCTGTTATTTCAAACTCTTTATCAAAACAATGTTTTGAAAACGATAACAACTAATGTATTTTCTATCAAATAAAATCAAATTTCAAAAGAAAAATTAAAACTCTCGCTATCAAATATGTTTCCACACAGAGTAAACTTTATAATTCTATGATTTATTATTTAATTAAAAATTAAATAAAAAAAAGTTATATATTACATTTTTTAGTAAATCTTCACTTCATGCTATAAAATAAATATCAGTAACTTGCAAACTTAAATGTTTTTACGTTAAAAAAGTTATGAAGATACAATTACATATCTAAAAAGGCAGTAAGTTTTCATTGTCTTTTTGACTGTACTTTCACACTAAATACACTATTATAGTATTATATCACATTAGACAAAATATGGACAACCCTGATATTACACATAAAATATTCAAAGCACTTGAGTGTGGGACGTTACTTATAAGATACGCTACTCTAAACATGCCTTTTCGTCTACTTTATGCTAATTTAAAAGTGTTTCAGACTATGAATTTTATTATGTATATATATGTGTGTGTGTGTGTGTGTGTGTGCGTGTGTGTGCGTGTGTATAAATGTATGTACATATGTATGAATATGAATATTACATCTGATGTATACACAACCAATGAATTTGTATTTTATAACGCAAATATTTGTTTGAGGAAATGGTGCACTTTAAAGTGTAAAGCTGGAAAAACAAATTTAATATATAAGAACAATATTGATTTAAACTGAAAACGATTTATATTGGATTTAGTTTTGTAGTAAGAGGTGATTTATTCTTCTTTTAAATCGAATAACTTTAAAGGATTTTCTTTAATTTTAATTTATATTCAGTTCGATAAAACGTAGTACGAGCAATAAAACGAATTTTATGTATACGTATTTATTTAAAACAAATCTAATTATTAATGATCTTACAGCCCACGTATCAAAAGCCAAAATTTATATATATATATATACATACACACATATATATATATATACACACACACACATATATATATATATATATATATATATATATATATTCATATATATATATATATATAAATATTATTTTAACTCGTAAATTTTTATTGTAAAAATAAAGTTAATAGAAAATCAAAACTCATATTTTAAATAAATGCCATTAAGCTGTTAAAAAATATTTTTCATTATTTGAAATTAATACAATATTTTAATATAATTTTCAGTTAAAAAGCATAATAACATTATATATATATATATATATATATTATATATAAATATATATATATATATATATATATATATATTTATATATTTATATATGTATCAATAGGTGTATATTTTTTTATAAAAGATATGAATTAAATTTAGTTTGATTCCATTTTATGCTTCTAAAACGAATATTTTTATGAAGAGTTAGTATTTAAAAGCTAGTAATCTTCTTAAGTAAAATTTATATTGTGGAAAAAAGTATATATATATATATATCACAAAAAAATGTTTTAACAATATGGAAAATTATTATAAATCAAATAATTTGTTTTACAACTTTTTAATTTTGAAATAAAAGTTGTTATAAATATTTAATCGATTTAAATATTTACGGTAAAAGATACTTATTTTATAAACATTTTTTGTCATTTTTAACCATCAATTAACATATGTATGTATGTATATATATATATATATATATATATATATATATATATATATATATATATTATACCGCTTAGGTATATAACTATTTTTTATTGTTTTATTTTTTATATTATAAAGAATCTATTGCCTTTTATTTTATTAAAATAAATTTATCAGAATTATAATAAAAAAAGTACAGAAAAATATCCAATACCAAAAATACTATCACAAATTATTCTATACAATATTTTATTGTACAAAGAGTTAAATCTAATTCAATGCAAAAGATATAAAAAAGAAATTCGTTATAAAATATTTATTTCGAAAAAGCAATTAATTAGAATTAATTTCCATAAAATCCCTAAATTTAAATTCCAACAATCTATAAATCATGAGGACGAAAGTGTATTGTAAAATTACTTGTTCCCCTCTGTTACTAATGAAAAAAATCACCCACTGTTCGCTAATATCAAGTAATAAATCTCGAGTCGGAGAAAATTACGTAGACGATTTGCAAAAACACAGATTTAAGAGAATAAAAAAAGATAATAGAATTGTAATGGTGTACTGATATAATCTAATTTTTGATTGCTATATATTTAAGCATCAATCACTTCTTATATATATATATATATATATATATATATGATATTATATACATACTTATATATATATATATATATATATATATATATATAGTTCTGTATTGGCCGACATTAACTAACTGCTTTATTTATTATTTAAGATGCAAAAAAATAATTCATTAAGGTTATATTTTATTTGACGTAAATAATTAAATGTTATAGAATTTCACTGAAACAATACAGTACTGGCGTATTCGAAGTGTATATGTACAAAAAATACAAATACAAAACAACTAATAGTGTTTTCATCGAAGACATTGTCTTTTAAGCGTCTAATTCCAAATTCTGACCAACTCTTCCTAAAATAAGCTTGGTACATGTTATCCACGTACATAAGTTACAAGCTATGTATTATTGATCTGCCTTTACATTTAATGATACAAGACGTACGATAGAATGTCCAGTCAATTCAAAAGGTAATTTGTTCTAAAGTTTATGTTTTGTATAAGTTTATATATATGTTTGTGTGTGTATGTTTGTAAATATCTATAAAAACACTTGGATAAAAGTTTTGGAAAAATTATTGTTACTGAATGGTGTAATTTAAATTATAATTTTTATTTTTGCATTCTTTACAAAAGTATATTGATTTTTTTTATTGATTATATCATTGCGATAACAAATAAAAATGTAGTTTTGTAAATTATATATATATGACTTATGTAATAACATTATAAAACAAACGTTTTTTTTTTAATAAATTGAACTACATAGTATTTAAAACCATTTTCATATAACAAATGCTATTTAAAATACATTCAAAGTTTAACATTGAGTTAATGAAAGGTTAATTTTCATCAATAAATCAAGGTATAACACACATTAAATATTTTGAATTATTATTTAATAATATTTATACATAAAAATATTTATATGTTAAAAATTCAGAAACCTGCTCGATGTTTAAGCTAGAATCAACCTAAAATGGAATTAAAATTGTTTGAATAAAATTAATAACATCAAAACTGTTACTTTTTTACATTTTAACATTTCTTTTTTAATAAATTAATAATACAGATTTAGAATTCCATTCATCGATTTTAAATCCTAGTAATAACAAAATAACAAATACACTTATATGCTAATTGAAACAGTGGATGATTGACCATTTTGAAATATTATCTAAAAAAAATTCTTACAATATATTCACGTTTTTATTACACACACACATATTTATACATATATATATATATATAAACATCAATGATTTAATGGCATTTAATAGTTAAAATAATCAATTAATATTTTTAGAGCCTAAGACATTAAAAAAATGTACGTGAAACATTTTCTGAAGTGTAAAAAAATATTTAAAAAAAAATATTTCCATGAAATAATTTAAAATTAGAAAATTAACATTTCTTGGAACATAAAGACAGGAAAACATGTATTAAACTTCAGTTTTTACAAAATATTCATTATATTATTTTATAATATTCATAATTTTAAAATTTCGTTGCCTTATGATTTTAAATTGATAGAAGATTTTATTTTGAATATTAATAGGAACTGGTACTGTAAAATTTATATTAATCTATATTTTTTTCTAGGATTCTACATCTAGTGTTTTCTTTTTTTGTTCTTTTTTAACCATCACTAAAACTAAATACTAAAAAAAGATTCAGAATATTATATTATCATATTTTAATTCGGATTCGTTTTCTATGCGTTAATATTTTTATATTTAGCTACTTTTATATGTGCATATAGAAAGTATATTCAGTTTAATGCATCCTCTTAGCGATTCGCTATGAACGAGAAACAAACAGCAATTTACACTAAAACAATTAAAAGCTGAAATTAATAAAACATTTAAACGCGCAGAGCCATGAAATTCCGTATCACAACGTCTAATTTCTGACGCCCAGAACTATTAGTATAATACAAGTGATGGTAATTCCGCAATCTTTCCCGCATGACGGCGTCTGCTTTTAGTTGCGTCGGTTTACTTTGAATCGTTTGATGTTTTCAAAAATCACTGAGCATGAAACGTTCAACTTCAATCATCTTTGTTTTACTAAGCACAGCGAACTAATAATATTAAATAAAAACATTCAAATTATGAAGTTATTTGATTATTCAGAACGTGTTTTCTGTACTGAAAATAAAAATGTGTACACGATATCAAGTAATATATAAGTTAATCACTATACTTCATATCTAAATTGAATTTACCTACAAACATGAACTTAAAACCAATCATCTATGTCAGGCATTGTTACACGCATACAAATATATTTTAAAATATATTTTCATTGCTTTGTACATGTAATACGCTGAAACATATTTTGTGTCGACAAAAGTAATTGACAAGGAAACATACATTATTTCAGTACACTGCAGAAACACTTGACGGTAATCAATTAATGGTTTTTAGTTAAAATTATAACGCAGAATGACATTTATAGTTTATTCAGAAATTTCCTGACAAAACTTTTGAAAAAAGCATTGTGGGACTAATTTCATTTTAGTTTAACTTTCAATCCATATGAACTCAAAATATTATTTATTTTCTGAACACAAATCTTTTATTGCATAAATAAAAGCAAAAAGTTATTCATGCAAACAGAATCATTTTTATATGAAAATACATACTTACATATATATATATATATATATATATATATATATATATATATATACATACATACATACATACATATATCTATATATATATAACATTCGTTTCCTTCTGAAAGTATTGTACAATTATTTGCAATTCTAAAGAAGACTTTTTAAATTAAAATAAAAACAAAGTAGTTACATATTATTAATTATTAATTTGTCTCTTAATAAAATAAAAAAAATATTGACCGCAGATTTATATATATATATATATATATATATATGTGTGTGTGTGTGTGTGTGTATAAATATGTACGTATATATTTATAAGAGTTTATATTGATGTGAACAACTTATGGTTTTGGTTCTTGTCATTGTAGTAAGAAACCCCACTTCTTCAGCTACTTATTGGATTACGTTCCGTTTATTTGCCAATTCTTACAGCCGCAAACTGTCTCTTCATCTAGTATTCGGATGTCCTTCCCTTCTTGTGGTTCGAGGTTTGTTGTCTCTCATGTTTCTAACTACTCTATTTACATTCATCCTTGTGAAACACCCATTCAACTCTTACCTACGCCTAACTCAATCTGTTACGTCTACAACATTACTTGTCTGTTTTACATTTTCATTTAAAATAGTGTCTTTCTTAATTAGTCCTAAATTCTCTTCGTTCATTCGAAATATTTTTGCCATAATTGGTACCGTCAGATTAATCTTCATTTTTTTAAAATATATTTTATATTATATTTTAATGCTTTTTTGATTTTCTTTTGATTACAAATTAATTCTTTCAAATGTAGATATCGTCTCAAAAATTTATTTTTTTATTTCATATTAAATTAATGGCCAATTGTCAATAAAATAATTAAAATAATTATTAATAACTTATTGTATACGCTTGTAAAAAAATTATTATGTATTTTTTATGAATACTTATACGAGTTTTGTAATTTCATATAGCGTCAACAGAGTTTCTCGATCCTCTGATTAAATAATGTCACAAATTAAATGATCTGGTCGTTCAGTTTTCCATACACTTTTAATACTTGTTTTATACCTTATATGAATCCTATTCATTAATCTTTCTACATCATTTTATAATCTCACTCTTATGTATTTATATCTTTAAGTTATATATAGGTACATATATATATATATATATACATATATATATTCATATATATACATATATATATATATAGAGAGAGAGGGGATGGTAGATGATGAAGGAGACAGATAATCTAATGAAAGTATTAAATAGTTATATGTACCGACATTTTAAAAATTAAAGAAAAGATGCAGTTAAAACAATGGAATTAAAAAGCTCGCGTACGGAAGCACACGAGCATTCATTACGACATTAAATTGCTAGACTGTCTACAATTTAATCACTATTATAATATAAATAATATTTTAAAAAGCGTACATATAGTGAAACGAAATGAAAATAATTTATTATTTTGCGGAAACAGAAAAATGTGCATTAAACATATTCAGGATGAGACCATTAATCAATTACAGTACAGTACATCATTACTAATCATAAATATACATATTTATCTATACTTGAATTAGTAGGATCAATTTGAAATTCCAAATGTTCTACAAAATTTATTCATACATACATACAGCAAATAATTTGCAGTAGACACATATCTGCATACGAATTAGGACGAATTTACATCGTTAATGAGATTAGCGAATGCCGGAATACATTCTAAAATAAGAGGAACAGACTTTGATAACGTTCCGTTATGTTATGTCCACAATATACGAGTAAGTACTGCATAGGTGTAACAAGCGTTGATTTCAAATAATTAGAATAATGAAACGGATATAATATATATCAAGGTTCTCGCATAGGGATACATGTATGTATATACAACAAATGTGAGTATATATATATATATATATATATATATATATATATATATATATATATATATATATATACATCAAACAAAAAGTTAAACAAATATTGATTTATTCATCTCACAAAATAATACATTTATATTTATTTATCTTGTGAATACAGATTCACAAGATAAATAAATAAAATAATTGAATACCTTTATAAATTTACCATATATATATATATATATATATATATATATATATATATATATATATATATATATATATATATATATATATATACAAATGTATATGTCAAACAATACATTCAAAATGAAAATTAATTAGCAAAACAAAACATCAAATTTTCTGATGCATTATCAAAGAACATAGTTGAATAAATATTTTATTAACTAGTATATAGCCCGTCAAAACTAATGGAAAAATAGAAAGGAAAAACTATTTATTGGTTTTTATAACATAATATATTTCAACATAAAAAATATGAACATACGAAAAATACATAAGAACGAAACTTAACGTACTACTTGTGAGTTAAGCGTGATGAAGGACTAAGAAGGATTAAGTTGCGAGGACGTGGTCTACACAAAAAAAAATTGTTTTATTGAAATTTTAAAATAGAATTATTTTTAATATATAGAAAGATAATTTTATAAATAATTATTATCACTCCATTGCAAAAACAATTATAATAGTTTTATTATAAAGTCTAGATTAAAAGGTTCATTACATATTTGTATTTGATATAATTTTTAAGTTTATTCTAATTCGAACTGGAATCCAGACTTTATTAAAGAACCATAGTTTTCATTGAAGAATTTCAATAAGTAATTTATTTATTGAAATATTGTTTATTTTGATGAAAATAAAATGAAAAAAAAATATTTAAATTATCATTTAATTAATTTGGTAATTTGAAAACATATATATATATATATATATTTCATTTATAAAATAATAATATATTTGATCAATATTAAATTAACGAAGATATAGATTTATTATTTCTTTTAAAAAAGTGTCTATTCATATTTTGTTTAACATTATTTGTGAATAAATCAAGATATTTTTGTAAAATATTGCATAAGAATACTTTATATATATATATATATATATATATATATGTATATATATATATATATATGATTAAATAAAAAATAAACGACCTAAGCAAAAAAATTCAAGCTCTAGTTAGATTTTGCATTAAACTTTTAAAGAAAATTAACTTTTCCAAATATCTATAAATTATCTATACATATATATATATATATATATATATACATATATATATATACATATATATATATATATATACATATATACATATATATATATATATATATATATATATTTATATTTGTTTACGTAGATAAAACAAACACATATTCATTCGTCCATAGATACAAACAGTATCAAGTTGTAAATTATGTATCGATATGTAATAAGTTAAGGGCCATTAAAATTTATACGATAAATCGTTGTATGTAATGTGATGGGATGTATTTCGGAAACGTTATTAATCTCTATGGACGATATAGTCAAATGATGTACTATTTGAAATAATCGGTTATGTATTATTTCATAATAGCTATTTAATAATACATTAGAGGGGAAATGTAATTATTCCAATAAACCATGTCACTGATTACGGCGCTAATTTGACGAATAACGCCGAAATGGCGAATCATTTTAAGGACAGTGATCTTTAACACTGATATTGTTAATGTTAATTTTACACGAAATACACAAACATGTTACACATTCACTTGGTTGTGTTATATATATATATATATATATATATATATATATATATATATATAAAGAAGAGAGTATTTATTTTATGAATTAAATTCCAATGAAAAAAGAGAACACCACTACTAAAGATAATTGAAAATATAAAACAATTTATATATTTAAATTCATTTTATATTTTAAAACTGCTCTGAGAAATCAAATACCATAACTTCCTTAATTCCAGAAAATAAATCAAAAATAACTAAGATAATTTTGTTAGTGTTTCACATTATAATAAAAACATTTACCCACGCTTTTTTATTGCAACTCGTTTAACAAATCGATGACAAGACATCTGTAATTAACACATCCGTTTCGTTGGTTTTAAAAAGAACACGTGTAATATTTGTTTAAAAACTTATAGATACAATTGCATTATTTATTAAACATTTTATAGCAACTATAAGTGATGTTGAACATTTCTTTTTTTGATAATGATGCTTGATTTCAAATATACAAGTTTTGTATTTAAGAAATATAAGAACTTGTCAATGATTTTATAAATATTTTTTTTCTAAATATTTTATCTGTTCATTTAAATTAGTGCAAACATTTTAACTATCGTATAAATATTTTTATGTTACAAAGTTTGTTTTCATAACAGTTTATTTCTATTCAAACACTTACTATAATTAATAAAGGTCGGTAGCTTGTACATGTTTTGAATACAAATCATTTACTTATTATTGAATATCCGTAAAAATATTAAAGACAAGCAATAATAAGAATTATTTGCTGAAATACTTTCTTATATTAGTAGTTGATTTCTCAATTGTAGTTATCATTAAAATATAGGTCAATTTTATAAGATATAAAAGAATTATACTAACATTATCTTGTGAGTGATTAAGTGATATAATAATAATTATTTTAAATCCACCTATTTAAGACATCGACTCTAATGATAGGAGATTAGTATAGAAAATAAAACTAATAATTATTTACTTACTATTTCAATCGATTCTTAAAGGAATTCGATTGCAAAAGACAATAGTTGCAACAAGCAGAAATGCAATTCATTCCAGAAACAATTATTTCTACAATTTATTAAATATTACTTTAAATTATTAAATATTTCATCGAGCAACGAAATTTTAAAGTACTAAATTTGAAAAATGTCTTTTTAACAAGACTTTTATATTATGTATTTAGATCAAAATCAGTATTTTTACAAAATTACATAAAATATACGATATATATATATATATACTAACTTTTTTTAATAAAAAGTTACTAAAAAATACATTATAATTTAATTATACAGTTCGTGCCATCAATTTTTCCACATTTAAATAATTATTACATAGCAACAAGCTGTTAATGACAATAAGTTTACTGTTATTTCAATTTTTAAAAATTAGAAAATGTTGATTTCTTGATACATATCTTGCCAATTTAAAAGTTTTTAAATTATTGTCAATACAATTATGAATTTATTAAATAAAAACTATGTCCTATATATTTAATACATGCACAGATGTTAAATATTCAATTATTAAAAGTTCATTATCTAAGTTATTTACTTTATTCAAAAAATACATGACTATTAAAACATTTTGGATATTTATTATTAATTATTTATTACGTATATATATATATATATATATATATATATATATATATCATAAAAAATAACTTCTATATTAATGTTTACAAGTACACAATTTACAATCTAAAAAACATTGTATGGTAAATTATGACACATTGCTAAATTAAAATGAACAAAAAGAGTAAATTTACAAGTTATACTATTTTTATAAACAAATATCTTAAAGCAAGAAAAGCATATCTATTAACGCAGCGGCAAAAAGTTTACTTATAAATAACTACTGTCGCGAGATATGAAATTTTAATGTAAAAAAAATAAAATAAAAGTCACTCTCGAGATTTATGCGACAAAAAGTTTTAGTTGGCGTTGTATGATTTTCTTTTCCTTTTTATTCATTTAATACAATGGCAATTATAAGAGAGTTGCATTAGTATAATTATTATCACAATATCATCGTTTGACTAATATTTACTGCTTGAACGTTCTTTGATATATATTTACACTAATATGCCACTTCATAAACATCGATAATTAAGAGACTATGTCGTAATTTCAATTACTAATAAACACATCTGATATATAAAATTAGTATTACTTGCCACAACATTACACAGAATAAAAAAAAACGTGTTGTCAAATTTTTCATTCCAATATTCAATATATTATATTTGTTTCAAATAAAATTATTTTAAAAAAGGAATAAAATCTGTGAAATGATACTTATTACTGAAATTGAAATAATTGTTGGCAATCAATAAAGTAAGTAATAAATAGAAAATATTTGAATACAAATACAACAAAATGAAGTAGAAATAAAATTAACTCGTTTCATTTACTTTATAAAGATACTTAAAAACTTTTTTTCAAATCTATTATATTTTAATGTTTACTTGTTGTCCTCACTAAAAAGATGTTCCTAGGATGTCTTTTTCATTTCCTTTCGTTATACTCGCGAAAAACGATTCTAATTAGCTTTGTAGAGTTTTTATTTAAAAAATAATCGTTTTACATCTTTCAAAAAAAAATTAAAATATCATTCCGACTGAACACAACAGAAATGTAAGCCCGAACAAAGTAACATTACTTATAGTTAAAATGTGAGAATGAAACCATACGCAATAAAACGCCGATATAACGCCGTATGTCTTTTATGTTTCGCTTGGCTTCAGATTAATCTCACGCTCTAATAAAGGTATTGCGTTCACTTTGGCGTATGTGTAACGACGAAGGTTTGTACGATTCCTGTTTGAACAAATTATATATAATTGATATATTTGACCAACATCACACCCAATCCCCTTTTCCGTCTCGATTGCCCGAATCTGTCAACCTCAATTCGTCGATCAAATTACTAACATAATCGTGCGTGGCGATATACGCTTCATGCATTTTACAGCCAATCGTGATCCGAAACGTTAACAAACATCAAATCAATATACGCCTGATTTATTAGCAGTGGTATTGTATGACTTACATGAGTACGTTGTTTAATTTGTCTTTTATTGCTTGAATTATATATACTTTAGAATTCCTCACGATGAACATCTAGTGTAATGTATATATGACCATCCATATATATATATATATATATATATATATATATATATATATATATAATAAATAAAAAAAATTATAGAAAGACACTCACTATAACCATTTTTCTGCAAATTTTTGGGAATTAATTGTTTATAAATTATATAAATTCCATGAAAGGCGTTAATAATATGAAAGCACAGATATATAACTTCATCTATAAACAACGTCGCTCAACAGTACATGAGCTTTGTGTTTAGACGATACGAACAGTAATACCTTGTGTGTATGTATGTGTGTTGCAATAAATATATATCAAATTTGTAGGCCGTAGGGCTAGGTTAATTTTATGAAAAAAGTCCATTAGATCCCTGCATAAAAATGTACCTGTATCGTTATAGAGCCATTTGCATTTTTTATTATTTCATTGGACACTGAACTTCGTTAATACTAATAAAGTTCACATAAATTGACATCATAACGATTTTGTAGTTAAATGGAAAATAATAAACTGTCAATAAATATCTATCAATAAATACCTAATATACACACACACTTGTATGTATATATATATATATATATATATATATATATATATGTATATATGTATTTATATTTCAAAAAAAGTAACGAAAATTTACAAATTTATTCATAAATTCAATTTTTAACCCAATATATCCTTGTATATATATATATATTATATATACACACATACATACACCTGTTTATTTAATTACAACTTCCGACTCTACAGGCAATCTACTGTGAAAAGAATTTGTTTCTTAGGATATCTTATTTTTTCATTATTTCTACCAAACATATTGAAAATCATCTAAAATGAAAGAAACGAATTATTGAAAATAAAGAACTGGATGAAATACTTTCAAGCTTGATTATTTTCAGTATATAGTTCATGCGTCTGAATGAGACGGCTGTTTTATTACAAGTATATTCAAGGCATAAATCATCAAGCACATATTTAGAATTCTGAGGATATAACGACTTTTTTCATCAATTTAACCCAACTAATCAACCTAAACAATTTAAACTATATATAACCTATATACACGTTTAGATGACACCCTATAAATACTATTTATCATCAACTAATTTTAAACATAATTATAATTATCTTCAATCAAGTATTTTCTGTTTATAATTTTTACAAGCATTATATTCTTAAATTAATAATTAAAATGTAATATAAAGTTCACCTGAAACGAAAGTTGCTTTCAATTTTTAAATTTACATTTTTATTAAATATATATATACATATATATATATATATATATACACGAGTATATTTACAAATAATTGTTCGTTTCGTAAACACTGTTGTCTTTTTCGATTTTGAACTTATAATAAACTGAGTGGTTGAAAATCAATAAAAGCCGTTGTAACGGCATCTTAACATTGAAACAAGCGCAATACATGGGATTATATCCCTAGCTTATGAACAAATCTTTGTGATATAACATCCTTAAAGCTTGAGAAAATCTGAATATGACAGACCGACATCGTTTCATGACATGGATTACAACATAAAATAAATCTCTAAATTCTCTAATAAACTCAAACAAATTATATTTCAGTTTTTTTGTTACTATACCGTTACAGTTAGTTTTTTAGGTCATTTTTTTATATACATATGACAGTTTTGGACTAATACTCACTTCTTTAATTATTTACGTTAATTATTTTATATACTTACTTCACAACTATTGTTATGCCATATTTAATACAGAATCTTACATACCTTTATAATCATTACTAATAGTTGAATAAACATCTTTAAAAAATAAGAAGATATTTTTACTCTGAACGTTTATTTATATTTTAAACATAAGTAGGTGGAAACAAAATGATTGTTCTAAGAATTTTCAAAATATACGTGAATCATTAAAAATAACAAATTAATGTATTACATAATTCGATACTGCTTTTTCATTGATAAATTAAGTAGTAATTTCAGAGAATTGTAAATAAAATAAAAATTCAGACATACTTCAAAGTATCTTCGAGTGCCCATTTGATATGTTTGTTTTAATTGTACATTCCGTAAAAATAAAAAAATACAACACTTCAAATAAAGTATATATACTCTTCATTTAATTAAATATTATAATTAAATTTTTAAAAAAAACAAAATTTATTATATAAAAGAATAGTTATTTTAATATTATCATAATAAATTTCATTGAATTTGATTCAGAAATATAATAAACAATGCTTTAGTATACGATATGAAAAGGAAAACACTGTTTATTTCATTTTTTAGGAAAATTAACATTGAAATAAAAGTATTCTAATATTTATACAAAATATATTCCAAGGCACAAACCTTTTGAAATTCATTTTAAGAATGAATGATTTTTTTTATAATAAGTATCTAAAATCATTTTCATGTTATTCGTTTAAAACAATTAAACAATGGGGTAAAGAAACACTTCATTAATGGATACGCTTGACTAACTTACCCTATTAATGTAGAACAATAAAGTTATCAGCGAATTCCGTTTGGGTTGACGGTTAGTTTTCAGTGTTTCACAAGATTATCACATATTGTCTTAATAGGAATGGTACATATTGTAAAATCAACTTTATCTAATATATGAGATACTCAACGACAAAGCCTTGGATTTTCGAAAACTTACAAGTAATATATCAAAATTATTTTCTATGTCTAAAGTTTTCATTTGTGATATTAATTAAATCATTTGATAATTCTGCCGTTTTCAAAATATTTGGTTATTTATAAATTCATTTTAAATATAATGTACATTTAAATAAATTTCATTTATATTTTAATTTTTAAAATAATCATATATATATATATATACGTATATTCTATATTTTTATAACTTTCTTTCATCCATCGAGTAACTGACAAATCCTGTCTCGAAAAAAAGATGGCGGCTTTGATTCGATGAAATCGTAATGCATATTCAGACCTCTTCCACTATTTGAGCATATGTTTTCATATTTTATGCGTCGCACGTTCTTCCAAAGTTAAGCAAATTCTCGCGGCTTCAGCAGAATTTTTTTCAACTAAAAATCGAAAATATTCAATATCTAATATACTACTTTTCTGGTGCCATCATGTTCATTACTGTACTGTCAGGTTATGTCAACTGCTTGGCCAATATATATAGTATTTTTAAATTTAACGGACACTTCAAAATCCTAAAACGACGAGAAGATATTTTAAAACAAAGTTATGACTGATTAAATTTAAAGGAACAGAATTTATTTCTACACCTTATATATATACATATATATATATATATATACATATATACATACATATATACATATATATGATGATTTTTTTAAATAAAAGTTACTATGATAGTGAAAGAGTATTTTTTGAAAAACGATAACATTAAAAAATAAAATAGCTGATGATATCAAACTAATATACTCCTTAACTTCATTCTTGTTTAACATTCTAAGTACAGATATTTACATTTTAAATGAAAATTTAATCGGCGTATATATTTGAATACATTTTAACTTTTAGTAATTAAATCGAAAAAGATGTTATATAACTCAGATAAAAATAAATTCATCTATTACAGGAGTTTACATATCATTAAGGAAAAATATCTGACAAAATAATAATTTATGATTGATAATTTAAAATATTTTTAATGTCAATGGACAAAGAAAAAATAATAATTTATAGTCAATAAAATGCATGTCTCTTTTATAGACGAACTTTTAATACGTTTCGCAGATCGTGAAAATAAATGTATTTTTTAATTAAAAATATACAATTTATTTCTCTCGAACACAAAGTAATTTGTTGGAGAAAGTACATAAATATATATATATATATGTGTGTGTGTGTGTGTGTGTGTGTGTCTGAATGAGAAAATATAATCAATTTATATTTCATGTACATAACTTCGTAAAGCTGAAATAAAATTAAAAATAAAAACTCCTATACCTCTTATTTAAAAATGACTAATACTTTATTATAAAAATAATAATTGAATATGAATATAATTCAAAAATATCTTCCATTTTTCTAATAATAAAACGTATATTAAAAAAAAGTCTATTTCGAATTTGATTAATGAACAGAAATAAATAAGTAATATTAGATAATAAATCATAAATTCATTAAGATTTCTTTTCTGAATTTCGCATCCCTTGACAAGTTTTTCTTGGTTTGCAATTCCTTAAATGATTCATATCCATGAAAAATGTTTCTTCTTACTTTTCTTAAGTTTTTGGCTACCGTTAAAGTATTGATCTTATAAGCTTTTTATGAAATACACAATCAAGTTATACACCTATATATATACATATATATATATATATATATATATATATATATATATATATATATATATATATATATATATATATATATAAACATTATGAATACTATTATTCAAGATTATTTACTTATTAACTTTTAAGATACTCTTTCTTTATCATATTTTGCAATGTATATAATAATTATTTTTCTATTGATTTATAATAAAATAATATTTAACATCTATGAACACTATAAGTTTAATTTGGTGATTTAAATACTATTTCTTAATAATTTGTTTAATCTTTATTAAAAGACAAACATTACTATATTGTGGTATTTTGTACCATAAAACTCAATATTTAATTAAACATACATTTTCTATATTTTATTAGTCAGATATTGTGATATGAACATTAATCAGTATTATCAAAACTGAGTTCTCAAAGTCAACTGGGTAACAAACAAATCAAACTACTAGTAATCTTAACATGTTTGAAATTCCAATATAGAAAACTATTCTTCGTCCCAATGGAAGTCTAACAAACTTATACTCGCATATGATACCTATATATATATATATATATATATATATATATATATATATATATATATATAAATATATAATTTAGATTTCAATAACCAAAACCCACATTACAAAATACTAAAAAATTGATCATTGTTATATGCTTTGCTATTTTACCAGAAAACAGAAATATTTTGGTAAATATAATATAGAAATATCTATAAATTTATACAGATGTAAAAGAAGCCATGTATAAAAAATAAAATTTTATTTTTATTTTGTTTCTATATACTGTCGAAGATAATCAATACTTTATATATACTAACCAATAGTATAAAAAAGTAAATAATCGACAGTTTCGATACGTTTTGTGGTATCTGTTCAGTTCAATGATTTATGAATCAACGAAATGTAAATTACTTTTCAATTGTTTGTACATTAATACGATTTGTTTATGGTACATACCAATAAATGGTACCCGCCTTCATGAAACAACCTACGACTGTAACCCATTTCATCCATACACGTTGTGATTATTAATCCATCATTGTCAATTTTCATTTTAAGATTAATTATTTATAAACGAACCTTCTCTATATGTGTAACTTTGTTATCAACCCAAATCGTCGTTTCATAAAATTGTTTCAGTGTTCGCCAATAAATTTAACATAAGTTTAAGAAAAAGGATATTTTGAATTATTGTTTGATACAAATACGTTTAAATTTATTTACCTATATTAATTATTATTATTTTTTAATAATGAAAAATTATCTATTTTTAAAATACTTTTATAAAAACATGTAAACTTATTTTCCTTATATCACATCAGTTTTCATTTTCTATTAATCTCGGAACTTGGACTAATTTCAAGGAATTGTAGTTACCAATATCTCTATATAACGCTACAACTGTCAAGACTAATCGTAAAAGATAAAATCTTCTTTGATTCGAAAATATTCAACCACCAGAATAATATATTGACCAGAGTTAGATGTAAACAAAAACATTAATAATATATTTTATTTAGCTTCGAATAAAACTGTTTTAAATATCTTATTGGTAACAAAATCGCTTTATTTTTTTAAACAAATTAACCAATCTTGAAAACGATTTATTTTTCTTGCAATTATTAATTTCATAACATTTTTTAATTTTCATCCAAATAAATATTTCAGTTTTCAATCCTATTTTGTTAAAATGCTTCTACAAAATCAACATTTAACATTTTTGGCAAACATTGCTGACTATAGATTTGTTTATACCATTAAAAAAAATCATCGACATTTATTTATCCAACAAACTATGAAGAAAATTGTTGCGATATTGTCTCAATTTCTAAAATAATAAATTCGTTATTATTTTTCTTAATAAAATACAAACCCAGAACTGAAGTTTTAAAAGTATTATGTAACAAAAATATAATATGATTTATAATTACTGTTTTTGTCAGGTTTGCTATTTATTTCTGTAAGATTTTAACATACAGATATATAAAAATGGGTACATTTGCGTTATTACTTAAAAATGATTATAAATAAATCGTAAACGATTAAATAAATCAGCAAATGTGCGACGCAAATAAGGCCAATAAACATCCCTTAATGATAATGTAAGTCAACGGATCAAGTTATCGCTGACGATCTATCAAGTGCTCTCTCGCCCTGTAAGATTCTAAATGTCTGTGGCTGCTGTAACACACTTCACAAAGGATAGATTACAATTTTACCAGTTCTATGTACTACAACTACTGGAACAGTTTGGATAGGTAATGGAATCGCTGGAGAACAATTAACAACCTCGTTCCATTATCCCCTTTTACTTTTATTCTCATGAACGTAACTTTAAATCATTACGAGACTCCAGTCTCAAAGGCGATGAGAGTTATCGATTGGTTGTTTAAAAATTTAAGAATGTACAATTTACTCTACTATAGAAATAGGAAACATTAAACACATAATATTACTGTAGATCTAATTGATTCGATTTATTTCAAATAAATTCCTCTTGGACGTAAATATTTTTTAACAAATATATTTATTGTATTTAGTTTTTTAACATGCGCATGTTTATATATATACATATAATTATATATATATATATATATATATATATATATATATATATATATATAAATTTCCATTCTAATGCTATAAATTCTTTTACATTAAATATGTTATTCAAATTTGAAAAATGGTTGATTAAGAGATATTTCTAATTATGAATAGAATAATTACATATATTTTCGTAGTAAAAATTATTTTACTATGAAAATATATGTAATTATTCTATTCATAATTAGAAATATCTCTCAATCACCTGATTTTCAAATTAAATCTTTTTAACATCTAAGAAACATAAATAATAGAAAATTCTTGATTTCATTCAATGTTAATATATGTTATTTTGATGAAATGGATAAAATTCAAATTGTCGACCCACTAATGAAAGAAAAAATATTATAAAGCAAAAAGAGAATATGAAAATTGATGAAAGATATATATAAATTCACTTATCCAAAAATATATAATAAAATCATATTATAACAACAGAACCTCTTGTATAAGGAACAAATTCTTAGTGTGGCAATGACCAGAAAGTTAATTATTATTATCAGGGAAGTTAATAAGTATCACGGAATATCTACATAAAATGTAATTGTATTAAAACGTAAAATTTCAGGTTATTTATATTTCTAGTAAATTTATTGAACATAAATTTATTTCCATTATATATTTTTTCCATTTTTTTAATTTAATTTGAATGCATATTCATTTTTAGTAATAAAAAGAATTTCTCTTAAGTATGATCTAACTTTTCTCTATGTCAACATACTTTTCACCAACAAATTATTTATTTAAAGCACAAACCAAAATATAATATATTTTCTTTTAATAAAATGCATTATTTACATTTTTTTTACTTGTTAAATATATTTTTCATCCAATGCGTTGAAATTCAAATAATATAATAAAACTCGATTGTGTCAATTCATTCATAAATTCTGAACAAAACTGCAGGTTAAAATAGTTTGGTTTTGATGTGGATATAAGAGGATTTATAATGTATCTTATATCTGGTCAACATATTTATACAAAATAATTTTAGGTGTTTTCTTGTCTTAATATTTCTATATTTTATTCGTTTATATGTAAATACACACACACACATATATATATATATATATATATATATATATATATACATATACATATATATAAAATACAAAAACCTATAAAAAATTAATTCATTCTTATA
>CM068313.1:26985824-27003324 GCA_034766995.1 Acanthacorydalis orientalis
AGTCATAAAACTCTTTTCAGGTTATTTATTTTTTACCAAATATTCCTGATTTTTGAATCGCTCTTAACTCTTTTAGTATATTTTTTATTTGATATATAGTTCTTGATAGTCAATTTAAACGATACATTTTTAACAAAAGTGAAATCTCAATACCGGGATACAATTATCGCACGAATATTTTTTTATAAATCGATTAAACTATCAAATAACGACAGTCTATATATTTGGAATTATGCCACAAATTTATTTTCAATAAAAAAATACATATATTCCAAATTCGTTTTCTTATGCTCAAAATTTTAAATTGAAAATTGAATAAAAATAATGAAAAAATGAAATTCAATTTAATTTTTATTACTCAATGATTTTTTTTCTTTATTATATAAAATCCGTTTAAATTAACTGCTGTTTTATATATAATTATTTATTAATAATGACTTATCTTTTCAGACTACTTATTATTCTATTGAATTAATTGAATGACGATGATCGGTTCTTCAATTAATATTACTTTGTAGTATTAACAAAAAGAGAGCGTTGTTTTTCATGTTTTGAATTAAATTCATATTGTGAAAAATTATATATTAATTCCACTGAAAGAATATTTATAATTTTTGTATATACGATTGATTAATACGTAAGTGCTTACATTTGTTGAAGCATGTTTCTTGTTTTACTTCGTAATTACTTTGATTACATTCTATTTAATTGTATTTTTATTCATTTTATCACTTGAAAAATCTGTTTTCATTTATCTGTTATTGAAATAATACAAGTTTTTACATGAATTTGCAATTTTATTATGTATGCAAATGTAAGAAAATGAAAATAAAAGTAACAGCTCTAACTGCACAAATTGAACTACTATGTAATGCAAAAACATTATACAACGTATATTCAAACAGTTTATCTATCGTTTGTACCCTATTTTTAGTATTTTTTATTAGCTTATTTATGTGTGCATTTTTACATAAATCATTTGGAATTTCAAAATGCAAAAACAAACATGGACTGAATATGACATTACACAGTTAAGCATCCACAGGAACTATTACATGCAGCTGTGACAAAATATGCGATGTTGGTTTTATAATGACAGGGAAAAGTGTGACACAATGCGTGTGTAGAACGAAAACAAAAAAAGTGATACATCATACCCTGATTTATACATTTAAAACAAAATAAAAAAAACGCAGGCTTTCTGAAGGTGGGCTCATCGCAAAGTAGTCACATTTGATATTTAAATAAATATTTTTTGTAATAAAAGGGAATCGAATAAATTTAGTTTTGAAAAATGTGCAATTGTTTGATAACATTTTATCAATTTAAAAAGGACACTGTTTTGCACCATATATGCATATAAAATATTTATATAAAATTTTACTATTTTTTTTATAAATCTTCAAAATGTTACACTAACATAGCACATTTAAAAATATTATTTTTAGCAAATGACAGTAAGACAGATTTTCGTAATTGTCATCAATAATCAGATGACAATATGCATGGTTTAGTGATATACATCAGCAACTTCGACATTAATGTTTGAACTGATATTCTTTATAATTCTTTGGACTATCCATATATTTTGTCACACTATATTTCATACAACTTTCGTAATAACTGATTTACATGAACTACAAGATATATTATTGACAGTCAAAGGATGAAATTTATTCATGCATGATAATAATTCAAAAAATTCCAATTATGTAAAACATCATTGTCAGCATCTATATTAGCAGATAAATAAGTAGATAATTAACCTGTTGCATCTCACACTTGCATAATTTGAATTGTTGAATTTTCTGATCTCAATACTTGAAAACAAAAATATTTTTCTGATAACCCTAAACTTTAATAAGAAATTATTAATATTTGTAACACCATATAATTATTCTATTCTTAATACAAATACAAATCTCAGTAATAAAATACATTGAACCATACATTTTTAATAATGTATATTTTCAAGTCTACAATCTAAAAAAGAAAGTTTGTTGATTTGTATACTTTTCTATTTAAATAAATACAAATTTTGTATGCATTCTTTAAAATGCGTATAATATATCGTAGGCAGTTTCAGAACTTCAATGTAAAACTATTCAACGTAATCATCCCGTTAATAAAGCTGCAAGATTTCGCATATTGAAATTCTAATTTATAAAACACTTCATTTAATTAAAATATTCTACAAATTTTTCAAACCAAATTAAAAAAAATAAATTTTATTAAAATTAATAAAACGAGCTTGATTATAGTTTTCATTTAAATTACAGGTGAATACTAGAAAATATCTACATATCGTTTAAAGTATTAAATTTAATTTATTTCTAAATAATGTTGAATATAAAATAATGACGATAACTGTAAATTTTTACTACTGTATATTACTCGTTCTTATTGTTATTTGTGTATTCTTAAACAATGACAAAAACATATAAAGATGTGGTCACATTTCTAGACAAATCAATAATCAAATAAAGTTACTAAAAGAAGTTATAAAAAAGACAATTTCCTGAAAGTTGTTATCTGAAACGAACTTGTTTTGTATTTATTTCATCATTAAGTTGACTATAGGCGATTTTTATTCTTTTTATTCGAATTGTATCGTTTGTTTTTTCGACTATTATATATATACATATCTAGTTTCTTTTATGTAAAATCTGTTTAGTTGTTCGTATAAAAATAAAGATTGATCAATCTATTCTTTCTAATGCAACTGTTCTATCAGAGTGACAATTTTTTATTGAAACTGTTTGAAGTGTGTTTGAACGTAGCCCTCCATCTCTATACAGCTTCGTCACGTCTCAATGGGGTCGTCACTAGATGCCGTCGTTTTGAATTAAATTATCCGAGAGTGCGGTTTCGCGCGGAATTTCACAAATTTTACACACAAAGTGGAAACAGAAGTTGTTTCACGTTTTCACGATTACAAAACCGACAATGAAAATGCAAAAAGTTGGATTATTTTTATTCGAAATGCTGTCTTTGTAGATAACTTCATACCACTGTGGTAACAGTCTTCATACCACAGTGGTTCAACCGCTCGTTGAATACATTCACATAAGTTGTGTTTCATTTCAATGCGACTGTATACATTTCTTTTATAAAAATAAATGTCAAGTGACGACAGATAGAGAACTCGAAGACATTTTACATATATTCTAATGCTCCAAATACCAGAATATCTTTCGGATCAAAATATACAAATTTTTATATTTTCATAACATTATTTTTTTAGAGCTTAAACACAGAAAGATATTATTTTTTTTCTTATTTTTTCATAAATAATATTTTAAAATATAATCTATAAGGATTTTTTTATTATTTTAATTTTTAAACATTTCTAAAATTTGGAAACCATGTCGATCTTTTCTAAATATAAATACATATAAAATTAAAAATAAATTATTGTTAATTTATCACTTTTACAAAAGTATTCATAAATTTTTAACTAATCAAACACACACACACACATATATATATATATATATATATATATAACTATTATGAACTTAAAAATATATATTTACTTAGGAAAATTAATTTATTTAAAATCAAATTAAAATAAAAATGATTTATAAATATAATTATCAAATAATACAGAAACATTTACATTATTATGATGTCTTATAACATCTGACTCACATTTCACTTGAATATTTGAATTTCAATTCACTATTGCGACAAAATATTTATTCAACTTGAAAATTCTTTTAGGCTAATACTAACCATTTTTATAACGTTAATACCCAACTTTTATAAAACATACTTATACATTATATATATATATATATATATATATATATATATATATATAAAAATAATGGGTATTATTAAACAGTTTTATTATATTAATTTATTAGATTCAATTGAAATATTTCACTAAAACCAACCATAAAACAACATTCTTAAAAAAACAACCAGTTATTTGTTTTTAGTAACGTTGTATCATGTGATTTTTCGAATGACAACAATAATATTGAGAAATATGAATTACAAACTAGTAAGATTCATATCCATAATTTTTTGCTCTCTCTCTCATATATACATATATATATATACATATATATATATATATATATATACATAAATAAATATATATATATATATATACATAAATAAATATATATATATATATATATATATGCAATATTACATTTTTCCAATATATTTTTTCTTGAAGCGTAAGTAAATACCAATAATATTGTATAAAATATAATTCAATGTTATTATTAGAATTGTTTTAACGTAGAATATCTTTTTTATTTGAAAATTGTTACAGTGAATAATGAAATACTGAGTTTTATTACTAAACCGTAAATAAAATGATGTTTAAAGTTTGAAATGAAATTTATGCAATAGTGCAGAGTAGAAAGTATTTTTTCTGTTCTTGAATTGTAAAAATGATATCGAATTCAAATTGACGCCGAATTATAATTTTTTCCTGAAAATTAATGTGAAAAATACATTACAAATTGTAAAAAATACATAACTTATACATTTATAAGGTGAACAATAAATTTATATATATATATATATATATATATATATATATATAAAATTAATATATTTAATATATATATATATATATATATATATATATATATATATATAAAATTATTCTGCTCTTAAGTATAAATATATTCAATAATATACTGAATCTTATATAAACGTGTGTATTCATAAATAAAGAAAATACAAATATTAAAAACCAGAGGACCACGAATATACCGTTGGTCAAATTGAATACATATTGACAAAATTTTGGAAAGGAAACAATTTATTATTCATATATTCCACGTAGAGAATTTTTATGTATAAATGTAAGAAAAATAATATTGTAGTCCCCATTTTGTTTTTAATCTAATTTGAAAATCGAAATTGAGTATTTAGTTTTTTATAATTTTATTTACATTTTTATATATATAATTATTTCGAAGAGTTTTTTTTAGTATTCTAGTATTTTAATTTCAAAGCACATTTTCATTATATGCTGTAAATTTTTTTAATTAGTAATCATATTTTTTATTTTTAAATCAAAGTAATCTATATATTACAGTCTTAAAAACATATTGTATTTAGTTTCGATCGTTAATTATTAAATTGATTAATCTTATATATTCATTTTTTATTAATTTTAATTATATACTTTTCATTAAATAATTTAATAAAAGTGTTTGTGACTTTTTAAAGACATACATACATACATACATATACATATATATATATATATATATATATATATATATATATATATATAAATAATTTCTTTAAGAAAATAATATTTATGGTACTTTCTTTACTTTTTTAGTTTTAATTGATATATTTGTATTTTTTTGTTATAAACAGCAGCATTCTTATTGATATTAATTATTTCTATTTATATGTTTTTATTTTATCACGTTTTTGCACCTGATTTTCAAAACAAATTTCTAATGATAATTAAATACATGAATATCAAAGTGCATCTATGAAATATCTCTGTATATAAAAATATCTATAATAAGTTAAAAAATATTTTTCTTCAACAATTAGTATACTATTTTAATAAAAATACATGACAGTGTAAACATTATTAGCATATTTATTCAAATCAATTGAACGTTTCTATCACTACAAGTTTCTACATCACAAATTTCATTGAAAAATATACATTTATTCATTATAAGATAATGAACTGAATACTGTTATAGTCAGCAGTCACTTTAGACTCATCTAAACCCTTATTTCTAGACTGTCTTTCAATTTTCCAAGCTGTACAAGTTCTTCGCCCTGTTTTATTATTTCCAGCCGGCCACACGATTACTTCATTACAGTTCGCTTAACACTGAAGTGTGGTTATGAAATTTTTAACTTTGTCATCATTTTCTCAAGTGAGTATTTGGTATGGGAGAAATTTTTTCAGAAGTGGTAAAAATTAACTTAACGTTACTATCACTTTTTTATTTTCTAAGTGAAAATTATCTTACTCTGAACAATCTATTTTTAATATCTTTTTAAATTTTATAATTAGATATTCAAAAATATTTTTAGCATAAAAATAGATGTAGTACCTTTACCCACGTATCATTACTGTGATATTATTAATTTACTTTTAATATGACAAATTTAAAAGAATAATTAAAAAATATATCTGACTGATGGAAAGTATCTCCTATTTATTTTTTACATTTATAACATGTATAAACATTTTATTAATTCTTTGTAATACACACAGTTTCATAAAATTAATACTTGAAAAATTAATTTACATTTTATTAATTTACAATGTTATTGTTTAATGCGCTTATAATGAAATATATTTAATTTATACATTCATAATGCTCCTGAAGATTAATCTCAAGAGTAACGGAAAGACGATTTGCTAACAATCTGTTAAAGAATAAAAGTTAATACTTTATTATGTAATAATCTCATTTGTAAAGATTCAGTATTTAAAAATAATGAATGTTTGTCATTTTGATTATTAATATTACATTATAAACAAATAATATAAAATAGTTCAATAAATGTAGTTAAAACTGCTCCAAAAATATAATTTTGACCTTTAAATACACAAATCTTACCGAAATGTATAGAATTTAATAAAGTAACACTATTATTCCATTCTAATTTTTATATATACTTTTTGAAATTAATAAATGTTTTTTATTTATTTACAATAAAACAAATTACAATTTCCAAGCTACATTAAGGAAAATAAAATATGGTTTTCACCTCAAGTAATGAAATAAATTTCTTGTTATTTAATATTATTTTTATGTTTATATATGAATGTAAACAAAACGTAAATATATATATATATATATATATATATATATATATATATATATATGTGTGTGTGTGTGTCTATGTGTATGTATATATTTTTCAATCCCATATTCAAAAAATAAAAGATTTATCGATTTTATTTAATGAATAAATTAAATATTAATAAAATTATATATACAACACACAATTCACTCACTTTTCCATTTACTTGAAGCATTACAATAAGTATTACAAGAACGTATGTAGTTTTGTCACAAAAACATGTGACGCAGGATTGTATTCATCCTTTCTAAGGACTGATATTTTGTAAGTCAAATGTATTTTATATTCCAATGTAAGCCCAACATATCTAACGAATATTCAACTACCCAAGTGCAATCTGTAGAGAAATGTTTCAGATTGAGCGTACTCCAATGTCGATTTTCTTAAATTGACACACTTGAAATGATCGAAGTCCACTTGTTACCAAATTGAACAAGTATCTGATAAAAAGAAGAATGAAATTCTATTTAAAATCACGTATTCAACTTATTATAAAAGAAAAATGTTTGACTCTTACGTACAGTACTACCAATACAATATTATAAATAACCAATTTTAAAAGCAAGTTCTTTTGTTAAGATATTTAATTAAAAAAATGTTTATAATATGAAAAAAGTCATCATAATTACAAATATGCCTTCCACAAAGATTATTTTTTTGATTTTTTTTCGGACATATGAAGCAAATTTAAATAGTTTTAATTGCATAAGTTTTTTTGATTGTAAACACATGTAATTAATTGTAAAATAAAATATAAAAATACTATCATAATTATTTTAAAACAGTACATACTGGAATGAGTGAATGAATGAATATATATATATATATAACGCTCGATAAAACTATAAAAATATGATAAAACATCTTTATTTTAAAAAATATTTTAGTTTAGATTCAAATAATACCTTCAATATGATTTTTTACAACATCCAGGCACGTTTGTAAACGATGTATCTTGTTTCCTTATATTCTACAGAGCACACCGAGCTTAAGATCAAAAAAATTAGAGTAATTTGAATTTACACACATCAGATTTTCTAATTAAGCAAAATAAACTGTTTCATTAAAGTAGGTTATCATTATCTTCGACTTCAATTAGTAAAGTGGATTTTTTCTTTCCCAAAGTGCTATGAACAGTATTTTTTTGGTTTTGCAGTAAAAGACTTACACCGTATACATTTTATGTAGCTTACGATAATTCTAGCAGTAACTATCCTCAATAATTTCATCAATCCTACAAGGTCAACAAAGTTGACCAGATCATGTTCATTTAAATTTTTGGATAATCGAACGTACTCGTCTATGGACAGTTAACCTCCTTTCTGAATATCATATTCAGTTGCTTAGAAAATAGTAGCTAAAACTCTTCAGTGGCTCTTTTTTCAACCAATCTTCTTGATCGTATAACATTCGCTCTTATTGCAGTTAATTTACTGAACTGAATTAAAAGCAATGGATATATATATATATACACACTATGACACAAATGGCATAAAATGTAATTTTATCATTGAAAAATTGATAAAACTATCAAATAAAATTTTGTTGGTACATGACTATGAAATTATTTCAAATAAATTAATCACTTTAGATAATTGAATTTTATATATTTTATATTTTTTCTCATATTTGCTTAATTTATTTACACTATCGATAACAGTAATCAAAAATGTCGATATTTAAAGTAACATTCAATATGGAATATTAACAGTATACTCATACACAGTGAATACAAAAACTTAACATTTTAATTTACATTTTCTAATAATACATAATATTTTTATAAATTATAAATACTTTTACATTTCGATTACAAATATGAATATATATATATATATATATATATATATTGTACCATACACATATATATATATTTGTATGTATATAATAACGCTTTCATTTATTGAAAAACACATTAAATTCACTTAAACATATAAAAAACTGAACAATCTCCACAAATTTAATAAAACCAGATCTCTTACTACCAAAATCTCGAAAAGTGTTTATAAGACAGCTGCTTTCTAATTAAAAGTTATGAAATATTATCAAGCATAAAGTTAATTTATGATTATTAAAGTACTTCTCTAACAGATCTCAACCTAAGTAGATATTATATTTCAAATACAATATACGGATATTATTTTCATTTACTTTCATTACATATTACTACTCGCACAATATAAAATTATACTGTTGAAAAAAGTTTTTTTATTAAAATTTAATGTTATTATATATGTTATTAAATAACAATAAATGAAGTTAATACTTTTAATTTGAAAAAAAACATTAGAGTACTTAATATATACCGTAGTCTTAATTCAATAATTATCAAACTTATTAATTAACCACATAAGGTCTTATTTACATACACAACTATTACGATTTTTTTCTGGTTTACTTGCAATATATATATATATATATACACATGTATATATATAAATATATACATGTATATATATATATATATACACATGTATATATACATGTATATATATATATACATATATATTATACGTGAATTATAACAATTAATTTAATTTTCGCCTAAATGTTCATGTTTATTTTTAAAATATGAATATTCACGCGACTAATCTTTTTATATTTTTATCCAATATTAATTAAATGGTACTATTAACTTACCAAGTAAGAATAAGAACATATACATTAATGTATCATGTTCAGAATAAATTTTATAATACATAAAGACATTTCAATTTACATTAATTAGTAATTAAGCCAAAAATTAAATTTATTATACTTTTAGCTTTATTGTTATGTATTACAAGATTAACTAAATGTACTTAAAATTAATCTATATTTCATTTGTATATATTCTTATAATCTTCTTAATTAAAAAATAATTATTTTAAAACATAATTCATTTAAAAGATTTTGAAATAAAAATAAATATTTTTTCTCTTATGATCATTTTAGTTTTTATCAAATTTTAATTTATAGAAAGCATTAATTTTTTCTAGAAATTAGTTTTAATAATATTAGTTTACATAGACATTATTCAAATTAATTTTAAATAAATTTGATCGTTACTTAAGTACACAAGTATAGTATAATATAGTATAATAACTGAAAATAAAATACTGCAGTTAATTTTTTGAACTTTAATAGAATTTTCATTTTATAAAACTGTTATTTTTTAAAAAATAAATATTTTAAAAGTGTTTACCAACCAATGAATATTTTTTGACTTTTTATTAATCATTTTTTTAATATTAAAAATTCATTTTATAACGAAAATAATAAACTATTTCTTATTATAATGTGATTTCACAAAAGAGATACATATAGATTTATTGTGCAATGTCAATACTTGTGCATAATGATTTCGAATATTTTACATTTTAAAAGTTATTATAGTTCTTCATTACCTTACAGAAATCAATTGATTAACGGTTTTAAATTACCAGTCTGTTTATTAAAATTACAATAAAATTAATTCGTGAACGATGCAATCTAGCGAGATCTGAGCAGCTTGAACTTTTCGCAGATTAAAAAACCTAATCAACTGTTAAGACTTTAATAATAATAAAACGCCATGTTTCTTTCTTGTCAACTTTTCTTGGCAGCATATTTGACACCGAGATATTTTTTCATTGTGACGTTATCCACATTTTTATAATATTATGACTTTATTATGGTTAAATTTCATGAACAAGAAATTAAAAATTTCATATGAATATTGTATCTCTATACTTATACTAATTAAATTTGTTTTGGACGCATTTTTATTTTTTAGAAAAATTTGCTTCTAGGTTCTTACATTTACAAAAACAATATCAAAATTATTTTGTCTTACAAAACATTCAGTTTTTAATTACTTACGCACTCTAATTTTGCGTTCCAATAACTGCTACTCATACATAATAAAATAGTAGCAATCATAAATGAATAATTTAGAAGAAAATTTAAATATCTTAAAAAAAATATAAGTATAAGGTAAATGTATAACAATTTAAAGTAAATTTATTTCAAAAAAAGAGCAGATGTTATAAAAAATGTAATTGAAATTTATCTGTTTACATTTTCAAAAATATTTTCATACAACCACACTGTTTTATATTATAAAAACTATTCATTTTTAATTGTGTTGGTATATTATTATTTTTATAAATAAATCAATTTGTACTATATTTATGATACATTTATAAATTATTTGAATACGTTCTGAAATATTTTTAAATATTCAACAAATAAAGTTTACACTCTAAATAATTAAAAGAAAACTTACAAAATTTATTTACAATTAGTAAATTTTTAATATAATTAATATTAAAAACAAATAATTATCAAAGTTTAAAAATTGTTTCCAAAATATATTCAGAAAAAATATAAAAATTAAATCACATTTATTGTGTTATTAAATATTAATACTTATTAAATATTGTGATTGGAGTCATTGAAATTTATATTAAAATTATTAGTCATTTTTTGTATAAACAATAAAAAGCTCAACAAAATTCATTTATTTTTATAGGTTTTACAGGACTGACAGCAGTTTCCTGTATTCTGTCAAACTCTTGATTAATAAGTTTATAGTCATTCTCATTTTTCCCAGAACAAAATAAAATCGATTAATCGCACAAAAAGTTTCGTTTATGAAATAATTTTCATGTACATTGAACATATTGACTAATTGTTGTCTGAAAAATAAACAAATTTACACAGTTAAAAATCAGAATAAGATATAATTCATCAATGTTACAAGTGTAGATATATCATATACTCAATATGAAATAATAAATATTTTTAATATAAATCACACATTAAACATAAAAATATACAAAATATATTCTGCATAACAATCTATTTGAATGAAATTGTTAAATTGAGGATAAAAAAAATATATAATAAAAAATTGTTGTAATGAATTATAAAAAAGGTTTAAAATGTAAATATTTGTCAATTTTTTTTAGATAAAATTTAAATTTCAAATAACTATATATAAATAAAAGTAGAATATGCAATACATTCCATTTTCATTCTTAATCATATAACATATTTGTATCAGATATATATATATATATATATATATATATGTATATATAAAACATGCATACATATATTTTATGGACGAATAAAACAAACATTTAATGTTTTGTCAAATATTTATGTTAAAAGTGTAAAATTAAGTAATGTATATTCATCATTTTTTTAACAATAAAGTGAAAAAGAGAATTATATTTGAATATATGTCTTAGAATAAATTTAAAAATGAATGTACGTCTATTTTACAAGTTGTATATTTGTTTAAGTTTGAGCTCAACACGTAGCAATTCCGATGGAAGGAAAACAGACTTTATTTTTTAGAGAAACATACAGATTTCAGTTCAGTTTTATCGTCGAACTGTTTCACATCAATTCAAAGTGAATCAATATTTTTTATAATTATTTATAAACTTATGTATTAATAATTTAGTTGTTAGAAAAAATGAGTTCAATAATCATTAATTTTTAATTTATTAAATTCATTGTGAGTTATAAATATATTAAAAACAAACTTTTTTTATTTAAATCAATATCGGCTACTTAAATTAAAACTAACAGACACTAACAATAAATATGATTACTGAGTTTTCAATAAGTTATTTTTCATAAAATAATTAAATTATTTTATTTAAATTCATAAGTTCCAATTAAATGAATTTATAAGCTTAAAAAAAGACTTGTCCAAAACATTTCATGCTTTCCTATTTTATTTATGGCCTACATACCTTGATGAACTTTTGGATACCCTGCATTGATATGAGTGAGTTATATTCACTATGTATTTTTTTACAAATTTAATAGTGGTTTTTCTTTTTATTATTCATGTATATGTTTATATATATATATATATATAGAGAGAGAGAGAAAGAGAGAGGTATGAGGGATGGAATGAGAGAGAGATTGTTAGATGTGTATATACATAATTTTATTCATTAAAAATTACTATGAAACCAAATATATAATTTAATGAGTGTCAAATTTCTTAATAAATTCTTTTATTTACATATTATTTTATTTCTCTATTATTTTCATATAAGATATTATTACACATTTATATTTCAATGCTTCCAAATATGAACCTATATGAGTATTTTTATATAAACATATATATATATATATATATATATATATATACATGTATATATATATATACATACATATATATGTATATATATATACATGTATATGTATATATATATACATGTATATGTATATATATATACATGTATATGTATATATATACATGTATATGTATATATATATATATGTATGTAAGTATGTATATATATATATATATATATGTAACTGAACATAAATATTTATAATTTTAGTATTTGTCTTCAATAATAATGTTATGTAAAGAATAAAAACTTATAAACATTATCAAACAATCTAAACATTTTAATGTACATATATATATACGAGTATATATTGGATATTAAAAGAAATATTCGATTATAATAAATTTAATTGGAATACTACCAGCCACAGAATCAAAACACATATGTTATTCATCAAATTGTTCTTCAAACATATCACAAAACACATAAACAACATTAATAGAATGTTGATCTTAACTACCGAATTCTTTTTTTTATTTGACATAAAAATGAAATAAGATTTAGAAAAAGTACTTATATATTTTTGTAAGACATAAAGAAATTATGTTAATAGTGCATTTATTATTACAATATAAAATTCTAGCAAGCATTATCTATAAATGAACAAATGTACAATATATATATATATATATATATATATATATATATATATATATACATATATATATATATATATATAAAGATGTTTATAAATGTGCACAAAATATACATAAATGCATGTTTAGGGTGGTAAAATAAAATATGTTACTTTTTAAGAACGGTCGCATACTCTAAATAATCGTACAATTTAATAATATTTAGACATAAACCAACGACTTCTTTAAAGTTCTGAAAGCTCTTAAACTAACTTTATATTTCATAATATTCTTCATGATCCCCTAAATCTAACTCTGCATATGAAGTTTCTATAAAGATAGAGTAAAACATCAATGTAAGTTTATTTGAATTTACTTTAAGTTGAATATTATAATTCTTGTCTTCATTTTGGTTTACTGTTTCAGACAGTTTGTTGTAAAACAAAAAATAATTATTTATGCTTTTCGCTGTTAATTCATTATTATAATATAAACGTATTCAACTATAGTATTATTTATAGTAGGACATTTTAAATATATATTTACTTAACTTTAAAAAAGTTTATAATTACCCAGATTATGAAAGTTTCAAAAAATAAAAATACACATATACGTAATTATATAAATATGAGTGAGTATTACATATATGAATTTATGTATGTGTGCTGTGTATGACTAATTGTGAACTGATGTTTGTATATCTATAACAATAAAACAAACAAATATAGATTATACTTATTTAATTCTGTAATTTTATAAAAAAAAACACTCAAAATAGATATGTATGTGTGTGTGTGTATATATGTATATATATATATATACTTAAAAGTTTCTCGCTAGTCTGAATATCATTAGATAATATATTTATTATTAAAAACAGATGTGTATAAACATAAATCATATACCTGTTTTGTATTTTTAATAGTATCCTACTTAAAAACATACATTACATTACAATATAATAAATTTAAAATTAATTCTACTGGTTACTTTATTATTTACATACATGTAATAGGAAGGTTGATTACGATTTTTTACTCACAAAAATAATAATATTTTCTTTCAATTTAATAACTATATTACACAATAATATAAAAGACTACATTCATATCGATAATATTTATAATGTTTTGGATATTAGTAACATTAACTTTGATTTTTTTTAAACCCTTATATAAATTGTTTTATATACGCGTAAGTTTGATCTTTGAACGTTTTTTTTTCTAATTGCTAAATAAAATAGTTATAAATAGTATGTATATATATATATATATATATAATGCCATGAATAAGAAATATTTGAAAATAAATTGGTATATTGCACATTAATAAGTTTTTAACATTATATGGCAAAAATAACCACTAAATACAGTTTATAAAATGATTTTAAAATGTCATTTATCATCTAAGATATAATCTAAAATACAAAAAAGAAACGCACATAAAAAATGCAGGTAAATATTTTTGTATTAAAAACACCGCTATAAAAAGTACGTATTTCTTTCTACGAACAAAAAATAATATAAATAGTTTACTATTTCCATATGTAAAAACTAATGTCATCTTTAATCTCTAAAATGAAAAATTGATTGTACTCGATGTCACCGACACCCACTGTAATTTCCATTTGACCTTTTTGAATCTGAATATTTGAAGACGGAAATGTGTTTTTTTTACAGAGAGCGCTGGCGAGGATGAAGAGGATCAGGAAGGAGATGATGATGGAGGTCATGGCGATCTGTGCATCGACATACCTTCCCATCCTCCTCACTCAACGGGTCATCTCCTCGACAAGCCGCCCGATATCGACAAAAAGGTTAAGGTGAGCTATCATACGTGTGTACTTTTAGTTATATACAGACATTCACAAATGTAAAGTTACCTAGATGTATTTGAATGATATCTCACCCCTGACATAAAAAATGATCAGAATCAAATATGTATTACCGAAAACAATAATTTTGTTTAGATTGGAAGGACCATAGTTGCTTAACAGAACATCAGTAATCACTAATTAATTATTCAAATCGAAGTGACTGATAATTAAAAAGAATGTATAATATTTTCAGTCTAATCGTATGTAATGAAAGTAACAGTAATTTAAATAACTTTCCTCTTAAGAACTATTGTCTATATATATATATATATATATACATATACTGGATGAAATGTTATATAGTTATATTTTTAACTGTGTGAAATTTTAATAAAATTCAGTACATATATTTCACATTAATTTTCACTGCATACAAATAAAATATTTGTCATTTTAATGAACTACTACATTTCATCAAACTACTTTTCATGTAATACTAATTAGATCTAAATCACATATGAATTAAGTAATTTTATTGTAAAGTTACTTCCGTACATTTTACACAATAAAAAATTCAAACTGAAAAGGAATTATACATGTATCCCACTAAATTATATAAAAAAAAAAACATTTTATAATATTATTTCATAACTAGTATATAGCCCGTCAAATTTAACTGAAAAATAGAAAGAAACAGAAAAAAAATATTTATTGATTTTTACAACATAATATATTTAAACATAAAAAATACCTACGAACGAAACTTAATAAATTAAAGTTGACATCCATTGTGAAAATTTCCTTATACACCACATTCGTTAGAAGGCGGTAGATGGTCACGTTGCGGACAAAGTGACGAGAGATGAAGATTTTTTTATCAGTAAGATAAGAAGATTTTTATTTCTTGTTGACATTTACAGTAGAAATTCATATTTTGTATTATTATTAATAAATTATTCAAATATTTCAATAAATCAATAAAATTGTAAAACACAAAAATTAAATGTCAAATTGATAATTATGTATATATATGTACATATACATATATATATATATAAGTATATATATATATATATATAAGTATATATATATATATATATATATATATATATATATACACTGAAGTGTTATAATATACAGATACACATCATTCTAAACCAATATCTTTAAAAAATAATAATTTATGATATTGGTCACGAATATGACTATAAAATATATACAATCACAATTCACTTAACTTTCTGCAGACGTCTTCATAAACGTATTATGTAATTAAATTAAAGAATACATGCATGCCTGGTAAATAAATTGGTTTATAAAAATTTATCTAAAATCAATAGCACATAATCCATTATTCTTCTCAATTCCAGTTAAAACATATATTTCATAATATATTTTATGTAACATTATTTTAATATACATACATATATATGTGTATATTATATATATATATATAGAGAGAGAGATAGATATATAGATAGATAGATAGAAAGAGGAGAGAAAATAACGCTTATTCTGTAAATTCTATTCTTCATATACAATCATTATTGTATTGTATTAATTGAAATATATGAAAAAAGTTAGTTTTTATTATATTTTTATTTATTCTATAAAACATGATATACTTCAATAATAAAATATATACAAAAAAAGTATCAAAATATTAATATCATTATTAAAACTCGTATAATAAGGAACACTGTTTTTTTTATTCCAATTTAATATCATTTCTATTCTTCTTAAAAAAGACTACCATCATAATTTAAATGTACTTATTGCCATGTAGATGTGATAAAGTCTTTTATATTACTTAAAATAGAATAACTGTTAAAAAAATTATTAAAATAATAAATTTATACTTACCATCTCTGCTATCATGTTCGTATTTACAAAAGTGTAACTGTCAACAATTCATAATTTTTAAAATTAGCTGTGCAGTTGTTATATAGTCTTTTCCAATTTTAAATTAAAAAATGTTCATTTTAATATACACATCATACACTAAACCGAACTGATCGTTCCGGATCAAATCGCTATTTTTTTATTTTCGTTACAATCAATTACATTTTAATCATAGCCTAACTTCACACGTACCTATTATTAATTCAATTTACAATTTTTTTTATATACTGTAACTTCTATCTAACTTCTTTTATTCTGGCCAT
>CM068313.1:27005824-27070824 GCA_034766995.1 Acanthacorydalis orientalis
TAAATACATTCTCACATAAATCTATATACCTTATGCACACACCAATATACTCACTTCTAAAGAAATGAAAAAATTGTCAACAAAGTTGAAAAGTATACTTTCAATATCGTCTCTGTGCTTAAATATAAAATAAATAACATTCAGAGGGGATTGTTAACTAATACTTTATTTACACTCGCAAACACACACATACATAAATAAATATATATATATATATATATATATATATATATATGTATACAAATATATATATATATATGTGTGTGTGTGTGTGTGTGTGTGTGTGTGCGTATGTGTGGATGTATATATGTATAAAGACCGAATTAAAACTCAATCCAAAAGTCGAAATGGGAAAAAACGAATGTAACTATAGAAAAAAATTAAATGTTGTATTGTTGGTGCGGATAACATGATTTTAATGAAATATGTCATTTGCATAGATACACTTTTTAATAATAATATAATTATAAATGATACAGAACAATATTGAAAACATTTTCACCAGAAATTAAAAAAATCATTCAATAAAAATATATGTTAAAAAAGTATCACGTTTCTGACTCTCTATAAAAATGAATACAGAAAAATAAGGCAGTAAACTACAATCAAGAAACCAAGTATCTCGTAGTATATTACATCCTATAATTTCGTAAAATGGATAATTATTAAAATCATAATATTTTAAAATGTTCATCAATTACAAATACTGATAAAAATATTACTAATATGTAAATATGCAAATAAACAATAACGAAAATTTATCAGTAACATATCATTGAAATTGATTCACTGGATAAAATGTTCAAACTTCGAAGAAATTCTTTATTTATTTCAAAATATAAAAGTTTTTATTTAAATTTATTCTCAGAATAATAAATTTTAACGTTATATAAATATATAAATACATGTGTTTAAAAAGTACACACACAGATATATATATATATATCATATATATATATATATATATATATATATATATATATATATATATATATATATATATATATATATAATTGTATATATATTCATATATGAAAATATTTATCAATATTTATTTTAAGAAAAATAGATTAAAATATAATGTATTCACATACTTAATGATTTCAAAAATTTGAATTTACTGTCTAATATAAAACAAATATAATTTGATTTTTTTGTATATAACACTCTGAGTTTGTCGTCATACAAAAAATATCATAATTATCAAACGATGGCATTATTCGTAACTGAAATATTTTTATACTCAGAATATATATATATATATATATATATATATATATATATATATATATATATATGTATATATATTCGATCAGACGAAAAGAAAAATAGACAGTTGTATATTTTTCTTTACATGTATATAATTACTTCTTTCGTTTTTCCGTACATAAAAATGTACGGAAAAGCAAGACAAATCATTTTATTCGCCTTAATTAGTTTTTTTTCAAATAACTAAATAAGACACACACACACATTTACAAAGATATATATATATATATATATATATATATATGCCTTGGTAAATTAGTTTGCACATTTATCTAAATAAAAAACGACTGAAATTGTATATAAAAAAAATTAAATCTAATTATGGTTTTATATCTCTTTTGTTTGAAACTTTAGCATGAACCTCTTATTTAACAATATCGATGCATTTAATTTGTCAATCTGTCATTGCTTCTTTGCGAATTTTTATTTGTTTTTACTCATACATAATTTTTACCAAAAAAGTCTTGTGCATGTATATATATATATATATATATATATATATTATGTATATTATTTTTGGAATATACACATTCAGCATCATTACTGAAAATTAAACTTTAACGTTATTACTATTTTTCAGTACATAAAAAATGTATCCATAAAAAAAGTAATTTTAATTAAAAAAACTAATCAATAAGTATAAACTACGTAGAAAAAATATACTAATTATCTTTAATTTATATACAATATTTACGTTATAATCAATATTAGTTTTATAAATAAGAGTACATACAAGGTAAAGGTTAAAAAATTAAATGATTATTATGTAATAAAATGATTGATTGAACATAGGATAAAATTCTACTTAAAGGAATGAGTTTTACTTTGAAAATAATGAAATTATAAAAATAATCCGTTAACCATTTAAAAAAAACTCGTTATCTTAAAACACTGATGTGCAGTAAAAACTTCGTTAGTTGAAATATCACACGTTACATACACGTCGTTTTTCATTTTTTTAAAAATAGTAGAATCTTCTGCAGAAAACAATTTCCTCCGTACTTTCTATAGAATCACTATTGCAGTACGTAACGTAACAAATCGACTGTTACATAGTCACCCTCTTTTAGACTCAATGTCTTAAAAAAAGTGATCTACGCCCTTTTTCGTTTCATTGTTTTCGTCGGCAGGCAACATGCATTGGATAAGTCGTTTACAACAGACAACTTTGCAAATATCTCATAGACCTCCAGCTTTGAAAGCTTTTATAGTACGTCTCTTTCGCAGCTTGTTCATTTGAAATTTTCACGCAAGTGAAATAAAATGGATCATGAAAATCACCAATACCACTAACAATCATAATTAACAAAATTAAAATTTTAAGTTTTTTATTATTTCACTTTTTTGAGTTTTTTTACTTACTAAATTTAATAACTAAAAAATTTTTTTCATTATTTTTTGCCATAAACAAAATCAATTTTTAATTAAAAATAACGCTGTACTAATAAATACTTATCAACGTATTATTCATATGTTAAATATTTTTATTTATATATTGTTTTATTACATCTTTAAAAAATAGTTATTAGGAAATATTTTTAAATTAAAAATACTAATATAAATTATTAAAAAATATTTTATTTACTCCCTATCAAAACAATAATTTGATTACATCAGCAAATAAACACACATACAAATGTATAAATGTGTGTATATATATATATATATACATAATAATCCCACCCGCTAGTTATATTACATTAATGATTCATTCATAGCATTACTATTTGAATAAGAACTAAGAAAATGATTAACTCATATGAAAACACACATTTACCATAGCAGATAATTTGTATTAAAACTGAAAACATGATGTTTAAAAAAACTTTTTTTTTAAAAAAAAAACTCACTTTATATTACATCGTTAAAGAGTATATTATTAATTAACACTTCACTTGATATCTGAAATCCGTTTCAACATAGCAACGACTATTACATTAAAAAAATAAAAGAACAATTGTAAAGCACAAACAAAACGAAACAACTATTTTATTTTTTTTATGAAAATTTATCTCAATTAAAAACTAAAAATGATACGAAATAGATAAATTTTTATTAAACATACAATATATTTGGCATAAATAATTATGAGACATTAATTATCCATATCACGAATTTTCTAGACTTATTTAAAGACTTACTGTAATTAAAATTTATATCTATAAAAAATAATCTCGATTTTAAGATTTATTATTTCTAATAATGTAATCCAAATTAAAATTTATGGTAGAAAATATTCAAAAATCAATCAATGATATCTCAAATTAAATATCTCACATTAAGAAAGATACATAATCCATATATCATTATATATTTTCTATTTCCATAACTTGCTGCATAATACGAAACTATATAGAAATTATATATTTATGGTACAATATTTTTATCTCAACAAAACAACGGAACATACCGTAAATAATATTAATAGTTTATAACATTTTTTTTAATTTTATAAATTAAAAAATACAAAAATATTTATAAAAAACAGCTGAACTTTAATTATATTAATTTATGCATTGTCTACTTCTTCACTTTCAATAATTTTTTTTTAAAAAGTAATAATATTTTTCACACAAAGCAAACTTTTCAAAACTAAGATTAAAATATTAAAAACTTGTCATTGCAAGCTCGTAAGATTGTTAACCTTTGAGAATAATTCATCTTGTTGATATCAAGCTAGGTCATAAACCAATATAAAAAATGCCTTGAACCACGAAACTCTTTTAAACCAAATCCTCCATCTTCGATACGCCATTGATTCAAATCGTGACAGTCTTCGCGCTATATTGAAATGGATATATGACCTATGAATTTAATACTTCACATACTCCAACGTACATGGAAAACCGATGCGCATCAATCTTAATATCATTCAAATATCAGGTATTAACCAGATTATGTTAAATATAATTCAGATTATAAAAATGGGAAAAAATATTTTTCTTTTTGATATATAAAAAGAAAAATTATCTTAACAATATTTAAAGGTACTGAATTGCTTTTGAAAATTAAAATACAATTGTTTATACTAAATTCGCTTATGAAAACAACTGATTTTTTTGTCGTTCGTCAAGTATTTTTAGAATCTGATTATCTAAATTGTCTCTCACAAATTAAAAAAAGCTTAAAGAAAATGAGATATTTTTTCGGAAAACTGATTAAAATAATATTAAAATAAAGAGAAAGTTTTATTCTTAATAAATTATAAATTATCTTCATATAATCGTTTCAAATACCTTTTCATTAAAAATAAAAATTATACATACCTTTAAATCAACCAAAACTTTTCTAATTTGTAAACATTGTTCCAAAATTCTCATCTTCATAAAAGAGTATCACAAATCTGCATTTTAGATTAAAAAACAAATAAAGTGTACACAAAATAAATGACATAATTTGCATAAAAGTAAATGGAACTTTATTTCAAATAGCATATAAAATTTGGAATGCGTAGAAGCATAAACAATGTATGCGGAAAAAAATATTACGAAAAATATTCGCGAGATGAATATTAAGTAGAACCTGCACTGAAAATGGTGAAATGAACCACACTACAATATATTTTTCCTGTTATTTCTTTTCGTTGTGAAATCACGCCCGAACAGTCAGTTTTCAATACAGTAATCCAAAACGCTCACACTGATCACGTTTCACGTAATTCAAGGACAGAATGTTATGGCATTAGCTGTAATGTTGAATGTAATGAAAATAATAACGAACAAACCAATATTAAATTAGATTTTTTTAATACAGTAGGTATCTAATACTGCTTTTTCAAAGATATGTACTTCTTGTATTCTAAAATGAACAAACTTGTAAAATGAACAAACGAAAATATGAAATAAAATTGATCATTAAAGTAAAAGCAAACATTTCTATCTATTTTTATATATTAGTTTTTTCTACTCATTTTTCTAATTTCATTTATTTAATCTCCACTTCAGACGTGGACTGTATGTTTAATATTAAGTATCATAAGGAACAGTAGCACATTTTTTTTAAAAAAAAAGTATTTTTAAATATATAATAGAATCATTTTTCAACTAGAACCGTACCAACAAATTTTTGATATTTATGTGATGCTTAAACAATAATATACTAAAAATTTACTTCTAATTTATAAATAAAAGTGAAGAATGTCATTCATTAAAAAAGAATGAAATAATAAATATTGAAAATATCTTTAAGACTAGATCAAATATTTCGTAAAAATTATTTAGTTACACTGTTACAAAATTCTACTTCATTAGTAAGTCTAGTACGGAATATTTTAACAATATTCAATTTAAGTCATTCAATTATTATATTTATATAATTTTAACAAGTAAACATAATAAGTAAAATAAATCGTTGTTAATGAAAAGTATAAATAATCACAAGTCTTTCTTACTCACATATAGCACATTACTTATTAAGAAAATATTCATTAAATTGCATTAACAATTTAATGAATTTCCCTGTTTGAAATTGAACCTTGAAAAGAGTAATAATGATAAAGGTCCTTGTTTAAAAAGGCGTGTCTAAAAAACTAGAAATAAACTAAAGGTAAAGTTTACATAATTTAAGATCGCTGTTACATTGTGTTTGACGTTATCAAATTCTCAGAAATGTCTGAAAAAGTTTATTTACATTTCTCGCAGCCATTCAATAATACCTATACTTGTTTTTTTATTTCCGTTACACACAGCCATAGTTACGAATACTCACCTAATATATATATTTTGTATACGAACTAGAGATATGAACTTACATTCGTGTACTCTCATACACAATTTTTAAAATACATAGAGATCAATCTGTAGATTTTTAACATGGAAATGTGTTTACGATTCTACTAATTTTATATCAGAATATATTTTCAAATGTAATAACTGTAATTTAAAGTTTTGCTTAAAAAAAGAAATATAATAAAACTGAAATGAATAATTTATACATGAACTTTCAAGCGGACTTATTTTTTGTTAAATATAAGTTTGACAAATATTTTTTTATATACCTATTATACATATATATATATATATATATATATATATATATATATATATATATATATATTTACGTATGTACAGCAGGGTGCTTAGCCCCTTACTCACTTTGGTCGTCAACCTCCACGCTCGCAGCGCTCGCCTACTTATCAATTTATCAATTATAAACATTTCATATAACCGAAAGAAACAATAAACATATTTGGTTATCATGAAGCCACGTCTCAAATAAATAAGTGACGTCATGGATTTATATATATATATATATATATATATATATATATATATATATATATATATATATATATATATATATGCATTTATATATATATATATATATCTATACACAATATATGTGTAAGATGTCTATATAAACATTCTTGCGATTATTTTTTGCATTGTGTTGTTTTATAAAGTTTTCTGTGGATAATTTTGATTTTATTATACTAGGGGGCTTCGGACCCTTCCGCTGCGCTCGCTCACTTGACAATTATAAGCCTCTACATGTAACCGAATGAAACATTAAACATATTTTTTAAAACACATTTATGTCTATATAATCGTTATGGCAAACAGATTGCAACGTTGCTGATTTATATATGAGATAAACATATTTGGGTACCGTAAAACTCGACATCATAAATAATAATTAAACGTCAACGAAACATTTTTGTGGATAATTTTGATTATATATATATATATATATATATATATATATATATATCTATATATATATATATATATATATATATATATCCACGTGTATCTTTACAACATTTTATAAAGAAACAAAAACTTCTTGTACATACACCAAGAATAAATATTACAAGCAGAATTTGACACCCTATTTTACAAATTTTGAAGTCAACAGATAATTTATTCATGTAACTAAAAAATATCTTTACTATTTACAAATCAGTCAAAATAATTGTTGTTTGACATTTTTTCATTCATATCTATTATTCTAACTAAAATAATATTACAATATTTTATATTAATAATAAATATTTATATAAATCTTTCTCAATTATACACACACTCACACACAAATATATATATATATATATATATATATATATATTAAATTAATATAATAGTAGGTAAAATCAATTTATTTATTTATTATATAGTGATTTAAATAACCACTATTTGTTAAACTATTTATCAAATTTACAAAAGTGATTTAAATATAATTAATTTTGCAAACAAACACGAATGCGACGGAAAATATTTATTCATTATTGTTATAATGTAATATTTACATTTCTTAACTAATTCAAGGCAGTGTTAAAAATTGGAAAGAAATTTATTTATAATTTGGAATGAAAAATTAACCTTATTCACAAATTGCGTTAAATGCATCTTTTGTTCGTTCACAATACTGTTTTTGTTCCTATTTTAATAATATATAAAAGTTTCCATTTCAATTACAGTTGTAGTTTACAGACAGTTTCTTATATAATATTACTCGAGCCAAGTACAAAGTTTCGTTTTTATGGATTATTGGAAATATTGTCCCGTTTTTATTACAAAATTAGATAATGTTTAAAAGTTCTTATCTGACGAATAAACTCGGGGAATATAATAATTACCATAATAATTTTCTTTCATTTTTTTTATTTTCAATTATTAAATTAAACGTGTGTATATATATTGTTTCATCCTTGATTAAACGTAAAATAAAACTTTAGTATAGTAATTATATTTTAAAGTATATTTATTTATTCAAATAAAATTGAATATCTTTTTTACTACAATTACGAAATTTATTTTAATTATAAAACTTGACGGTTTTTAATCTCTTTATAATGAATTATGATAAATTTTCAAAATGACAGGTCGATATAAAAATATTAAAAATATTGATTTCTCTAAATTTCATTTTGATCAATCATTTATCTTTATTTATTCATTCAATAAGTAATTAACAGAGTAATTAAAAAATAAACGTTTTTTTAATAAATTTCTATACTTCATAGTAATAAAAACTATTTTAAAACCATATCTACTTTCAACAATATCTTGTTAACAAACTTTCTAATAAAATTACATATATATATATATATATATATATATATATATATATACATCAAAGTTATAAGACGCCATAAATTTTACTAAGACAGAATGATCATATATTATACTGCTACTAATTTTGTAAATGACAATATAATCTAAATGAGCACATGGTATTGGAAAATATCTTAATATATTTTATTTATGTTTATTTAATACACTTCTCTCATGACATGCATACGCGAACAGAGAATAAATAAAGACGATACATAAATGTTCAGTGTCGCGAAACAAAATGGCATGAGGTCATTTTCCTACAACTTTTAATTTAGTGAACGGTTTTTTACATTCCAGGAGGTAGACGATGTTCCACCCACGTATCGAAGTGAGAGCGTATTGTTATTTTGCATATTGCTAAACCGAGATAAAACTATTATATTAAATGGTATTACTTATGTTTGTACACGAGCTTTTATCTTAACAAGTTTTTCTTCGGACCGCTTCAACCCTTGTTGATTTTAGGATCGCGGCGTATATCATCCAGTAAATATTGGATATAGACGAAAAGATCGGTTTTCACTTTACTACTGAACCAAACGGAGACGTTTTCACTTTTATTTTCGCGAAGTGACTTTCGTTCAACAAGAGTGTCATTGAATCGGTGACTAATCTACAGGAAATATTTGTTTTTTGAAATGACGACGTATAAAAGTTTGAAACATTTTTTACGTTTGTGAATGTCAACCTACCCGCCTTTACACATATAAAATATTACAAACATAAACAGAAATAATACATTTTATAGTTTTTTATTCACAAAGAAACAAAGATATTTTTAATCAAAAAAATTGAATATTAAATAACAAATTAAGCTTCATATCAATATTTATATATCATTCTTTATTTATGTACATATATATATATATATATATATATATATATATATATATATATACATACGATACGTATTAGAAAATATTGATTTAATTCTTTTATAATTACAAATTATTACAATATGTTTGTAATAAAAAAATAATATAATATAATCCAGGATTTACTTAAAAACAAAATATGTTTCCATATATTTACTTAATGTACAAATTTAAACGATAAGTAAAAAATAAATAAAGAAAAAATATATAAATTAAAAACTACCCTTGTTAACAAGATAGCATTTTACATTGCGTTGTTTCGTTTAAATTAATGTATTTACATAAAACTGTTATCGTTGTTAATTTACACAGCAGCGGTGTGTTTGAATTTTTTGAAAATATTGTTTAATTTATTGTTCCTAAAATTAATGTATTCTTTTTATTTTGCGGAAAGACATTTTACGAAAGTATTTTAAGGACTTTCTTTATTTCTTAGTCAGACTATTTATTACAAATATACGTTACAGACGTTTTTTTCAGTATGTTAGATTGTTGATTGAAATAATCTTTTCTTTTCAGTTTAATCTGTCTGTTAGTGTATCTTACTACCATAATTTAGAGAATTAGGTAAATATATATATATATATATATATATATATATATATATATAAATTAGTTAAAGGAAGTTTTGAATTTGGCTTTTTGAATTTTAAATAAATAAACACCAGCTACTTTAATAATAATCGTTATTTAAAAAAATTAACAAATATGAACAATCCCTCATTAATAATTTAAATTAAAAAAAAATATTAAAGATAAATGTTCTCTTTTCTAAAAATACGTGTGGTTTCTCTATTTGTAATAAATTCAAAGTAGTTATATAACCGAGTGTGCAAAAATCGATGATTTTTTAAGTTTTAAATAATCCTGAAAACCATACTGTGTAATTTATAACGAAAATAACTAAAAAACTAATAATTAGTATACATATTTATTGTTTAATTTTTTTTAATTCTACTAATCATTGTTAACACTTCAATTCTATATTAATCCTTAAATTTCATTATTAGAATTTTTTATTTTTTAAAAATACGCATTTATAATGCATATTTAATTCCTTTTTAAAAGTCTGTAAACTTAATTTTGATCCCTTGGAAATTTTTTTCATAAGTCACTTACTTGTAATACTTATTTAAAAACATCTTGTTAAATTAATCTAATACATTTTAAGACCACGGTTAATATAATTTAATATTAAATTGCTTTATTTTTTCAAATTAGTTATGTATAATAAATTTTTAAAAAATAATTATATATTTAAAAACTAACTATTAGTGTTTATTGTTAATTTCCATCGCTAAAACTCAATTATTCGTTAAGTTTGTTTCCAACAAAGTACTTGATTTAAAAATAAATATTAACATGGGGCCAATAAATATATTCAAGAAACTATCAGAAATATCAATATACATCATTGATAACGATGTACGTATAAAACGATTGTCGTATTATGTTTTATTCTAAAAAAGTGCATGCATTTACAAAGATGAGATAAATATCTTATTCACAAATATTAAATTCGTTTACTTGCTGAAGGTTTTCTTTGTAGTGTTTTTTTGAGAAATATATTACAGTAAAATACTTGAAATTCTACTTGTATATTTAATTCAAATACTAACAAGCCCGTAGCCAGATTATCAGACTATCATATCAGAGGGGGGAAAACAAAATTTTCGAGGGAGCATTTTTTTATGTTAAAATTGTTAAACCAATTTCTTGAATCAAATCTATATAAAAAAACATCTATTTTTGAAAATTTTATTATTAAAAAAGAAGTTACATAATTCATATTATGTAATTAGTCAAGTTATTAAAAAATAATAATTTATTAAAACAAATTACAAGTTTATAAAATAACAAAGAAGTTCTCGATTTAATGTAATAATTTAATATAATTGTAATTTTCGCTTTGTCGGTGGAAACGTACTCATAGAAACGATTTTTTTTCACGGGCAGAAACGTTTTTAATCATCAAGATAAACTTCCCATTAGAAAGATTCTCCCAATGATTCTCTATAATTTTCAAATCTTCTAAAATCGGAGATTTTGGTAGTGGGAAAAACGGAGCATCCAGTGGGGATAATTCCTCCTGTCCCCCCTTACCGACTACGGGCCTGATACTAACATTCAAGTATATTAATTGCACCGAATAAATTAAAGCGCTGGCTGACTAATCATTCGATAAGAATTAAATTTTTTTATATAAGAATATGTCACCCTTAGAATGTTTAAACTAAATCTAATTTATTTCAATAAATTAAAAATAAGTACTACAATTTATCGGTTAAATTTCTCAGCAATTGAAATATTTGTGTTAATTTTTTAAAGTTTACTTCTCTCATGTGTTTATTTTATTTCAGATGAGCTTTTTGAAATTAACTGAATTAAAATTATTTATGTAACCAAATTTAGCTTATATAATAGTGTAATTAATTATACTAATAACAAATTTATACAAAACTGAATGTTTCTCGGAATTATTTTATATTAACTTATATTTTTTTAAATAGAAACAGGATTGAAAATGCATGTGCATATTAACACAAAAGCTTTCATATTTTTTAAAAAATATATTTCTTATTTTTTCCTCATGACTAATTCATTTTTTTTTATTGCAGAGACACAGTATTCACGGAATGATGGAAGAAGAGAATGTTGTACGCCCCCATCAAGAAATGGCACAACTTTCGCTGGACGAAAAGAAATTTCTTTTGGCTGTAGAACGTGGAGATGTGGCTTCCACTAGAAGGTACGAACTTTTGTTTATTTTAAACAAATGTTTATAAGAAAAGTTCAAAGAACAATAACTTATTTCACTAATTATCAATATACATATGTCATATATATATATTTATATATATATATATATATATATATATATATATATATATATATATATATATATGTTTGTATAATTGTATGTATGAATATATGTATCTATAATGTAGATATCTATGTAAAGTAAATGTTCTTTAAAAAAAAACTTTTATTAAATAATATTTTTACAAAAGTACGTTTTTCGTAAAAAATAACTCGTCCGTTCATTTATTTTTTTTATGTGCAGGATGTTGCAACGTGCACAGGAAACAGGGTTCATCAACATCAACTGCGTGGATCCCCTCGGTAGAAGTGCGTTGCTTATGGCTATCGATAACGAGAATCTAGAAATGGTCGAGTTACTTATATCACATCGAGTTGAAACCAAAGATGCTCTTTTGCACGCTATTTCCGAACAATTTGTAGAAGCAGTTGAAGTGTTACTAGACCATGAAGAGACATTGCACAAACCTGGAGAACCTCACGTAAGTGCTTCCAATACGTTTATGTATAGACATTACCAGTATATACGAGTATAAGCAATAAAACTACACTTAAGAATTAGTAAACAAACGTTTCAGAAAAAAAAGTTATCACTTACCTTAGAAATTATAAAATTGTAACAATTACATTTTTATAAATGAAAAATATTTCTTAATCTGCATATTTGTTTTTTAATTCATTAACATTGCACAAATATTAAAAATTTAAATCAAAAAAAAAAAACTAAAATATGACAATTTTTCACGTAAATATATTTTGTACGCACAGGAATATGATAACGCAACAACAAAAGGCAAACATTTCACTACGGTATTTTAAGAGTACTTTTTTCTCGTTTTAAGGTATTATGTTTTACTGAAATGAAAAATGTCTGGACATAAATTGAAAATTACGTCAGTATTCGTTGTTTTGGTTAGTAGCGTTACTTTCTGATGTTCACATTTTTTTAAATATATATATATATATATATATATATATATATATATATATATATGCGTGTGTATGTGTGTCTCTCTGTGTGTATACAAACATTACAGAATTTTCCCCCAAATCTATATTAAATATTAAATTTTGCTATGTACAACATAAAAATTACTTATTACAAAACTTAGGTAGTTTTGTTTTATTTATTGCTACTTGTTTTCTGCTTTTTACAGTATATCTTTTGAAGAAAATACATGTTTCTTTCTATTACAAAACAAAAATCAATTATTCTACTTTTCATTCAAGCTACTGAAATAAAATGTATAATATATATACATATATATATATATATATATATATATACTATATTTCAACACTTGATTTGAAAAAAAAACTATAAACATAAAAAAATAAAAATTAACTAACACACTGAGATCATAAAAATCAGTTTACAGTAAATATATTGGAAATAATTTAAAATTAAAAATTAAGGAACAAACAGAAACAAATATTAATTTTCTTTAATCCATAATTTAATTTCTTATTTTTTTAAAAAAAAAATAACACACGTAATACGATACTGCACACTAAAAGTCATCAATCAGCTAATGTAATAAATTGTGATAATAATTTGTGTACTTAAAAACTGTAAAAAATGATTCATAGCAGCTTCTGAAACATCAATCTATAACGATTTAATAATTTCTTTTATCGTGTATTCAATGACAAGACTGTCTCCACAAAATTAATTTTGCCGATAACTTAATTTTATACCAGTGCTTAGACTCGAATGAACCCTATAATTAATTATTCAATATATAATATATTTACGGCTGATTAAATAAGTAAATAAATGAATTTTTAATTATTACAGTAGCGATCATAAATATAGCACAAAAAACACACACACGGATATATATATATATGTGTGTGTGTGTGTGTGTATCGTTTATTAAAAATATTAACAAATTAATTATAACACTTACTGTTTTAAAATTTTGATATGATATAAAAACATCAATATTTTACTTTTTTATAATAATGAAGTTATTGTAACTTTGCTTTTTACTAAATTACTTATAAGAAAAAGATTCCAAATATATATTTAATTATTATCATTTATCTTTTTTTTTTTAATTTTTCTTGAAACTAACATTATATATATATATATATATATATATATATATATATATATATATATAATTTACTATCACAAAATGTTTCCTTCACATGATTACTCTCATAGTATTTTTTTGTTTATATTATCACTTTTTTCTAAATTAATGTGAATAATAAGAAAATAGTGTAATTATATCTATATCCACAAATTTTTCCAACATTAAAGCTCTATTGACGTTGTTTATATTAAGTACTAGTATGTTTTAAAATCTAAATATTATTCGTTTAAATTAGAGATAGATAACTCATTAAGAGTATATTACCTTATTGTAATGCACACTTTTTAAAAAAATATCTTTATACATACATATATATATATATATATATATATATATATACATATATATATATATAACATTTTTAAGTTAATTTAAAACATGGACTAAATAAAATGCTATTTTTTCAATAAAGACTCGGCATATTTAGTTATTTGTCCACTTAAATAATCATTACAGCCCACTGTTAATAAATACTTTTGAAAAGAAATTAAATAAAAAAAAAAATTAGCACTCTTTATTATAGACCTTTTTAGAAGAAAATAATAAATTTCATTCTCTATTTTTATATATAAAAAATTAAAAATGATAAGTATTAAAACATTTATTTGAACAATTATTCCAATGTTAATTTTTATTTTAAAAACTATTGTAAAAAATACATTTGAATTTAGTTATCATTAAATTTAAAACCATCTTCCAAACAAAGTATTCGAACAATTTAAAAAAAAGCATACATACATTTTTTACGATTTGGATTACTGCCAATTAAAACAAACATAAAATAAAAAGAAACATGATTCAAGTTCTAATCGTTTGAATCATTTGTATATAAATCACAATTTCTTGAAAATATGTGATAAAAGTTTAAATTAAAAATTTTAAGTGTATGCGTATCGAATTTCTTTTCAATTTCAATGATTCAAAAATATTTAAAATAATTTAATGAAACATTATTTTATATTTTTGTAATGAATAATCAAGCTTAAGGAATACGTACATTTATTTACCGCATAGTGTTATTTGTGTTACGATGAGAATTTATTATCTGTATACGTCTTAGAATTAATATATGTTATTGGTTCTTTTTGTTACTATATATATATATATATATATATATATATATATATATATGTATGTATATATATTGAAACATTATCTTTATGGTTTAAATATAAAAATGAAATAAACATTTCTGAAATAATTAAAAAAAATCATCTAAATTCTATTTATGATATGTTAATTATTACATGTAAATATTCAAATATATTTGGTAATGAGTAAGTGGAAAATATATGTAAAATTTTTATTTACAAAATGATAATTTAATATTTTTTGACTTTTTCTGATTAATACTTTTACAGCATACCAAAAGTAGAATGCAACTAATTCATTCTAAAAACTAAGCCTAGCGATAGTGTTCTTAACATTTTTTTTATATTTATATTACATAAAAGTATGTTATATTTACAATAATATTTTTATTAGAAAAAAAACAAAATTTTAAATACTTGCAATAATACCTGACTAATCTTTTTCGTCCATATATTATTTTATTTATGATTTTTTCTAATCAAATATATTAATTTTTCATTGAATTAAAATAAATTTAATTTATAACATCAATAAAGTAATATATATATATATATATATATATGTATTTTAAAATGTTTTAACATTTTTATTTAGGTGTTTTTTTGTAAACAATGTGTGTGTACAATGAATACAAAGACGTGTTACTTTTCACATCAGTCATTTTTTTGTTGCTTATCAGTCATAATTAGCGTGATGTACGAAGTCTTACAATTATTTATATATTTCCTTTAATACTCATTCTTTTAGTAACTTTATAATTTAAAAAAAGATAGAAATTAATACTGTTTTATAAAAGTTGAAGTTATTTTGCATAAGTTAGAAATATTCTCAATATACATTTTTTTATTATTTTTTTGTGAAAAAATGCTTTTTCAGTATTTATATATATATATATATATATATATATATATATATATATATACATATAGATAGGTAGATAGATAGCTAAATAGATAGATAATGATCTGAAGTATGAAAATATTGAACCCAGTTACTCTATACATCTAATTGGTATTTTCTTAATTCGATAAATGGCATTTATCAAATAAAAATAATTACTCTTATTCTACAAAGGTATAAATACACTGAATATAATCTAAACGAAAAGTTCTTTCATTTAAAATTTTAATTAAACCGCAATAATATGAAACCATTTAAAACTGAATATATTGTACATTTTTAAATAAATAACAAATGCAAAAATAAAAGACATGTCGATCCAATCCAACGTATTCATAATAAGATAAAACCACAACAATTTTCCAAAAGAAATCGACAATAAGGTATTTCATTAGTGTGGCGAACGTGGATCGTATAACGTTCGTTCAAACAAAACCTCGGTGGAAATAAATGACATGCTGTATGAATGCACATCGCAAGCTCTGTTATGGACGACTCGTAAAATAAATCCTTTTTATATATGTCTATTCATGCGTACACATTCCCATTATTGAACGACGAAACGTTCTATTGGTTTTATCTATATGGTTCTGTGTCCATTGCAGAGCTGGGAAGCACTTCCACCAGACACAGCAACCTTTACACCAGACATCACTCCTCTTATACTGTCAGCACACCGTGACAACTACGAAATCATAAAAATTTTACTTGATCGTGGTGCCACCCTGCCAATGCCTCACGACGTCAGGTAAGATACATTGTTATTATGTTTAAAATGTATGTTCTACTTAAAGTGTTATTGTTTAAGAATGAAAAAATAACCCATTGTTTTGTACATAAATAATTGAAAGAAAATTATAAAAAAAATGTAATAAAACAAATATAAAGTACGGGCATAGTGCTTTACGTCAAAGAGTGGAAATTAATATCATTTTTATAAACTAAATTACAATACCAATAATTTACTTCTAATCAATTATGTTTACTGAAAATTAATTTCAGCAAAAGCTTTTTTTTATATAAATATATCGGATAGTGTTATAAACAAGTACTTTTGCAATTTAAATTAAAATTGTGAAGGTAATCTTTACTTGAAAAACAATTTATAATCTTGAAACAAACTAATATCATAAACAAAAAATGTTCAAATGTGTATAATACACAAGTAAAAAAATAAAATTAATATTTTTATTAATATTTTACAGTGTTATTCAAATATATATGTGTAAAAGTTTCACAAGTAATAACTTAAAACATAATTAAAAATATAATAGTATATATCTTACTTAACAGTTATTCTTACTGTACTCTTAACAGTTACCTTATAAATTCCCATATGATGATAATTTGCTACTGCAGACACAATTGAAAGAGCAAATAATGATTTAATTAATGTGCTTACTTTTTAAAATTTGAAAAACTAATAAAAAACTTTCCCTCGTGCTTTTATCATACTTGGTAATGTTTTTTGTTATTTATGAGTTAAAATAAAAAAAAAGTATTATGTAGTAATGATTTATATATATATATATATATATATATATATATATATATATAATAAAATATATTGGAATTTCAAAAATAACATACAGATTTTAACAGTAGATAATATTTTTTACAATTATGTCTACATATTTCCCAACATAATTTAAACATAAATATTATATATATATATATATATATATATAAACAAATGTAATCACCGTCTGCAGGCATCTTTTAATAAAATATAATTCAAAACATTTTTGAAAAATAGCAACGTTTCAATATTATGCTTAGAACAAAGATTTCATTCAATGAGGATAATAACCAAGACCTCGCATACACTATTTGTCCATCCCTATATCCTTTATTTACATTATATACCGACTTTTGTCACTTGAAGCTTTTACCTTTTTCATGTAATACTTTTGGTCTTTTTTAGAATTTATTTATCTGTTTGTACATCCGTTACGTTAGTGTACTTGTATAGAAACATATATATATATATATATATATATATATATATATATATATATATATATATATATATATATAAATATAATATATATATATAAGTTTATTTATAATTGTGTATGTTTATGTACACAAAATATACATATAAGTAAATAACTAAAAATCAATTTTGGAAATTTCAATTTATTATCGAACATAATTATTAAATAAAAGTATTAATTAAACTTTTTTATATATTTTTTTATTATTCCTTACTTATTTAAAAGCAGAATTTAATAGCGTATAATGATTAGTATTATATATGTATATATATATATATATATATATATATATATATATATATGTATATACAGACATATAAAATACATCGGTTTGTATGTTATATTCATTATTTGTTCTTAACTTAAATATTGCATAAAAAACTGAAAATATTCTATAAATAAATGACTTATTTAAAAAATATATAAATTTATTTCAACGTTATTAAATCAAAAGCATACCGGTGAGTTTCAGACGAATACAAATTAAATTCAACGAATGTTTTAACAATAAAACTCAAACTAAATTGAAGTAAGACGACAAAGAATGGAATGACAAATTGAATTCCAACCTAATTTAAAAGTTTCAAACATTCCACTGGTTTATTATCAGCCATTGAAAGTCGCATGTCGGGAAATCTCAGTTTTGACATACTTTGAAAATAATTCTCAACGTTTATTTAAATTCAAATCGTTTCTATAATTTGTTAACTCGAAAATTTTGTCATTAAATTCGTGCATATAAAATATTGGATAATTTTTAATAGCATGGTATATAAGAGTAATTCATTTATAAATAGTAAGTATATTAAGGGAACATGAAATTTAATACAAAATGAAACAAACGTCAGTCTCATAATAATTACAATTATAGTTTGTAATAGTAAAACATTGTATTTTCCATTTTCAAATTATATTTATTGAAATATTTTTTATTTTAGTTAAAAATTCAATTATTACTTAAAAATGTGCAACAACAGTTTAGTCAATAAATGAATTCAGTGAATTCAAAAAAAACATTATAATTCTTAACATATTTTTAAAAGAAAGTGCCTGTCAAATAAAAAAAACGGGTTAAATACATGGAGGTAAAATGTTTTCTTTAAAATAATTTTAATATTAGAAATATATTGGTACCTATTATAATCGACTTTTATTTGTAGTAGATTTCTACATGTTTAACAACTCATATATTTTTAATAATACAATTGTTATTAAAAGAATGATGTTTCACATGAAAATCATTTTACAATCAAATGATATTTTTAAGATGGTAAACAAACGAATTGTCTTTACGATCTCTGTCGCTCACTATATATATATATATATATATATATATATATATATATATATACTCATACACACACACACACATATATATACATACATATATATATATATATATATATACATACATATATATATATATACATACATGTATATACATATATATATATATATATACATACATACATACGTACATACACACATACATACGTACATACATACATAAAGTCGTAAAGTATGTAAGTATGTATAGAAGTATATACATACGCGTAAATGAAAGTTTATGTTTGGAAATTACTTTCAAGATATACTTACAGATGTGGATGCGACGACTGCGTAACATCGCGTCAAGAAGACTCGTTACGTCATTCTCGATCGCGAATTAATGCTTATCGTGCTTTAGCATCCCCAAGTCTCATCAGTCTAAGCTCCAAGGATCCCATACTTACCGCTTTCGAATTGTCATGGGAACTTCGCAGGTACACAGTTAACAAAGTTTTCTACAAATATTTCCCAGTTGAACAAACAACAGTATTTTTATTAAAATGCGTACACATATACTTATATACATATATATATATATATATATATATATATATATATATATATAATATATATATATATATATATAATATATATATATATGTATATGTATATGTGTGTGTATGATTTTATTTGTATCTCTTTTCGTTAGTCAGTAAATGTGACCTTTCATTTGTAATTTTTTTGGTGCCTTTTAAAAATTTATAATATAAATTGCAGAATAATAGATTATACTAATTTCAGATTATGTATCACAAAATCGACAAAAATCTTACTTTTATATTCAGCAAATAAAACAATAATATAAATATAAATAGATCACTTTATAAAATAATGAACTATATATACTGAATATATAACGTATTTTAATAACGAACTCCTCTAAGAATATTAGACCTTTGAAAAAAATTATAACCAATACTTTTTTCAAAAATCAGAAAAAAAATATGTGAACTAATTAATATCAATGAAAAGAAAGACATATTATAATTATAAAGCTTATAAATATAAAAAAGAACAAAAATACAAATATAAAATATTCATAAAACCATTCGATAACAAAAACATATTTTGATTCCAAAAAATGCAAAATATTCTAACTCTAAATTAATAATGTACTAATTAATTGTCCAAATAATTTGCTGAAAATAAATAAATGTTAAACATTATTTGTTTTTCACAAAAACAAATAATGGAGAATATTACATATATGTTTTTATATTTACATATATATATATATATATATATATATATATATATAAATAATATATAAATGTATACCGTATGAAAAGTATGTTGATATAAAACATTCCAGCTGAAATTCATCAGTCATGTCCTTAGAATTAGATTATTCGACTGACACATTAAAAATGAAAATGTGAAATATTAACATCGTATAACTAGAAAATTTACCGCAGCTGAGAAAATTACCAATAAATTATTCATATTTTTCATGCACGAAGATTAAGTTTTTTGGAACACGAATTCAAGTGCGAATATCAAGAATTAAGAAAGCAATGTCAAGAGTTTGCGACCGCATTGTTAGACCACACGCGTAGTTCATATGAACTAGAAGTATTACTGAACCATGATCCTACAGGTCCGGCTTTCGAACATGGTGAACGTATGCACTTAAACCGACTTAAACTTGCAATTAAATTAAGACAAAAAAAGGTATGTGTGTTTTTTTTCTTATCTGCATATATGAACACTACTTGAAATTTACAAATGTCTCTAATATTACCAAAGCATTTTTATCAAATATTATAAATAACTTAATTGGATTTTTAAATAGTGTTCGTATATAGATATATAATTAAATAATTTTTATCGCACTGTTAAATACTCCAAATAATTGTATTTAACATACAAATCGTACTTTCATGGGTATTCCAAATAGAGTATATCTTATATCTACAATCTCAATTAAAAGTTATTTGTAGCGGTTACCCCTTCCACTCAGTCTAAATTATACTGTAATCATAAAGCATTTTATAACATTTCATACGTGAAGTTTATCTTTTAAATAAACTGCGTGAGACGACACCATATTTCAAACCACTTGCGCACCATTTTCAGTTCGTAGCACATCCAAACGTCCAACAGCTGCTGGCCAGCATATGGTACGAGGGTTTACCCGGCTTCCGGCGGAAGAACATGGTGCTGCAAGCATTTGAGATAGTGCGCATCGGTTGCCTTTTTCCGTTATTCAGCGTCGCGTATATACTGGCGCCGCACTCGGGCATCGGTCAAACTATGCGGAAACCGTTCATCAAGTTCATCTGTCACTCGGCATCATATTTCACGTTCCTATGTGAGTTCATTGTTATGTTCATATTGAGGTCAATGCAACTTACTATATTTTTGTTGGTTCAGGTGTTACCTTCTTTCCTTAATGGATTGCATCCGGAGAATGCAATATTTCTTACGCTAATATATGGTTTCTATATATCTTAATGAAAACGTTTTTATTACTTTCAAGAACAGTGCACTTTATGTTTCCTACACAAACAATTTCCTTTCGTTTCATTTTTACTTCTTATTTTTATATATTCTATATATTTAGTTCAGTAACATAAAACGGATTGTCTAGAATTCACACAACAGCAAATTTTAATAAATATTTTGCCATATATACATGTATATATATATATATATATATATAAATATATATGTATATATATATATATATGTATATGTATATCGACTTATTGCAGAAAATAATGTATATGTCAAATTATTCATATAAAAATTAGAATAATACTTAGGTATTGTAATAATTAAAACAAATAGCAATTCAGAATATCAAATATTAGAAACAATTCTAAAAGTATATGATTATATAATAGAAGAAAAAATACTATATTTCATACAAAATTTTCATTTTATTTAATAAAATAAATTTATATTAATGTAATTAAATAATAAAAAAAAATTATTCGCGTTCCTATAAAAAAAATGATTTACAAATAGAAAAAAAAAATACATTTACGCCTATTTTATTTATTTCGTTTGTTTTCTGATATTATTTTTTGTAAAATACTTTATTTATTCGAATTACTTCAATATTATTATTGTCTAATCAACAAGTTATTTAGCACGTCCTAAATTATTTCACTGATTCTCTTTATGTTATTAGATATATTTTCTAAATTAATTATTGTATTAAAATAGTTCTTTACTATTTTATGTTATTTCTTCATCGAATACATTAAAATAATACAAAATTTATTTAATTTTCACATAACAATTTCATATAAATTGTAAGTTATACAAATTGGTCGACATGAATTATTACACGTATTTTTTTCATTTTTCTCATTCTTTTCAATGAAACAAAATATTCTCAATAATACAAAATCAATTATCAAATCAGCGATTAATTTTATTTAACTTAGATCAATAAATACACTTCTGGAATAAACTTTCATAAAATATTGTTATATGTTATGTTTTGTGTTTAAATATATTGTGTATTATATATTTAAAACTTTATTGAAATTTTAACTATTTATACACCTTCGAATATATTGTACTAAAAGAAATAGATTTTATTTGTCCAAAAATATATTAGTAAAAATTAATTTTCAGTTAAATCAAATTTCTGTATTATCTAAATAAGTATACAGTGTTTGTAATTTGATTTATTTTATACTTTATAATTACAACTATAAACATATTTATTTACTCTTATTTTCAAAACAAATCAGTATACATAAATCATTAATTTAGAATTATATAACTAAATATAATTATTATATTTTATCAATAAACAATAATTCATTATATGTAAATGTATATAAGTGAAACCATTGTATAACATACACTATTATAACGAACTTTTTTTTAACGAAAGGTAATTGCTATCAATAAATTTAGCTATACGTTCACATTGAATTATAACTATTTGTAGCAAACTTTATCTGTAATGAATAAAATTAGGTACAAAACTGAACATGCTATATTGAGATTCCATTATATATATATATATATATATATATATATATATATATATATATATATATATATATGCAGGTATACATAAATTGTATTTTTAAATTAACATTTCCCATTAATATTATTTAATGGGTTCTAATAATGAAAAACTTTATGCTGTTTAGTTATGCTCATCTTAGCTTCACAACGTATCGAATCTCTACTTGCATTTTGGACGGATACATCACACGAACCAAGTACGGAAAAAGTTCCAAAAAGAGGTGCACCTCCATCCATCGCCGAATGGCTTATACTAGCGTGGGTCAGTGGTAAGTTAAAAAAATATTTTTTTTGTGAGCGTAATAATATATTTTTTTCATTTAGATATTCACAGCATTAATATTACTCATCAATTATATATATATATATATATATATATATATATATATATATATTTAGTCCTATTAATCTTCGTCTTTTTGGATCAACTGAGTGTTTATTCTCAACTACTAGTTTATGCACAAGAGAACGGCACTCAAACTGAAACTAGTAGTGGGAAACAAACACTTAACTGATCCAAAAGGACGAAGACCAACAGAGGACAATGTATCAACGATATCAGAGGTATAAAAACACCGTTATATATATACATGTATGTATATATATATATATATATATATATATATATGTGTGTTTGTTAAATTATTTTTAAAAATACCTTTCAGTCTTTATTTTACAAAATAAAATATATATTTTTTACAATATTTTCACTTGTTTCAAATTTAGAGAAACATATTTTTATTGTCTTATAATATGTTATAACAGTATTATATAACCAATAATAAACCTCATTTACATACACATATATATATATATATATATATATATATAATCCACTGCCTCAGCCTCTGTCAATCCACTGCTGAATAAAAGCCTCTTCTATGTTTTTCTATTTTGTATGATTGAATGATATATATTTATATATATATAAAAATAAATTAAATTGTAAAATGTAATGAATAAAATAAAAATAAAACAAGCAACATTTGATAAAATTTAAAAACGATACAAATAATTCTTTCTGTAATACGAATATATATATAAACATTGAACAACGCATATTGCTTTTAAACATTTAACAAAGTTGAATTTTCTAATTTACATGCAGTGAACTAAAATACACATATAAAAGGTATATTTTATTTAAAACTTCATACGGGTACCAGTATTTTACTCTTAATCTTTCAACCTCTAAAATTTAATTAACCCAATATTTACATCAAATAACATGAAATCTCTAATAATTTTTATACATATACAACTTTTCCTATTATTTTACTTTGATGTTCTCTTTAGTCATATAAAATTAGTGTGATATTCCATATATATATTCTTTAATTTTTCAACAAAAGATTCAATTCATTCTGAAGATAACATAAAAATTTAATAACAATTTCAAGAGACTTCTTTTAAATATTAATCTATACTTAAGTATCTTTCATGCAAACATTTTAACTTATTTTTTATTTTTTTTTAAATTTCTAAAATTAGGTCTTCATTTCCAGCTTAGCAAAAAATAAGTCTACTTAATGCGCAATATATTTTTTTGATAGAATCTAATTTTTTTTATTAATAACTGTAAAAAAGTATATTTGCTCTAATCAGTAAATGAATATTTATTCAAAAAAAAAAAACATAAAAAAATGTTAATTTTAATAGGTCTAATATGGAGTGAAGTAAAACAATTATGGGATGTTGGATTAGAAGATTATGTAAATGATATGTGGAATGTCATTGACTTTGTGACCAACTCTCTTTATGTAGCCACAGTAGCTTTAAGAATTGTAACATATTATCAGGTAATTATTTCACGAATGAAATTTACTATTGATTTTTTTCAGACTAGACTAATATTTTTAATACTATTAATAAACTAGGCACAAAAAGCAGGGACCAATGCAGACACTTCTAGGGAAAATCTTGACGCTTGGGACCCTATGTTAATATCAGAGGGACTTTTCTCGGCAGCTAATATATTCAGGTATCTCTAATTAATTACAAAAAACATGTGAAAATTAGATAATAGTGAACTATTTTCGATACGTTATTATAAACATTATATTTATACAAGAAAATTGATTTTCAGTTCCTTAAAACTCGTATATATATTTTCTGTTAATCCACATCTTGGACCACTTCAAGTATCACTCAGTAGAATGGTTATGGATATCATGAAATTTTTTTTCCTCTACGTTCTAGTTTTATTTGCTTTTTCATGTGGTAAGTTTTTCGTATTTGCCTTTCATTATATGTGAAGAAGCACATCATATACTTTAAACATATTCATTGTTTTATTTCATCATGATTATATGTATAAACATATATATATATATATATATATATATATATATATATATATATATAATACATCGCTATTATCATTAAACAATTATCTTTTGTAGTCTCATCTTCATACATTTTTACAATTAATTTATTTCAAGTATAATAAAATAATTATACACCGATATAATAAAAACGCGTATTTGACTGTTACTTTATAAATTAAACTTAATTCTGTAACAAAAATCTCTAAACCTTCTGTTTACAATTTAAAAATTATTGTTATATATTTTTATTATTCCATACTTCCTTCAACAAAAATCAATAACAATCATAGCCTCTTTCAATTAAAAATTTTAAATATAAAACAAACAATACTTATTACATACAATACAATATTTTATTACTATCTGATGAAATGTTTATTGTTAACAAAATTAAAAAGAAATAAATTAGCCATAATTATGCTTTCAGCATTTTATTGCAATATTTTTGTCATAACCAATTTCGAACAATTTTTCTATAGGATTGAATCAATTACTCTGGTATTATGCAGAAGAAACCTTAGAGAAGCGGCAATGTAACATGACAGGCACATCTAATTCAACACGAGATACAAATGCATGTTTTGTTTACAGAAGATTTTCCAAGTAAGTGACTTGTTCCGTTTAACAATCAACACCTGCACACTTATTCTGTTTGCATACTTATAAAAATATAATTCCAATTATTTATAACTATTTTGTTATTAATTATAACCTCACTATATATATATATATATATATATATATATATATATAAATAAATAAATTTTCAGTTTATTCGAAACAACACAAACCCTTTTTTGGGCGGTTTTTGGTCTCGTTGATTTAGACAGCTTTGAACTGGATGGTATATTGAGCTTTACACGTTTTTGGGGAATGTTAATGTTTGGTACATATTCTGTTATCAATATCGTCGTATTGCTCAATTTACTAATCGCAATGATGAATCATTCTTATCAACTCATATCGGTAAGCAATATCAGTATACTCATAATTTGCATGTATTTTCGTTTTATTGTATACGCACTGTTTTTATGTATCTAACAGTAGTTAAAGGCAATTATTAATATATTTTTAATTCATTTTGAGTTTTTTTTGTGTGTATATATATATATATATATATATATATACACATGTATATGTATGCGAAAAATTTACTTGTCTGTAAAATTAATAAAGTACACATATGAAGACATTTAAATTATATAACAAAACAACTACAAACAATTTCAAAATAAACCAAATGTTCTAAGAAATATTTTCTCGCTTTCACTAATTTGTTTATATAACTTTAGTCTCCCAATCATTAAGAGTATCGTCATGAAAAACAATACTAATAATAAAAGTATTTAACAACATGTAACTCCAGTATTATAACTTTTTATTTCACTGTCTATTTGGAAAAAAAAAAAACAATAAAAGCATATATTAAAACAAAAATTATACTCTAAAAATTATATATTAATAATCAGTAATTAATACGTAAATTAGCATTATATCTAAATTGTATATAGGTTTCTTACTTTATAATATAAATGTTATTAAAATAAAATTTATTTATAAGTTCTGTTTAAATTAAACATATTTTAATATATTTATATTTACCAAAAAAATTAATTCTAAAATAAAAAAATATTTATAAGTGGATATAATCATTTTCCATTTAAGAATTTTTTTACATATAAATATATATATATATATATATATATGTATGTATATATATATATATGTATTACTAAATTAATGTTTAAAACATTTCTTCAATTTTTCTTTTACTCATTTATCTGAAACGTTCCATGACCCGTTCTAAGAAATAAAAAAGCGGATCGAAAATTGTAACATATTTCAATACACAAAACTTGGCAATAAGCCATAAACTTGCTTCAAAACGCAAAACTTGGTTTATAACAATGTTTTAAAAAATAAAACATACATTTTTTATGCTACAATTGTTTCATATTAATACGCATTTTCAAATGTAAAATAAAACATTACTAAAGCTTTTCATACTTATATTTTTTCTAATCAAGTAACTATATCTTGATTTTATAATTTATTTTTTTCCAAAAAATACATTAAATCTTTAAAGTTGATAAAAATCAAATCTCCAAAACAGACAAAAGTACAGACTTTTAAATTTCAGAGGAAGAAAAATAAATTAACAAGCACATTGCTGCAACATCAAAACTTCCACAATTCATAATTTTGCATTTGCACATCACTGTTCTATTGCAGATGCGAACACTTCTAACCGAAATTAAAATTATATATATATATATATATATATATATATATATATATATATATGTTACAAAATTATAGGCTATATTTAAAATTTATTAAAGAATATTTAAACATTATGTACTTTTCAAAAAAAATCACTTCAAAAGACAATACAAATAATAACTGAGATACGAATAATCAGTTAATTTGTACTTGGCTTTCAGTATTCTACAAAAAAGAGCAATAAAAATAATCATAGAACTGATAACAAATGAAGCACGCAATTTTGGTACTATATAATTCACGTTTATAAATGTTCTCTATAATGCAAGAGGTGCAGCAGCACTCATGGTGCAGTAACGATGCTTTGAAAATAGCTTATCTTTGATTTTAGTTCCGTGCTTGATTAAACCAACTATTTTATAAAAACGTTGCAATTTCAGTTCGATGAACTCGTACCCTACTAATATAATACATAATATTATATCGTCTCTTGAACAGTTATATATATATATATATATATATATATATATATATTCCGGTATATGTGCAAACACCAATTCAATTTTTAGTTTTCCACTTGTTAACCCTTTCGCTACCAAGTGCCTGACCGCCAGACCGCCTTGCTGAACTGGCCGGCATGCCACAAGTGTACAATTCGCGAGCAAGCGGTCTTCAGCGTTTCGGGTTTGTTTCTTACGCCTCGAAGATTTGCTTTCATAATACTTTTTTAATAGGAAGTGTACTTAAAAGTACTTAAAGTACTTAAAACAATATATTTTTCTTTGTTAATTAACTTCACATTTAGTTAAACATTGAAGTAAATGTTCGTAAACATAATATTTAACAATAATTATAATACGAACATAATAATAACTTTCATAATAAATTTTTAATAATAGTATTTTACGTGATATATTTCGAAACAAGGATTTACATAAACCTGCATCGCAGATATTATACTGATACCGTGATTCGCTCCTTTTACAATTTCTTACACACACACCGCATTTTATTAGTGGATGCTTTCTTTTGGTATTATCAGTTATCTACATAGATGGGAAATGTCTTTAAGTAAGCCGGATTAGATTACTGTGTGCGAATTTATTACATTTGATATTTTTTTTGTGATTGGTGATGCTTTAAAATTAGTTCTAAATCAAATTTTGCCATTGATATCTATTGTTTAGTTTTCAATTTGTATAAACAATATGCATTCCAGACACATATATCTAATAGGTGAAAAAAATATTTTTTATACCATTTAATGTTTTTTTCTATTAAATTGGGTTGTGCTTATTACCATATCCGTTTTATCTGCCGTTCCGATTAAGTGATTTTAATCCACCACATACTTGAGTTTTCTAATCATTTTCTTTGTACTGATAGTGTTCCTTTGTATTAACAAATTCTGTAGTGTGACAGGTGGATAAAATATACACCTCTCTCTTATCGTACAATGTCATGGGTAATAAAGAAACGAACGGAAGCTTGCTTCGCCTTTTTTCAATTTATCGTCAATTTTTGACACCTCTTTATGTATTTTTTTAACTGCACCATAGGCATTAATACCATTGTTATGTAAAATAGTGAACAGAGTTGGGCTTGTGTACCGGTTGTCTACATGCAGTGTGTGTTGATAAGGTCTTAATAAATGCATCACAATAGATCCTGACTTTTCAATATTTTCATATTGAGTGTCAACGATACCTCATAAATCATAAAATTATGGATAAATCCAGTTTGCGAATCGCCCGTATAATGTGAATAACGTTTCATGGCAAACAACGTTAATCACCCATGGTATATGATTAGTCACTCGTGGTAACGAAAGAGTTAAGAACAAAAAAAATGTACATCGAAAATTAAATTCCACTTCATGTATCATTGAAAAGCTTACACTAAACAATGAAAACAAATATATTTTTTTCTTGACTGAAAATAAATATACAACTATTTTTTCATCCTCAATTTACATATTATAAATTATGAATATTCTTTTTGAATGTAATTTTTATTATATTTCATTGACAATAATATTTATTAGGAGATATAGTGTTGAAATTTTCTTTATTATGTACAATTTTCTAATGTTCTGTTTACCTAACTGTATTAGGAACGAGCTGACATCGAATGGAAATTTGCTCGAAGTAAATTATGGATAAGTTATTTTGAAGAAGGAGGTACAGTTCCACCACCATTTAATATCATTCCAACACCAAAAAGTGCTTATTATTTATTAATGTGGGCCCGACGTAAATTGTGTGGTCACTCAAGAGCAGCGAGAACAGAACACATGCGCACGATACGAGTAAGCAAAATGTTCTCATCAAATTCATCTCAAATATTATTATTCTCTTCGAAATTATTTTCTAAGATAAAAAATCCTCACATATAATAAAAATTATAGTTTGATGAGTAATATAATCTTAATAACTATAAGATACTCTTACACTTAAAGTACGAATGAACTGATTAAATGCAATTTAATATAAAAGGATGAAGATGTATAGTGTGTATTTTTACATATATACATTATAATCTTATTAAGTAAAAATTTTATATAATTTAATAATAAAATTTATTTATATATATATATATATATATATATCAATATTATTGTCAAATTATATAAAATTTTAACTTTATTTAGTAATAAAAACGTTTTTACAGAAAAAAGTTAAACAAGCAAGTGAAAGAGACTTCAGATATCAAGTAAGTATAAACTACGTTTTTAACCAACTTAATTAATCATAGCAACTCATGTACACAACGACAATTATGACACAGCAGCTTCCTCTCAAAAATCTATCGTCATGTAGTGCACAAATCTTTGTGCCTAGTGCTTTTAGTTATATTGCTAAGCTAGATGACTTATAGTTCTATTATGATAATAAATAGTTTTACCTTTTACTTACTAAATTCATTAAAATGCGAAAATAGGAAAAGTAAATTTTATTTAGAAAGGGATAACAATCAAAAATGCAAGAAAAAAGAAAATAGTTTTTCAAAAAATGTAAATATTAGAAAGTGTTTTTATTTCTGATAAGGAAATTACATGATATGTATGATGAATCATTGATTATTTAATACCAGTTTTTGTTTATGGGACCTGAAAATCCTGATAGCACGTACGTTAAAGCAAATCAAAAAAATATAATTTTATGTGAACTATTACTTTTTTTCTATATTTAAATTATATCCATGTAATTACCATATGTATGTGTGTGTATATATATATATATATATATATATATATATATATATATATATATATATATTATTCGCAGAGTATAATGCGAAATCTTGTAAGACGTTACGTGACAGTCGAACAAAGGAAAGCAGAAAGTCAAGGAGTGACCGAAGATGATGTAAATGAAATAAAACAAGATATAAGTGCTTTTAGATGTGAACTTATTGAAATACTTAAAAACAGTGGAATGAATACATCAACTGCAACAGGTGTTGGAAGCGGTAAGTAAAAATTATTTTATGATCAACTGTAAATATGAATATCTCATTTTGTTTATATATATACATATATATATATATATATATATATATATATATATATATATATATATATATATATATATATTGGCATTTCAAATGACCGATAAAACATGTTTTAGTTACAAGTAAATACTTTTGATATTATGTGTTATCAATATTTTAGTAATTATTTCAGTATTATAAAATTATTTTGATTTCAAACATTTCTTATTTACGTTCCCAAATTTGACCAGATGAATATCTATGCTAATTTTAAATATATATATATATATATATATATATATATATATATATATATACTCGTACATATATATATATATATATATATATATAAAATAACATGTGAAAAACAAAATCACTTCCAAAATTTTGCTCTAATTAAGCATTGCTAATTATATCATTTATTGTTTTTCCATTTATATGATCAAATCACTTTATATATATATATATATATATATATATATGTGTGTGTGTGTGTGTGTGTGTGTATATATATAAATTAGCATAGATATTCATCTGGTCAAATTTAGGAATGTAAATAAGAAATGTTTGAAATCAAAATAATTTTATAAAACTGAAATAATTACTAAAATACTGAAAACACATAATATCAAAAGTACTTAATTGTAACTAAAACATATTTCGTCGGTCATTTGAAATACCACAAATATAGAGAAGCAATTGTAAATTGATAATAATTGTAATAGCAATAAATTTCTCTGCTTAAAAGTTTTCAAAATCATCTGAATTAAAATTAATTTAATCAACAATTGACTATCCATTTTTCAATCGCAAGCATAACAGTAATATATATATATATATATATATATATATATATATATATATATATATATAATTGAACTTTTAACTCTGATGAAGTATATTTACATTTATTATTCTATTCAGTTTCAAACAATTTACTTTCAATAATTTAAAATAGTAATATCCAAAACACAATTTTATGAAAATGAAAACATATTATTTTCACTTAGGCTCTGGAGGTAAAAAAAATCGTCAAAAAGAACGACGTTTAATGAAAGGATTCAATATAGCACCAACTCCATCAAGCACTTCAGTACTTCCACCAGTAGCAGAATTTATAGCGTCTCTTCAACAGCATCATAGTGTAGAGCACAGTACAACAGGAGGTCATCATCACGACTTATTTGGTTCTACACTTTCAAATATATTTGGTAGTAGTCAACCATCATCAACACCGAAGAAAAATTCCCATCATTCACACAGTGTATCTATATCTCAAAATAGTATTTGTGAAGGTCGAAGCGGCGACAACTACCATGGTAGTAGTAGAGGGTTTGGAAGGTAGGATTTTTAAACTATTAGAGACATACTTTATATGAATTTGCAAGAATTTTAAAAAATTAATCAGAATAAGTAGCTTGCAAAACATTCAAAACAGAATGAAATGTGTAATATTATTAAATTTATTCTTAAAAATAAAATAATTGTATTTAATATAAACATGAAAAAAGTCACAAATATGAGGAAAACTCCAAATATTTATTTAATAATATATGTATTAGTATTTTAACATCATTATTTATCTTTACATCTTATTAAATTACTCATCAATACATCTTTAACACTGAATTTAATGGGGAAGTGTTTTGATGTTCAGTGACAAAAAACCCTTCATTATTAAAATATCTAGTAATATGGTTAATGAAATCATTTCCGTATTTTTTATCGTTAAAAAAACGTATTAAAATATCAAAAACATGATAAACTTTAATATTATTTAAAATATTTTTTTGTATATCTTAGTCCTTTTTATAAACAATTATTTACAATTGAATTGAAATTTAAAATTTTTGAATTAATAAATAGTAAATATTTTCAGTCGCTTTCATATAAAACGCTCTTCATCGCATAAACGCAGATGGGGAACGTTAATAGAAGCAGCAAAAACAGGAAGAGTATCTCGATTTATTAGTCGATCGAGATCAGAAGATTCTGTATGTAATTCACATTGTAATGACAACAATCAAAGTCATAGTAATAGTCCAGCATCAGACGAAAATGGAAGCGATAGTCCAAGCGATTCAAATCCAAGTTTAGATATACCTGACGAACTCGGTCAACAAAACACATTACATCATGAACATCATCACAACCATCACCATTCGAACAATCAGCATTCTTCTTTTCATCACGGTTTAGGAGCATTAGCAGCATTAAAAAGAAAAAGAAAAAAATTTTCAGCATCACGAAATCAAAGTCCTGTGATACCACCATGTCCAAATAACGCAGTAAATCCAATTGATCAAGCACTAACATCAGTCGTAACGAAACCATCAACAAGTACAGCGAAAAAAGTGTTAAAACGTGCATCCAGTGTGCCAACTAGAGTTACAGAAGTTGTACAAATGGTAATGGCACAAAAACATGAACACACTCAATCACAACAGCAAAGCGTCGAAATACCAGGCGCAACGCAAACAGAGTCAAGAACTATACAGAAAGGTTTAACGCCATCGACAACAGAAGAAAGTGTTGCAAACGCGACTGGAAATCAACACGAACCTACATCTTCCAGAGAACCTCTACTAACTTCATCGACAACAACTACTGCCACAGGTTCTGCACAAACACCAGATGACGATGATGTTGATTTGGAGGACAATAGAGGAGATAATTCACGTGAATATAATAGCAAAACACAAAATGTTGCAAGACAAATTTCCATTTTACCAAAACTTCCTGGAGTTATACCCGTCAGCGGGCACAATGTTTCCACTGGCTGGCTCTAAACAATTTACCATTTGTTTGTACATATTTTAATGCAGACACATGCAAACACACATCACACATACATATATATATATATATATATATATATATATATATATATATATATATTTATATATATATATATATATATATATATATATTCAAATTGAAATATCCCATATTTATTTTTATAATTTTTTAATTAATTGTAAAAAATAGTAATTTAAAAATATTTATTTAAAATCGATTTTCTATTCATTAAAAGAAGCTTGGTTTAATCCTAGATAAATAAACTTTATATATATATATATATATATATATATATATATATATATATATATATATATATATATACATTAAAATATTTATTTCACTATTATGTATAATTATCAGTTCATAAAGATTTTTTTTATAATTGCATATGCTTTTCATTCAATAAGAGTAATTACTGAAATTAAGAAACAAAAACTTCATTTTCATCACATTATTTATTCATACGACATATTGGTAACAAAAAAAATAAATATTTTCTAATTACTTTTCTAAAATCATTGGCAATATTTAATAAAGAAAAAATCAAAACATTGTTCTAAATCATTGTACAAAGTATTGTTCAAGCTAAAATTTAATTTTATCTATACTTTTCAACTGATTTTCATGTTATTTCAAAATTTTAAAAATATGTTAAATTTTCGTAAACTCGAAAACATATATTTGCTTATCAATGAGAAAACCATATCTTATGTAACGTTAACGTCAATAATATTCAGTATGAGGCTTGTAGTACTAGTTTGCCACATGAAATACAGTGTTTCTCAAACTGTTGTTAATAGCAATAGTATTAAGAAAATGAATAAAATAATCTCACAAACGAATCAAAATACAAAACCTGTATTAATAAGAGTGGCATTTGTCGAGAAACTCTGTGTTATCGCGTAGGGGACCACATCGCTCTGCTTCAGAATACACCTTTTTAATATAAACACATATACTACTGCTTGATTGCAACTTTGATTTAATTTTCTAACTTCCAGATGAAGTTTGAGATTTACAATATACACCTTAATCTCAATTCATCCGATGTTCACATGTGGGTAACAACACCAATGTAAAAAATACATTATTTGTGATGTTAATATTATTTCGTTTTACTTGTATTTTAAAAATTATCTAAAATACTATAGATATATTGTTTAGGTATTCACAAATTTTACGTTATTTAAAATTCTCTTGCTATCCAATATTTATTTAAATATGTAGTATTAGAAATACATAGATAGAAATTTTAGATAATGAATAATACAAAATATATTAAATATTCATTCAGTAAATAATGGCCACTGTTATATCTAAAAAAATAACAGTAATTTTAGAAACGAAAAGTACGTCAATCTTTCAAATCTATAACACATTAAGTTTGTACATTTTTAAAAAATCTGTCCATAAACAATACACATAACACATATTTTAAGAATGAGGTCTTAGTTTAATCATTAACAAATTTACAATTCACAAGAAAGAGGCCTTATAATATTGTTAAATAGTCAAAATTATTATATTATTGTATCATAAAATCTATGTTAATAAATATTCATTAAAAGTTCAAGTATTGTTTTAATATTAATTTCAATATATATATATATATATATATATATATATATATATATATATATATATATATAATTTATTTTTAATGATAAAAATTCCACATTGTTGACAATAAAAAACTAATTAAAAAATGTATGTTCATTCAGCAAATGTAGAACTGAAATTCATAAAATATAAAATTAAATAAATCTGAGTTTATCCCAAAAAGTTGCTACAAATTATTAATCTCTTTCAAATTACACTCTTAATGTATTAAATAACATTTTGTAATAAATACATGCATTGCATTAATATAGCTTAAAGGTTCTATTTGCAATGATGTACCATCACATCGCGAATAATCTAAAAGTAGTTAACGTAATGTGTATAATATATGTAAATTTGTAACCCTATATAAATATATATATATATATATATATATATATATATATATATATATATATATATATATATGTCGCGTGTGTATGCTGTGTGATACAATTTTTTTTACTACACTTTGGCAACAATGTAAACGAGAATACAATTGTGATGTGCATAACCTAGAAAAGTGTTGTATAAAAACGTTAAATACATATAAGACATACATTTTATATTTATATATAAATATATATACATTATAATATATTAATTTTAAAAAAAATCAATCTAACATGAGTAACAAAACAAAAGTATTAATGATATGTCTAGGTAACAAATAATTATTTTTTTATACATGTGCATAGTATTTTTTTTCTTTTTCAAGTAGTCAAAAATTTTAAAAATATTTTGTATCATTGTACAAAACCAAACTTAAAAGTAACTAACCGTGACTTATGTTTATATAATAAACGAATTAATTAAATATTAACCCAAATTTCAAATATAAATTCATTCACGTTAAACTGCAATAAAATAACAATTTAGGTAATATATGCAGATCTCCTATAGCTGAAGGAGTTCTTGCAAAAATATTAAAAGAGCGAAATTTGGACACTAAATGGAGTGTGGATAGTGCAGCTATTGGTTCTTGGCATTTTGGTAAACCACCTGATTATAGGGCTCTAGATACAATGAAAAAGCACAATGTCCCTTACAATAATACAGCAAGACAAGTATTTAAAAAAATCTCTGCATATTAATACTTAGCAACTGTAAAATATAAAAAAATTTAACCTGTTTGAAAATATTTTTTAGATAAACAAAGATGATTTTTATGAATTTGATTATATATTTGGAATGGATGAAGAAAATATTGCAGATTTAAAACGTATTATGCCACCTGAAAGTAAAGCAAAAATTTTACTTCTAGGAAATTTTGATCCTGAAGGAGATCGTATTATTAGGGATCCATATTATGTAATTTTTTAGTATTATTATAATTTGAAAGTATCATTTTGTGCTAATAATTTGTCATTATTTTAGGATAATGGATCTGCAGGATTTGAGAAATGTTATCAACAATGTGTTCGTTGTTGTAATGCATTTGTTGATCAAGCAATAAATGGTAAAATTTAATTGTATGCTATTAGAACTGAATTATATTATTTAGTTTTTAAAATAAAATTTATCATGTAATAAATCATTAAACTATTTTTTCTAATAAAAATAAATAAGCAATGGTATATGACAACTGAAAATTATACATCCATTTTATTTTCATATGCTCATACATTCACATGTTTATATATGTACACTTGGACACATATTCTTGTACATACATTTATCAATAGTGATCTAACCTTTACCTATAAAAATAATTTTAAACACGAGTAACTATTTAGGTAATTGTATATTGAATTACGTTTGTATTTATCACTATTGATTGCATTATTTTGTAACCATATTTTATCGACTTCTATATAATAAAACAACAAAACCAAATGTTAGAAAAGTGAAATGCTCAAAGTAATTGCATCTTATTTTCCTACTGAAAATGTAATTATCAAGATGCATTCTTATTAAAAATACATAACAAATTATACTATTCCAAAGAAAAAAAATCATTCCTCCATTGTTATATTACAAAAATTATAATCATCTAATTTTAAACTATACAAATTGTATTTCATACATTCTGCTAAAAGTTTGTTTATTCAACTGACAATAACTAATTTTCTTTAAAGCGAATATTCACTTTTAAATCTAAAAACTCAAATTCAAAAATGTAAGGCTACATGTACATATATATATTCGTTTTTCATCTTAACTTGAACAGTAATTTTGATTGCAGTGGGGTACAGTATTAGAAGCAGCCTAAGAATCTATTTTTGTTATTTATTTAAGATGTTCAATCATTCTGAATTTTTGTGATTGTAATTTTTAAAAATAAATTATGTATAAATTTCTTTTTTTTGTATTACCCTGAATGATTTAAAAAATGTTTACCTATTTAAAAACTTTCAATTTTAGTATCAAATCAAGTTTCTTCTCACCTCTTACTAATTTAAGTGTAATAAATATGCTTTAAAACCACACTGCACTATTCTTTCATCATACTAACCTTTCTATTCATAGTTTTAAATACAAAATTATTGATGCGGTTTCAATTCGTCATCATATAACATGAATTAAATTATATTTATTACATTACCATAATAACAGTAACTAACTTGGGTATTTTAATTTATGGTTTGGTTTTTTTTTGTTAAATTTTAAATTGTTGACACATTTGTAAAAACATATTACACAGTTGGTATTACGTTACCTTTCTTGTTAATTCCGTCTATTGTCGTTTCCTGTGTTGTCTTCTACACGTGAAAGAAATGAGGTGAGTATCGTAAATTATTTATACTAATTTTAACAATCTTAGATTAATAACATAAGAAAATATTTTCTAATAAAGTATTTAATGTAATTTAATATTTATTTCTTAGTTCCAAAGTATCTCGAGAAACATTGTATGAATGTGTTAATGCAGTCATTAACCAATCGAAAGAAAAGAAAAGAAATTTTTTAGAAACCGTTGAGCTGCAAATTGGATTAAAGAATTATGACCCCCAAAAGGACAAGCGTTTTTCTGGCACCGTCAAGTATGTTTTATCTGACCGCTACTTTTAAAATATGTACTTATTTACGTATTTTTAAAAGGCAGAACGTCAGTCAGTTTACTGACAGACCTGCACCCAGGGTCTTAAAATGAACTGGGGAGGTATTTATTTACCAAACAGTCTATTAGTTAAGAATCAAGTGTTTACGGTATGTTCATACTACAACCGTATGTATTATAAAAATGTTTCAAAGTGCTCTAGGAAATTTTCTAAAAACACATGTTAATTTTATATTAATCTAGATCCTTGTTTTAAAAATGTTTGTATTTATAATCTAGGTTGAAGCACATCCCACGCCCAAAAATGCAAGTGTGTATTTTAGGCGATCAACAACATTGTGATGAAGCAAAAGCCAATAACGTTCCATTTATGGATGTTGAAGCTCTTAAGAAACTTAATAAAAACAAAAAGCTTGTGAAGAAACTGGCTAAAAAATATGATGCTTTTCTTGCTAGTGAAGCACTTATTAAACAAATTCCACGTCTTCTGGGCCCAGGATTAAACAAAGCTGGTAAATTTCCTGGTCTATTGTCCCATCAAGAATCAATGACTCAGAAGATTGATGAAGTTAAAGCAACAATCAAATTCCAAATGAAGAAGGTAATAAAAGCTTCATAGATAACTATAAAAATACATAAACATTCATAATGAAACAATTTGTATTATAAACATGCACTGCTCAAAAATTATATAATGCAGGTTGTAAATATTAAGATATTCTCATGTGATTGATAGAAAAAAATATGTCGATCACACTAAATATAAATTAATACAAGTTTCCTTACAAAGTTGAAATGTTTTCGTTATTTTAAAAATGCGTTTTTACATTTTTGTATTTATATATATATATATACATTAGCATGATCAAGCCAGCAGGGAAACATATTAAGTTTTTACTGCATGGAAGATTATGCAAAATTAAATATGCAATTTATAACTACCACTGTCATAAATTTTGTTGTGGATATAAAGATTGCAAATATGTTATCAAATTTAAAAGTCAATTTAAACTGTATGTTTTTATAGAGCTAAATCATCTTTTTTTATTACAGGTATTATGCTTGTCAGTTGCTGTCGGTCATGTTGATATGACACCCGATGAACTAGTACAGAATGTACATTTATCAATCAATTTCCTCGTATCTTTGTTGAAAAAACATTGGCAGAATGTGCGTTCTCTTCATGTTAAGTCTAGCATGGGACCACCTCAACGTTTATATTAAATATTGTTTATTCAATAAAATTACAGTTGATATTTGAGCACCTGTATTTTTCTATTTAATTCCATTTTTTTAATTTTTAGATTTTTAAATGAAAATATTCTTGTAGTAAAAACATAGAATAAGAAATTATGTTGTGACACAGTTACAAAAAGAAACAAAAATTTGTTTTCAGATCTTGTTTGAAACAAATTATTGGCTATAAGAAATTCAAATCATTTATGTATCTGTAAAATGTCCTTTCTAAAACAGTTGTTATTTATGAAGATTATAATGCTAATCTTTCATTAAATATTTTAACTATTCTGTGCTTTGTTAATGGTATGTAATATACTATTAAATGAAGTCATTCTAAACTTATTCTTAATGAACATGGTTGCAATGGTAGACAATTTTCTTATTGTTCAAGAAAACCGATAAATGTTACATTTGCTGAATGAATTATTATTAAAAGGTAAACTTAATTTTATTTTTGTAAATTTTAAAATACAGAGATATGTAACTAAAATGTTTTCAAACCAATGTATACAATTCTTTTAAATTAAAATTGATTACAAATAAAAAATGTTTTTGTTATAATTAAAGAATATGTATTAAGCTTAAAAGTTTGTAATTTTTGAATATTCTGTCACTTATATTACTTCAAGAATAATCAAATTCTTTTGAAAACATCAACCTTTGAATATAAACTGCCCGTGAAAATAATTTATTTGATGACTCAAAAATATTAAGTTTATCTGAAAAGATAGTTATTAAAAACCATTAGTGTCGTGTGTTAAAAAAAACCCGTAATATTGATAATATTTTTCCTGTTCCCTTTTTTTATTGATAAAACTTTGAATGCACAATATTATATTCTTTTAACCTTGAGAACTAAAAAGTATTCTGGTACATATGGGTGTTGCGTGCATATATATATACATTATATATATATATATGTATGTATATGCAATGTAACTTACTATTGTTGTTTATATATCATTGATATCTACAAAGAGCTTCGAAATTATTAACTCTACTGACCGATGTAGCTTTCATTTTTTTAATCTGAACATATGTTCTATAAATTAAATTCGTAATTTATTGTCATTTAATGTATCATAAGAAAATTTATTAATCTTCATTTTAATCTTTGGACAAATACCCGATAATTGCATATAATTTCTGGAGAAAAAAGGATTGTTTTACTAAAATCTTAAATTAGGAGCAAACCTCATAAGTCTTACAAATCGCAACTATAACCTACATATGACTACATATCATTAAATTGTAAACATAACTAATTTTATCTATCTCTTTATATATATTTTAAATTACTTTATATATATATATATATATATATATATATATATATATATATATATATATATATATATATATATATATATATATATATATATATATATTAAATAACAAACTAACTCTTATTTTAAACAATAGAAAATATTTTATTTATAAATAAATAAAAATGATTCATATTACATATATTTTATAATTGCAATAATTCCCTTAACATAATTACATTACTTGCAAAATTTGATCTATTTAAAAACATCCACACATATATACGTACATATATATATATATATATATATATATATATATATATATATATATATATATATATATATATATATATATATATATATATAAATGCGGTTTATAGAGCCTGTCGACGCTTTTAGCTCTTCAACTTTTTCCTCCATTCCTTTCTATCTTGCCACAGCTGTTCGTCCAATTCTCTCTCCCTGATCAATTTACGGATTCCTTCGCTCCAAGATCTCCGTGGGCGACCTCGTTTCCGTCGTTCCGGAGGTAAATACTCCATCGCTTGCTTAGGCAGTCTTGTATCGGTCATTCTCTTGACATGGCCGTACCAGGTGAGTTGTTTCCGCTCAATGTCTTCAATGATGTTGTCTTCTACGCCCATTAATTGCTTGATCCTTTCGTTTCTAATTCGATCTCTTCTTGATATTCGACAGGATCTTCTTAGAGCATCTATTTCCATGGCCGCAATTCGTCTTTTATCCTCCTCTGTTGCTGACCATGCCTCCGCTCCATATAAGGCTATACTTTTAATCACTGTTTGGTAAATCTGCCATTTCCGTTGTTTCGATATTGTGGGGCTCCACCAAATACTATTTAGTTTCCTAATAGCTCTTCTACCCTGTGCAATTTTTCCTCGTATTTCCATTAAGTCTGCCTTCCCTATTAAGTTTTACTCCCAAGTAGTTGTATACCTCACAGGCAGATATTTTTTCATCAATGTCCAATTCTAATTCCGTAGTTGCAGTTCCCCCTACGCATAGATATTTGCATACGCATACGCTACGCATAAATACGCATATAATTATACTATTCCTCCTGGGCCACTAGCTTTTCATACATATATATATATATATATATATATATATATATATATATATATATATATATATATATACATATATGAACAAAAAAAGACTGAAATTAATAATTTGTAGTAAAAATCAATTTAGAAAATCACTTAAATTCTGTATAAGTGAAAAGGGGCTCAGTTATTTTCGACATTAATGTAGTTTGTACACAATTATTATTGAAATAAAAATACATTTCTTATGAAGTATTCTCTATCAATATAATTAAAATATTAATGAAAATATCTAACTGGAAATAATAAAATAATAAACATTTTAAATGAATTCTTATTTTACATACATATATAGACAAAATCATGCACGTACTTAGATTTTATGACAATTGTATCACATATTAAAATAATAATTATATAATGTCTTACGCACACAACTCTATATTTGATTCGAGTTCTATTCGATTTTTATTCCAATCAGCATTCGCTATTTAAATCTCAATTGAATAGAAATTTCAGTGCATAGCTGACATAATTTCATAAATTGTAATTTATTTCATTAAAAACTTGTAATTTTCTCCTTATTATAAAAAAATATTTTCTGTTTTAATACCATACTAACAAATTGCATATATTATAGATGGGAAATAGGAGAACCATTGTAAAAAATTAGTGGTTTAAAGTACTATTTATTTCATACTTTTACGCTACGCAACTTTTATATCATATATATATATACATTGGTTATCCTATTTCCCATCTGTAATATATGCAATTTGTTAGTAAGGTATTAAAATAGAAAATCTTTTTAATAGCAGAGAAAATTATAAATGTATATATATATATATATATATATATATATATATATATGTTTAAATACATATCATACTTTATTTTTAAGTATATAATCTTATCATTACAAAAGAATAATCACAAATTCAATATAATGTATAGTTCTCTATATAAAATGTTTAACTTTTACATGATAGTATTAATTTACGTAAAATAAAACACATATTTAAAATAACAGCCTGTGGTTTTTCATATTGGGTGTGATTTACTAGTCAGATAAAAGTGCTTATGCATCCTGTATTAATATCGCATTACACTTCCTTATTTCATCTTTACTTGTGAAATGTTTAGTTGTTAAATATGTCTCAGTTATTTATATTAATTTATTTATTTTTTCAAGTGATGTTATATAAAGAATCTATATCTACTGCTATGGAACTTTCAGATGACGGTAAATGTTCACATACTATTATTTACATAGTCTATATTTGCTTTTAATTTTATCGAAATTCATGTATAAATATACATAAACAAATATACATATATATATATATATATATATATATATGAAATAAGTAAATAACCGTATAATTAATAATTATCCTATTTGAGCATTATACCAATTAAATTAAAAATAGTAAAAAAAAATAATCTGATTGAAGACATAAATTAAATTTATTTTTATTGTGCTTACATTTTTAATAATTAAGAAAGATTGGTGTATTTTGATGAAATGAAGACGTATAAAGCATACAAAGGTATCTGCACACATGATTTGTTATTATTATTTTAAATAACGTACAATTTTGCCAACAAAAATCAGTCCATTGCATATTTATTGAGCCTAATTTTCCTAATTTTGTTACCTAATAATCCTAATTTTGTTACCATTATATTTGTAACAAATTTCGATAACAGTAAAAATAAAGCAATATACATGCATTGAAAAAGTATTTTCACATTTACACAATAAGTACAGTGGCGTAACTACAATGCTTGGGGCCACTGGGCAAAAAAAGTTTGCATGGCCCTCTATTATTTTCATTAGTGAAAAAATAAAAGTATAGATACTTTTATATATGTATATATATATATATATATATATATATATATATATATATATATTACTTACAAAATATTAATAATACTTCTATCTTCTTGCCTTCGATTCTTCGACATATTAATTACATTGTCTAATTTTTTTGTAGCTTCTGAGTTTGTTTTTGTTCAATAGACAAAATACTTAGATCACACAACCGTTCCTGGCCTATGGTGCGTCTTAAATAGTTTTTTATTAATTTAAGTTTAGAAAACGATCGCTCCACCGGGGCTCCAGGGACATACCCGGTCAGCCCAGGCGGTAGTTACGCCACAGAATAAGTAGGTAAAAAACAGAAAAAGATACGAATAAATCAAAAATAGTGATTCGATAATATATAATGTTTAGTTAATTATTACTCACTAGTGTAACATTTTGTTATATTGTCTTAAATAAAAACAATAATGTTTACTTTCATGTTTATTTCATACTTTAACTAAAAGAAAAACTAGATGTGCATATACTTTTTGTACCTACAAATACGATAATAAAGTGTTTATTCAAATTTACAATGACACAATTACATTTTTGCACCTCAAGGAAACAATATGTTTTGTATCCATTACGAAAATTTAAAAAATAAGAAAAGAATAAAAATCCAATTATTTTTAATTTCAACGATACTATTCTTATTCTATATACTTCCATTATTTTTCTAGTATCCTTATATATATATATATATATATATATATATATATATATATATATATATATATATATATACATATATATATATATATATATATATATATATATGTATATATATATATATATATATATATATTTATATGTATATATATATATATATATATATATATGTATATATATATAAATATATATATATATATATGTATATATATATATATATATATATATTTATATGTATATATATATATATATATATATATATATATGTATATATATATATGTGTGTGTGTGTGTGTGCGTGTATAACTGTGAAAAAGAAAGCAGACCTTAAAATAATTTGATTGCATATGGTTATATTGAAATTTATATAAAATATTTTAAGTAAAAAAAAACATATCATTTCAGTGCAAGCAGGTTTAATGGTAATAAGTGATTTCTTATATTTCAAAAACTTTTATATCATATTGCATGTGTGTATCTATATTATATATATATATATATATATATATATATATATATATATATATATATAATGTTACATATTTTAATTAATGCAGTAGATTTCAGGACTAGTAGTGCTGAATACTATGGGATAACAGACGAGACTACAAAGAGTGAAGTAGAATTTAAAACTGAAATCACAACAGATGATAGTACAGATGCAAGAATAAAAATTAGTGTTACAGAAAATTATACTACAGAAAGTGAAGTAAAATTTGATTCCTATAGTACAACAAATTATAGTTCAGAAAGCACATTTGAATTTAGTACTGAAAGTTCTACAAGTTACTTTTCAGAAATGTCTACTTTCGAAAGCACAGAAATTTCAAAAGAAACTATGACTGACGATCTAACAGGAGAAGGTACTTCTATTTTTTTATAAAAATGTGTCAATAAATGTATAAATTGGCAAAAAAACAATTAAATATTTCATATTCTTTTGCGAGATTAACTAAACAACCATCTTCACGTTCATATATATATAACAATCTTGGTTGTGTTTCTTAAATTTATTCGCTATGTGAAGAATTCGTTATAAAGACTTTATATGCTTTATATAGCTAAAGCAATTACCAAGATCTATTTTTCGTTAAAAAAGAATTTGTTATATATGCAAGCGTAAAGGCAACAAATAGAGATTACCATAATTAAATTTCATAAATTAATATATTTAAAAAATTACTAACTAATTTCATCGATTTCAATTTGTAACCATGAAAAAGTAGACGGAAAATTCAATAATGTTAAAATTAAAAGAAAGTATTTAATCGTTATAGTCGCATTCTTTAAAAATACTTCTGTTTTAACATTGAACTACCAACAGAAAAGCTGCAATATAAATATTTACATTATATTGACTTATTGATATAAGTTTACAAATAAATCATTCTTTTTAATATAAATAAAATAAAATGAAATTAATTTTAAAATACATAATTTTTTATCTTTTTATAAGAAATATTTTATGTATTCTGATTATTTTTATGACCCGATTGATCATTCTAACGATTAAATATTTTTTAATATAATTCAAAATGAGTTCACTAGATAAGATTGAAATGCCAGTTTCATGTAAATTATTTTTATTGATAAATACGCCTTTTTCATTAGTACATTCGTCTAATAATTTCAATAAATTTAATAAATATACTACTAATATACAAATATAATTTAATGAAACCGTATAATTAAAATATTTCTTTTCTGTTTTTCATATTTATTTTTTTCATCCTTCAAAGACTTATAATCATATTTACTGTTGTTTTGTAATGTTATGTCAAATCTAACAATGTTCTTATGGACGGATGTTTTTCTTGTCTGCTATAACCGATTTGGATCTTTCCATTATACTGTCTGAATATAATTGAAATATCGAAACCATCAGACAACCTAAATAGTAATACATACAGAAATTCAATAAGAAAATTCATATATTTAATGAATTACTTATATTTCATACACACGAACGGCATACTTTCTTGTGGTAATTTATTCGTTTATTCCTCCAAAAATGTATATATAAATAAGGGTAAAAATTTCAACTACCAGAGGTAAATACATTTAAAATTGTATCTCTAAATTTTGTTCTTCAGAACTTATATAATTTGCATAGCATGTTACAAGTGTGCACGAATGTGCAAATATCAGAAAAAGCGTTTTTGTTGTATGTACACTTTTACTTTCCTTTTCTCTGTTATTATGAGTAATAATGTTTTAAATACATAATGGAATGCATATCTTTAATCTATATCCGGTGATGTATTTAATATTCATTTTTAACACAACTTATCTATTTTATAGCAAAATATAAAAAAATTAAAAAATGAAATTCGAATTTTAAACATATAACTCCTAAGATTTTCGCCTTTGTTCATTAAGACAGTTTTGTGAGAATGAGCAAAATAATAGCCATGAGATATTACATGTTTTATGAAACATTATATATGTGTGTGTATATATATATATACATATATATTATATATATATGTATGTATGTATGTATGTATATATATATATATATATATATATATTATATATATATATATGTATGTATGTATGTATATATATATATATATATATATATATATATATATATATATATATATATATTGTAAGCAGATTTTTAGTGAGGTGATATTTTTTCTTAAAATAAATACATTTTCAGATATTACTTTGAGTTACACAGCCACTCCTTATTCTAAAAGAAAATACGATTCTATTACATATTTGAATACTACCAAAGATGTTTTTACTACACCGTATGACTCATTAGAGGAGTTGGATATAAGATCTACTTTAAAAAGTACAACAGAAGACTTATGCAGAGGTACATATTGAATTTATATTACTCTCCTCACTAAAACATTATAAAAAGATGCAAAATAATATATATATATATATATATATATATATATATATATATATATATATATAAATGAACATATTTATAATACATTATTTTGAAAACTTGGAGTATTATTATTTTAAGTAATATTTATTAGTAAAATAATAATAATAATAGTACTTTGTTCCAACTTTTCTGCCAAAAATTAAAATTATTTCAAACTTTTAAATTGATATACTCGTATGTTTATTTTAAATAAAATAATATTTTCAGTTTTTAATATATCTATGGGTTTCATTAATATAGAGTTCTTAGAATCATTTGAAAAAATTTCGAATAATTTGAAAATATTTAACAAAAATAAAGTGAAACAACAAAATATATAGAACCGTATTAATATGAACAAAATAACGAGTTCCAATATCCAAATTAGGTATTGTAACTTTATATCTTTAATCATTCAGTCAAATACTGTCACATTAAAGCAATAAATCAATATCTTAATTGTCAATTGAATAATACTTTAATCTAAGAAATTTTTTGAAACAATAAGTTTATTCTTTGCAAATGGATATTCAGTAATTGAAAATAAAATGAGATAAAATATTAATTAATAACGAGGATTAGTTCAATAATAAAACAAATTAAATGAAAATATAGATAATAACACACGTACACAATAATATAAGCGTATACATATGTATGTGTATATATATATCTTAAAATTAATTGTTTAATGTATTATCAGAAAACAATTGTTGTACTTAATTACTTTTATAACCGATTATGACAAAAGAAAGCCAACAACTACAACCATAAGTAAATAATAATGAATGTATATTTGGGGTTTTAGGGCATGTCGACATCTAACATAAGTAAATAAACCATAACTTAAAAAATAAATAAAAACTATTTAAAATGAAACAATGATTTCCATTACTAAACTCAAATCCGTAAAAATTAGTTATTGATGTGAAAATTTTTTGGTCCATGAACTTCTATTTTTTTTACAAAGAAAATAACCAAACATCTGAATGCAATTCATAAACTCTGAAACTAAATAAATTATAACCCGAAATGGCATTAAATACATATATGTATCTATGTTTATACTCAATAGTATAAGTTATAATTTACCTACTATTTTGTCTAGACATCTCCCATCCAATCTTTTAATATGTATATATATATATATATATATATATATATATATATATATATATATATATATGTTTGTATGTATAGCTGATCTTTTATTCATATTTATAGATGAGAAAATTATACTTCAATTTAAAGCCTCAAAAGTTGAAATCGATAAAATTGTATTAAATTGGAATGTAAATAAATTATATTGCTTTCGAAATACATCTTATAGATTGAAATGGAAAAATAAGTACGATAAAAAGACAGAAGTTTTATCAAGCATTACTAAAAAGTACACTTTAAATAATCTATATCCATGTACTTCTTACAATATTACATTAGAACTATTGTCCAACGATACTATTATTTCTCAAAAGTCACTTACTCCTACAACTAAAAAGAAAGGTTTTATATAAGTATTATGCTATTATTTATCTATTATACTAATTTTATAAAATCTATATAATTTTTAGAAGAAGCAATAACTGCAATTATGTTTAATCCAAATTCTGGTTCAGATTTTATTGAAGTTGTATGGAACACTAGTCCATTATTTTGTATTAATTATACGTATAATTTAATATGGGCTAATAAAGAAACAACTAAAAGTACAATTCTGGGTTCTGAGATCAATCTTTTCAACATTACTGATTTAACAGCATGTAGTGCATACAATATAACACTACAAATAATAAATGAAGTCAAAAATATCATAAATGAAACAGTTATGGTTGCTGAAACAACAAAAATTGGTAATTTGTATATATATATATATAAAGAAATTTCTTCATACAAACATCATCATTATCATAATATTGAGTTTTTAATAGCGTACTAATGGATATATGCTTCTTGTAATTTCTTATAATTGGAATAACTTAGTGTCACATTTTTCCACGCAATTCTAGTATATTTATTAAATCCGTTTCGTACTTGTTTAGATATTTTAGTTTTTAGATCTTTTAGTATTTCTCAGTTGCCAGTAAATAATTTATGTTCTTCATTTATGTTATTTCCGTGTAATAAAATCCACTTGTTTTTATTTTATGCGGCTTCGCCTAAACCTGCAACCATCTTAAGTTTTTCCAGAATGTACGCAAAAATGATAAATTTATGTACAAAACTGAGTGGCTATTGTTGTCCCTTTTTGCTATTCCTTATTATCATTATTTTCTTACTATTATTTTTTATTTATACTCAATAATTCAGGAATGTGAATATATTTTATAAGATTTTAGCAAATAATGTTGCCGAAACTATATCTCTTGGTCTTACATACTTCTTCATATTTATCTTCCTTGTTTCTTATTGTTATTTCACAAACACAAGTATATTTTACATAAATATTACTTGAAATTTCAATACACATATATTCTATTCGTCGATTTAATAAAAATGTTCTATATGTGATGACATAATTCACTTAATATATATATATATACATATTAATAATAACAATAATATTTGTAGATGAAAAGATTGCACTGCAATTAAAAGCCAGCAATGTTGAGAATAATTTCATTTTATTGGAATGGGATGTAAATAAATTATACTGTATTCAAAATATATCCTATCGATTAATTTGGCAACATGAACGCGATAAAAATGTAATTTTTTTGCCAAACATTACTAAACAGTATACATTAAATAATCTGTACCCATGTACTTCTTACAATATCACACTAGAATTATTATCCAATAATGATATTATTTCTGGAAAGTCTATTAAACCAACAACTAAAAAGAAAGGTATTAAATAAATATATTGTTATTTTTATACGACAAAGATTTCTATCCTATTACACGAAGTGTAGGTATATATATATATATGCACGAATAAATATTATAAAAAATAATATGACTAATAATATTTTTTTAGATGAATCGATAACTGTAACTATGTTTAATTCAAATTCTGGTTCAAATTTCATGGAAGTTCAATGGAGCACAAGTACTATATTTTGTACTAAGTATACGTATAATTTAACTTGGACTAATAGGGAAGTATCTAAAAATAAAATTTTGGGTTCTGACATCAACTTTTTAAATATTACTGATTTGACAGCATGTAGTGTATACAATATAACACTACAAATAATAAATGAAGAAAAAAAGATCATTGGTGAAACAGTTATAGTCACTGAAACAAAAAAAAATGGTAAGTTTTATTCCTTTAATATGCCTAACATAAACATTTTTATAATCTTCAGATTTTGGCAGTCAGATGATGGAAAAAAGCTTCTTGCAATTTCGTTTAATTTAAATGACGCCGTGTTGCACTTTCCCGTACACTATTAAATCCGTATCTTCCCGTTCTTAATTTCCTTATAGATCTATATATATATATATATATATATATTTTAATTACCGGTCAATAATTTCTGTTCTATGCCTATTGTGCTCTCTTCTTGCAATATAATCTGCCTATTTCAATTTTTAACTTTATTCTTCTTATTATGTTTGTAATATCTATTGCTTTTATATTTTTCTATTCTTTATAATTACCTTTTTCTATCTCTTATGGCTATATTTTTATTATTCTGTTATTTCGGACGTATTTTCCGTACTTCTCTATTTTATTAAAAATGACAAATTCTATTGGAATTCACACTCATATTTTAGCTTCTTAATTAAGGATAAATAGAGTGTATTCTTCAAATATTGTTCTCTTTAATGTAAAATTTTTCATTTACATTTTACCGGGTTTCATTCAAATGAAATTAAACCTACTTTTATTTTTCTGTCGACATTCTCAATAAGTAATTAGGGCATGATTATAAGTTGACTCAAAAACATATTTTCTAACTAGTTCTGTTTATTTCCATATTCTTTTTCAAACTCTCTGGCTACATTAACAAGCAAAACTACCGAATCTGGGGTGAAGAATCTCATCGCTAAGGATGTCTTTTTCAGAAAAACCGTGTTGTTGTTCCACTATCCACACAAATCGCTGACACAATGAATGGTCTGCTGGCTCCAATTCTTGGGTTAATTGAATCGTATAAGCCTTCAATAATAAATCCTTACGCAAAATACGCCATATGATCATCTTTGAATGGTGTGAACGTCGTGGAATTAACATTCCTGGATCTTCCAATTCATTTTCACGAATCAAGTCAATGTTTTTTTTCAGAACTAGCACTAAGAAAACGTGTTACTGTTTCTTTATCTTTAAAATCCGCAAGCAATAAAATCCACTTGTTTCCATTTAAAATTTTATTTACGCAGCTTTCCATAATCTTGCAACTGTCTTACATTTTTTCAAAATGTGTGCATAAATTATAAATTTATGTATAAAACTTAGTGGTTATGTTTGTCGTTTTTTTCTATTCCTTCTTATTATTATTTTCTTACCCTTATTTTTTATTTATATTCAATATTCAGCAATGTAAATATATCTTATGAGATTTTAGTAAATAATGTTGACGAACTGTGTCTATCTTACATATTTCTTTCTTGTTTCTCATTGTTGTTTCACAAATATGATTATATTTTTCATAAATATTGCTTGAAATTTCAATACATAGATATTCTATTCATCGATTTAATAAAAGTGTAATATATGTGATGATGGAATTTACAATACATATAGTTGATTCAGTTTAGATTTTAGATTCAATTTTTTAATTTTTGAGACATTTTTAATACTTTCATATGGAAGCCTAAATTGAATCACCATATATATATATATATATATATATATATATATATACTAACAATAACAATAATATTTATAGATGAAAAGATTGCACTGCAATTAAAAGCTAGCAATGTTGAGAATAATTTCATTTTATTGGAATGGGATGTAAATAAATTATACTGTATTGAAAATATATCCTATCGATTAATATGGCAGCAACATGAACGCGACAAAAATGAAACTTTTTTATCAAACATTACTAAACAGTATACAATAAATAATCTATACCCATGTACTTCTTACAATATCACACTAGAATTATTATCCAATAATGATATTATTTCCGAAAAATCAATTAGACCAACAACTAAAAAGAAAGGTATTAAATAAATATTATCTTATTATTTTTATAGAAGAGAGATATCAATTTCCAACCAAATTAAAATAAACCACTGATGCAAAATAAAAAGTACAATCTATTATAATAGACCATCGAAATTCTAATTTGTAAACAGAACAAATGTACGCTTTATATTTGCCTTGAAACCAACTCATTTTTTTTTTAAATGTTTAGATTCTGTACTTTGTAAGCGAGGGCGTAAATTGGAACATAACTGTAAATTTGTGTTTCTATCTTAATATATTAATTTAAATGCAACAATATATTTTTTAGATGAAACTATAACCGTAAATATGATTAATTCAAATTCTGGTTCAAATTTCATTGAAGTTGAATGGAACACAAGTATGATATTTTGTACTAATTATACGTACAATTTAATATGGTCTAATAAGGAAACAACTAAAAATACAACTTTGGGTTCTGAAATAAGCAATTATAACATTACTGCTTTGGAAGCATGTAGTACATACAATATAATACTACAAATAATAAATGAAGTTAATGATATTATTAATGAAACAGTTATAGTTGCTGAAACAGGCATTTCTGGTAAGAATTTTATATTCATATACAATATAAAACTTTATATGACTGCTTTGTTTTTAGTATTTTGTTATTTAAATTCATTGCCGCTGTATAATCAACCTTTTATATTTTCGGAAAACACCTGCTTTTATTTTATTCCAATAATTTCAATATTTGTTAATCTACAATATTTGGTGTGTAAATTTAAAACATTATTATTATCAGCACTATAATTTTTTATTTATTTGAATATCAAAACTATTTTCTTCATGTAAATTTATAATCATAATTATTATTACAACTGATAAATTGTTTTCACATTTGAGAAAAAACTATCAATTTCTTTGGACTTTATTATTTTTTTTTCTCTAAATACATCTAATAAATAATTAATATTTGAAAATAAATCAACGTTCTATTTTATAATAAAAAAATCTTTTAATTTACAATCAAAGAAAAGAATCAAATAATTATTGTAATAAAGTAATCAACAGTATGATTTTAAAAATATGTGTACATTTTATATCACAATTTCATTATATAACAATATACATATATATATATATATATATATATATATATATATATATATATATATATATATGGTTATGCAATTTAACAATTACACTTAATTTAATTAAAAACATATATGTAGCTTGTTTGTTCATTTGTTTTTGAACTTAAAAACTTTAATCTGTTTTCTAAACTTAAAAAATTAATATCATTTTGTTTTAGTACCAGGGCCTGTTTATTATAAAAAACACGAGATTCGGTCAAAAGTTTTACATATTAAATGGCAACAACCACTAACAGCGTCCAATTGTGTTTCATATTACGAGTTATCAATTACAAGAATTGATTCAGATATATTTTGTAATAATACGAAATCTAAGAAAACAGATTGTGTTAATGTAATTTTATCAAATAACACAAAAGAATATTCTGTACAAAATCTAACTAGCTGTACCAAATATAATATTTCTATTCGATCTTTTACTTCAGATAATCGAAATGGTAATTTTTTTTCAATGGAGGTAGAGACATTAATTGAAGGTATCGGTCACTAATATTTCCATAAAAATATGTATTTAAAATATTTATATAATCATTATAGATGTATCATCTGTTCAGAATTTATCCATATATCCTGGAACTGAAAATTTAACAGTAACTTGGGAGCCTCCTGATACATCTTTTTGTGTAGATCATTATGTCATTTTTTACAACTCATCTAAAGAAATTACAAAGGAAACAACAATAATTTTAACTGGATTAGAATCTTGTTCTGTATATAATGTTTCAGTAGTTGCAGTATCAAAAAATAATAATTCAAGTCTTCCAGAATCTGTTTTTGCTGAAACAACAGAAATAGGTACACCATAATTGTTATTAACAATATTTAATTACATTACAATATATATATATATATATATATATATATATATATATATATATTACATACATACATGTCTTTTTAGCATTAAAAGAGGTAGAAGAATTTCAATTAAAAGGATTAGATATGTCAATTGGTGCAAAGTGGAAACCACCAAAAAAAGGTTCAGCATGTGTAAAAGAATATCGAGTTTTGTCCTGGGATAAAAATATTAGGGGTTTTAGTGTTATTACAAATAGAACCGAAATTATAATTCCAAATTTGATACCTTGTGGGTCTTATGAAGTAATGATAATAGCAATTTCAAAAACCAATAAAGAGGGAATACCCACAATAAAAAGTGAAATGGTTTTACCTAAAGGTAATTATATTTTATTTTTATTAAGAAGATATTACAATAATATTAATGAAATAAAATCAAAATAAAAACACTTTATTTATTACAAAGATGGATTTATAATTCAATATAGACATTTAGTTACATAAAATCAAATTTATTCTGCATCTAATAAAAATAGCAGTTTAATACTAAAATAATCAAACAGCATTAAATGACATCAAATTTATTATGATTATTTACAGAACTGGATCCACCACTATATAATAATGAAAAGCATGTAGGAAAACATTGGATCCAGACATCTTGGACTTTAACTGGATTAGATAAAAATAAATGTACAACAACAGAAGCTTTTGCCCAATGTGAAGAAAAAAATCCTTCTAGTTTAAACTGGACAATACCATATTCAAATGTTACAATTAAGTTATCAGGAGAAACTAATATAAGAATAAATGTTACAAATTTATCACCATATACTCTTTATGATTGTTCAGCAGCAGTAATAAATACAAAAGGAATGTCTTTGTTTAGTGAAAAAATAACGATTATTACTCAAGCAGATGGTAATTAAATAATTATTGAATTTTTTATTTAATAAAATGAGAAGAAATATATAAAATTCAGTATTTTATTCTTAAATGAAATTAAAATATTTGAAGTGTGTTTTAATATAATTCCTCTTTTTGTAATTAAATTTCAAATATATAAAACAAAAGTAATGTTTATAATTCTAAGTATAATATTACTAATAGTACTGTATTTTTTTTGTATTTTGTAGTGCCAAGTGCTCCAATATTTATATCATCAATAAGTCAATCTGAAAATTCATTTAATATAATTTGGCAGGCTCCTGTTTATATTCCAGGACTCTTACAATCGTTTCATTTACATATCAAAAGTATCCAATATCTATACCCAATTCCTTCTGATTGTCCTCCTTTTGAACAAATACAAGATATAGTAACAGTGGATGGTAATAAAAATAGTTATCAATATATGAATGCTACACCACTAACAGCATATACAATTAAGATAGCAGCAAGTACTCAAGTAGGCCAAGGAAATTTCAGTAATCCTGAAAATACTGTTACGCTGCCTGGAAGTAAGTTTGTTTTAAATAAATTTTATGAAGAATAATACAAGGATAATAATTCTATGAACCTGTCTGTTTATATAAATACACACTAATTTATACATACATATATTTTAATTTACATTTTAGTATCTGGTCCAGTTCGAATCAATAATGAAATAATTCACAATTCTCACAAAGAAGAGTATGAAATAAAAGTAATTATAACTTGGAATAATCCATGTCGTTCAAATGGAATAATTAAATCATTTCATCTAATAATAGATTATTTTAAATTTGGAACAATAACAATTAAAGATGACAAGATATTAGGCCCCAATATTTTTAATTATACTATTTATGATTTATTACCAGAAACTACATATACTGTTTATATATCAGCCAATATAGAAAATGTAACTCAAAAAGGAGAACAAGGAAGACTTATTTTTAAAACACCTGCAGGAAGTAAGAACTCTCTTAATAAATAAAGTCAATCATACAATCAGAGCTAAGATTTTGAAATTTCTTTCCAAAACAGTTCCTCCATTAAAAAATATTCCAAATGTAGTAGTACCTGACCCATTTGGAACAGATGACCCAACGACAAAAACAAAAATTGTTTTACGTAAAAATTATTTTGATCCAAGTATGGGTCAGTTATTGTACTATTCATTAATTGTTTCACAAAAAAATTACGAAGATGAACTAAGCTGGGGTTATCTTAAAAGTAACTTAGAATGGCCAGATATACCTGCATGGAAAAATGATGGAGAATTTGTAGAACCATATCAAGCAACACCAATTAGATGGCAACCATTTGAAAGTAAGAATATAGTTATAAAATTCTTATTTCATACTTGTTCTACAGATTGTTATTTATGTCACTATTAATTAAATTATCATTTAAAATTTATTACTTTATTTTTTTCAACTCTATTCACATTCTAATTAAAAAGTTTTGATTTCTCATCAGAGAATATATCTTTTATATTTGTATAAAAATGATTTATTCTTATAAACACTATTCAATTAATTAATGTATGTATGTATATATCATTTAATTATCATACTTATAGTAAAAACTTATTTTTAAAGAGTATAATAAAATATCATATATTTTGGGAAATGAGAGCTGTGTTAATACTGTGCAAAATAAAACATATTGTAATGGACCATTACGATCAAACACAAAATATATTGTAACAGTTCGAACATATACAGAAAATGGATTTCGAGATGTACTTGCTTTAGCATTTGAAACAGGTATTTACATATTTATATAGAAATGTATATAATGTACAACATATGTTACAAAACAGCAGACATCACACACATGAAAAAGAACATAATAAGTATTTTCTATATTTCAGATCAACCACTTAATCAAGGAATGATCGTTGGTATAATTTGTGCTGTTCTATTAATGGCAACGGTGATAATTATTGGTTTATTCATTAGAAGTGATAACAATCGATGGTAAGTTTCTATTTACATTTTCATTTTAACGTTATTAAATAGGTTATTTATGATTTAAATATTATAAAAAGCAGTAATTTAATTCGTCATATATTTTATGTAAAATAACTAATATACAAATATGAATTAATAATTTTACATATCAACATACTTTCTTTTATCTAACAAATGTTTTTATTATTCTTTCATATCTGATATATATATATATATATATATATATATATATATATATATATATATATATATGCATGTATGTAAATTTATTTCAGGAATGTAATATCCTGTGTTGAAAATGCAGAATTAAATAATAATGAACCTCCAGTACCACAACCAATTCCTGTTAAAAAATTTTTTGCATATGCAAAAAAACTTTTAGATGAAGATCTAGAAAAATTAAGTGCGGAATTTCAATTAATTCAAAAAATTAGTGCAAATCTAGCATTACCAACAACAACAGCTGATTTACCCCATAATCGTATAAAAAATCGTTATGCGAATATAAAACCATGTAAGTTTTTCAAATTTATGTACTAATAAATCATAATCACATTTTTTTTCATTTTTCAAACTTTTAGTCGATGAAACAAGAGTAAAATTATTGTCTGCAGATGATGAATTTTCAGATTATATTAATGCTTCTTTTATTCGGGTACGTATTAAAATACCTTACTGGAGATATTTAATAGGTGTTTATTTACTATATAAAATCTAAAACTTTAACACATCTTTTTATTGTAAATATCTTCTTTTATTTAAAAGGGTTACAGTAATACCGTTGAGTATATTGCTGCACAAGGACCCAAACAAGAAACAACAAATGATTTTTGGGAAATGATATATGAAAACAATGTTACCCAAGTTATAATGTTGACTAACTTTGAAGAACGAGGCAAAGTGAGATTTTAATAATGATATATAATGAAATTAAAAAAGCACTATTGTTTATCTATCTGTATATATATATATATATATGCAAATTTTTTAGAATAAATGTTATCCATACTTCCCTACTAAAAGTAAAACGATGGAATTAGAAAGTGTATCAATAAGATGTACATTAGAAATAGATTTTATTACATATATTAGCAGAACTATTCAAATATATAAGGTAACAAAATTTTGTCTAAAACCTAATGATCAATCCAAATACTTTATGATTTTGAATTTAATAGAATGAACAAAAAAAAGAAATCATCCACTTGCATTACACAAAGTGGCCTGATTTTGGAGTACCAAATTCTACAGAAGTTATGATACAATTTTGTAACTTAATTCGAAAACAATATTTTTCGAATCCTGGATTAATGGTAATTCACTGCAGGTATATATATTTTTTTAAAAAATATACAGTATATTATAAAAATATAATTTATTTATATTCAAAATAAAAAAATAATACTGTGATGTATATTTATACACATAATGTTACATAAAACATTAAAATAAAGACTAAAATAATTCAGTTGTAAATAATGGCACTTATGTTTACACAAAAGGATAAATTTTTATTCTTGCATTAACTATGTTCTTCAATATTTTATAAACTTTGTTAACATAATTTTTAAGAAAACTGAATTTATTAAATGTGAGTACACCTATATTTTTTTTATTCATAGTATTTCTTGACTTTTAGTGCGGGAGTTGGTCGTACCGGTACACTTATAACTTTAGATATTTTGATGCAAACTGTCAAATCAAATAGGAAGCTTGATGTGTTTGGAACAGTTTTAAACCTACGAAAACAAAGAGTTTTAATGGTACAAACTGAGGTAAAATGTTTTTCGTACTTTTATTCTGTTTCGAAACATTTTATGAATTATTATAAAATGTTAAAATTATTTATATTTACTTAATTATAAAATTATATAACATTATTGTATAATTAAAACACTACTTGACTTATTATAATTATTTATATGCTATTTTTTAAAATGTATTTCTTTTTAGGACCAATATGAATATATTTACAACTGTATCAAAGATTTTATAAGTAATCCTCAGGAAGGTAATTTTTTTTTCAAATAATTAATACCAAATGTATATTTTTTTTCTTTTTAGGTGATGAAAGCACTAATTCAACTTCTCCAATTTATGAAAATTTATCAGAAGTATATATTCATAAAAGTCATGAAAATACTAAAGAATCTATTTCAGAAAGTATTATGTAGCAAATAATAACTTTAAATTTTCACATATTCCAATATGTGGATATGTACAAACATCCACATCATATATATATATATATATATATATATATATATATATATATATATATATATATATATATATATATATATCTACATGTATGTATGTGTATGTGTGTGTATGTATATAAAACTTGATCTGAGACTATAACAGTTATACCCCTAGTAAATCTAAAATATTTAAAAAATGTATTGAAAACATTTTTTTTTCAAAAACCGTGATGTAAATATAAAACACTTTCATTATTATATAATTACAGTTAAATTATTGTAGAAATATTTAACAAATACAAATTTATATTCCTTTTAACACTTTAGCATTACAGTACTACAATTTTTGATTAATTTATTTATAAAAATGATATACATATATAATAGAAAGCAAATTCTAAATTATTGAAATTAAATCAGTTAAAAATTAAAGTCATTAAATAAGTTAATTTGTTAATGAGAATACTTTTATTGGAAATAAAATAATTTTTCATTCAAAAAATAGACACACTAGTTTAAAGATTATTTAATAAAATATGTTGAGTAAAATTTCATGATTTCATTTGTTAATTTTATTTATAGTAGTAAATATCTTTACATAGTTACCAAAAAAAATGAATATGTATGTAGAAGTATGTATGTATGTGTATATATGTACGTACGTACGTGTGTATATATATATATATGTATATATGAACGTACGTACGTACATGTGTATATATATATATATATACCTACATAAATATGGCTTTAAAAGCTTACATTCATTATTCCATGCATCCATAATGGATTTGTTGGTGTACATGGAGTTGGTAGTTGATATCTATTGTTATGAAATTGTTGAGTATCTTCTTGTACTTGAGTTAGTTTTTCATTTTTAACAGGATTATTATTATTACTACTTTGATTAAGTAACATGCAAAGTACTCCAGTTTTTTCCTGAACATTTTCAGTTAATAATCTCATATCAGGATTCTCAACTAAAATAGATTTACTTCCATTCTTTTGATAATAAAATCCCATGTCTAACATTAACCTGCGCAGAGTCATGAGTGAAAATGTTGGAACATCATTTCGCATTCTTAATTGTTTTAAAATTGTATTAAGCGAAGGAATTACATTCTTATATTGTAAATCATATATAACTGTTCGTATTGTTTGTCTTACACTATTATCATATTTGATATCGCGGCTGTTTATATTAATGCACTTTCGAATTTTATTTTTTGGTGGTTCTTTAAAACCTTTGCCACTAGCTTCTTCTTTTCGGAACTGAAATACACTTTTACCGCTACAACCAGTAGCATTAGCTGTCATTCTCACAATCTCTGTTATACATTTATCAGGAAATTGTTGTCGAAAATATTTGAATACATTTAAAATGATTGTCTTTTCTTTGCCACTGTACGACATACCCTGTTTCATTTTTTTTATTTCGTTCATGTTGTTTGTAAACACAAAAATAACCTATGAAAAAATAAATATTTTAAATCTTACTACATATACTAAGACATTTTTATATAATTTCAGTTACTTTTAAATAAAATAAATAAATGACACCAGATTCAACCTATAAATTCCATACAAACACTGACTAATACTAATAATATGGAAATATTTACCAGTGTTTATCTATGCTATACAACCATAGATTGACCATAGAAAACAGCAACAAAATAGTAACATCTTAGAGCATTAGGGCATGTATATGATTTAAGGCATTTATAGTAGTATAAAATCATAAATAAACTTATCAAACATATGATTTGAAGTAAATGCATTCTTTTTTCGAATAAAAGATCGACAAAGAAAAATATATCTTACCGTTTTGTCTATTCATTTAGTATGATTATATATACATATATAATAATTAATTGTAAAAGATGTTTTATTTTTATCTTTTATATTTTTAATGTAATTTCCATTTAAATATCGTAAGTAAAAAAGTAAATAAAAACAACGTTTAAGATACGAATTATTTACTTAAGGTAACGGGAGATTTCACTTTTAAAGAGATGTTATATCATATTAATCAACTCAAAATATATTTTTCTTCAAAGTACTGCTGTATTTTGTAACTAAGACAATAAAAGATATTTAATTTGTATTTATCTGTTTGGCATACACAAACTAAAATTTTCAACAAAATTTCTGCGATACTTCTGGTAAGGATAGATAATTGTTCATAAACATTACAGTTCGTATTACCGTTTAATTTATACTTTAAAAGCGACAGATCGATAGGAAAAAATATTCATAATTATTTTTATCTTTTAGTTGGAAATTCTGGAGTAAAATTATTAATCTTTAGTAATTATATTAAACCTATGATTTCTGTACATAGATCGTTTAGTATTTATTATTTTCTATCATTAATATGATGCAGCATTTTCTTGAAATTTATAGTAGATTATAACAAAATATATCAGTATTATTTATGATTATTGTAAAAAATGTATTTTAATATAAAAATTAAAATAACTACAAATATAAGATAATATATTTACTCATGTTTATTACAGTCATAATGTATAACTCCAAATAATTTTAATCAACTGAAATAAAAAAAATAGATGTAGACTTTTTTAAATAAATGTATTTATGATGTGTTATGAAAGTTTCCCTGAAAATTAAATATTATATATATATATATATATATATATATATATATATATATATATATATATATGTATGTATATATATATATATATATATATATATATATATTATAAAAAAAGAAAAAATAATCTACTTGCATTAAATTATAAACATCAGTTATAATTGCAATAAAATAAATAAAATTCATAATTGTATTATTCATTATTGTTAATATTAAAAAATAAAAATAGCTAATAATAAATTGAAATTTAAATTACTTTTAGAATTAATAAGACTGTTTTTCCAATTAAATAAAAATTGTGTACTTTTTATTAAACGCATGTAAATTGAATATATACAATTGTTTTTTATGGTAATGCGTTAATTACTGAGTGTTAGTTTTTAGTACAAATATAACATTTTTAATACAAATATAACATTCAAAAATGATACTATAATGGAAAAATGAATACTTAAAAAGAAGAATTACTTTCAAAGTATTCTAATATCAACTTAGCAAACTGTACTTTTGAAGCATATACTGAAGAAGTATTGTTTAATTCAGTTTCATGATATTTAATTTTCAAACTTGGTTCTACTGCACGAAAACAATGTAATTCTTTATTATATTTCAGTAAAAATTCAAAAACATTTCCAAAATTCCAATATTGCTTTTGTAAGATATTAATTATATCTTTATCTGTTCTTACAATTGGCAACAGATATTCCATTTGTTTACGTGCTAGAAATAAAATTACAGATTAAATATACATTATATTTAATCATTATGCATTTACATACTTTTGACATAGTCTCTTGAATAAAAGGAAATGTACTGATAGTCACTTCTATCATAAAAACCAATGTTTTTATTAATATCTAAATCCTCTTGGTGTGATATTACTGGATCATATTGTTTAAATGGAATTGCTCCAAAAATTTGAAAACCTGATATAGTGTTCATTCGTACCTGAGAATTAACATATTTACTTAAAAAAAAATGTTGAATATATATATATATATACTTTAAACTTTTAAAGCTCTTATTGTAATATAAACAAATAAAAGTATCTTCTTACTCTGTTTAAAAAGTCATATCTCAAATCCACATTTAAATCCAGTGTTAAAATTAAAGCATCCAATCCTATCATTTTTAAAGCAAGATCAATGGTAATAAAATTCATTAAATTATTGTTCTCTAAATTATAAGTAATATTTTGTGGAGGTAATCTAATTGACACCCAAGCAATTTTAGAATTGCTGTTTTTTTGTTTATCTGCTGTTTTTTGTATACTTTTTTTTACTTCTTTAAAAACATCATCAGAACCTTTACTCGGAGATTCATTTTTATAAAGAAAGACTATCATTAATAACGTTTTTTCTCGTCTTGTCATTATATTTTCTGTATAATCTGTGATAAATGTTAATGCTTTAAATACTTCTTTATCCTTTACTGGTAATAGTATAGTGATCCTTGTATTTTCAGTTACATAAGGTATCGGTAAAATTTCTATTCGTCCTAATATTTTACATGCATGGATTCTGTAATGTATATAAAAACCATTTACTGTATTCACTTTTATTGAATTATTGTATTTTAATTATACTTAAATTTAATATCAATATTTAAAGAAGTCTGTTATATTCAGTATGTTATAAATTAATATACTAATTGATCAAATTTATTACCTTTTAAACAAGAATAACTGGTTATAAATTTCCTTTCTTAAAATTATGTATTACTCATGAAAACAATGAATTTTTAACATATGCTATTAACTTTATATAATATAAATTAACTCAGATTACTTTGTTCACTAAAATTAATACATAAAAAGAAAACTTATAAATATTAACTTTACCGTCTTATTATTTCTTTTCCAGTTGTAAGATTCTTAAAAGCTAAGTCTAATATATAATCTAATCCTCTACTTTCATCAAATACTTTATAACCTTGAACAAATCGATTATATTTTAATACCTCATTGTATTTGAATTGCATTTTAACAATAACAGCATCTAATACATTCTACAACAAGTTAATTTATTTTGATATTTTTCTCTTTCTGTAAATATTTTAAATCTTAAAATTACATCAATATCTTGTTTTTCTGGTAATGAGAGTTGCGTAATTGTAGAAAAATCATCTTTCATATACACATGAGTTTTATTGAAAAAAACATAATGTTTAATATCATATCTTGTTGCTGGTGTACTAGATATTTTATCCCCAACAGGCCATGTTATATTTTGAAATCCTTTGGGTTGAAGTTGAATTGTTTCAAGAATGCTTGTTTTCAAAAAATTTATCTCTTGTTGAACATCAATTAGTGTTTGCTAATAAAAACATGAATATATGTATGTGTGTATATATATAT
>CM068313.1:27075824-27090824 GCA_034766995.1 Acanthacorydalis orientalis
TGTCAAGTGAATCTGACAGGGTACAGATGTATCGGGTAAATAATATACATATATCTAAATTCATGTACATGAAATTAAAATATTATTTTAGAATTGTCATTTAAATAAGAGACTAACCATTTTTTTAGGATTATCAACAAGAAATAGAAGAATCATGTAGTCATTTACATTCCCGTTCTAAAAAATCCAAAAAGTCTAAAAAAAGCAAAAAGAGGCAAGCAAGGTCTGATTCTGAACACAGCTCTAGTGATACAAGTTCAGAAACAGCTCGATCACCCGTTGAAGATGATCGAAAACAGCGTAAAAGTAGCCGAAAAAATAAAAAGAAAAGTAGTAAAAGAAGTCGTTCTGTTAGTATTATATATTTTGAAAAATGTTGTTACATCTAATACATTATATAAATTATTTTAGAGGTCACCAATTAGAAGAAAGCATAGTGCAGATGAACATAATAGTAGTGCCTCTGAATGTGTTAGGTCACCTGTTCAAAGACATAAAAAAAGATATGATTCTTCACCACGTGATGGTGAAATGTCAGAATCTGAGCTAGAGAAAAAACGTGCTTTGTTGTTAGCACAATTAAAAGAGCCTGAATCTGATTAATCCCCTTTTATTTTAATAATTTCATAATTCATTCTTATTTACAAAAATAAGTGATTTTACCTGTCCAAAATCTGGTATTTTTGTTCAAAAACTAAGATAATTGTAATAATGAACTTTTTGTAATGTGTAATATAATGAGTAATAAAATAAGTATTCAAATAGTTGTTTATTTATATACATATTGATATGTTTAATAATTACAAATTGATAATTCACACTAAACTAATCAAAATTAAATATTGGTTAACATTAGAGTTCAAGTAAAAAACTTTAATAATTAAATACTGAAAACAAAAATATATTACTTTATAAAAAGCATAAAAAATATTTTGTTAATAGTTGTAGACAATAGAATTTTGTATACTATAAACACTTAATGAGCTATATTTTGTACACATTTGGGACTCTAAAAATTTTAATGATTAGATTTATTAGTTTCTACAATTGATATATTTCAATATCTGTAATTACATTATTTTTTAGAATCAGAGAAGTGTATATATCTGATTCTAGTTTTACACAGTATCACAAATAACATAACAGATCTACAGTAAAAAAATTTCTATAAAGAAATATAAGTAAAAAGTATTTACACTAGCTGAAAAAAGTATTGGCATAGTAAAGAATTTCAGATACAAATGGTTCTAACTTCAGTATCAAAAATTATTTTATTGAACATTTTTTCTAAATTTCAGTATTTATTTTATATTTGATAACAAAAAAATAATTTTTAATCAATAGATTAAAAAAATGTTTTTTTACTAAAACCAATTTTTCTGTGAAAAAAGGATTGGCACAATTCCAATTAATATTAATAAATAAAACATCCAAGTTAATGTGTTGTGAATTATTTTACTCTAGCTTGTTGTTTTGTAAAATCCATCCTCTTGCATTACTTTTTTATGTATGAATTTTTTCTCAGGACTTTAGAATTATAACCAGCTTCATGAAGAACATTTTGTACTATTCTAGAGAAAATATCTTTGTTAAAATTTTCTTTTAACTGCACTACTATAAGTCATTTTTGGATTTTTTTTTAATGATTATGACAATGGTTACTTATTCTTTACAAAAAAGGATTTTTGGGCATCCACTTGAATAATTTGTTAACTTTTTCCCTATAAACTGGATGATTATGCTTCGAACTGTATCTTTACTTTTATTGACAATTTTTCTAATAATTGGATGCAATTCCTCTTTTGAATATAAATTTAAAATAATTTTTCTTTCGAACACTGTGCTTTCTTTAGTTTTTTCTATCATATTTCAGATTAATCAATAATTTTGAAGAAATTTATAGAACACAACTAACATTCTATCAAAATTGAACATAATATGAAATATCAGAAACCCCTCTGTTTATGAATTTATGAAAGCTACTACAGAGTTGAGTGCAGTACCATAGTAAACAGCAGATAAAAAATTATGATTGTATCAAAACTTTATTCACAGAAAAAATGAATTTTTTTAGTCAATGAAGACACTAATTTACTGAATTGAAATTGTTAATATTTTTTGTTATCAAATAACAATAAACAAAACTCAAATTTTTTTAGTAAAATATTTTCAGATATTGAAGTCGGAAGTATTTATTTCTGAAAATCTTAAATGTGCCAATACTTTTTTCAATCAGTGTATATAGTATTCACAATACAGAACACACTATAAAATGACTTAGTGTGTACATTAGTTAAAAATATTTATACATGTAATAATAACAAATAGATATCAATCACGCAATCGCAGATGAAATAAGAAGGTAGGCGATTATTAGTACTAAAGGTGCCATATAACAAAATAGAACAGTATGTGATCTTGATGTTAGGACTTGTATTTTATTTCGGGCTGCTTGTAACTCTCGTCCTAAGTCAGCATTTTTAGTCATAGAACGATCATATTTTTCTTTTATTAATACAAGTTCATCTTCTAATTCGGACTTGTGCGAAGTATCCATTAAAAAATCACTTTCAGAAGATGCTTTTCTCAATTCTATGCATTCATTTTCAAGTTGTGCTTTTTCTACTAAAACAAACTTTAATTTTTCTTTTAAAGACTCACAAAGCACTTTAAATTCATCATATTGAGACTTCGTTGGCCTGCTTTCAAGTTCTGATAATAGAACAGTAATTTTATCTTTCATTTGTTGTGCTTCATTTTTACTTTCTTTACATAACTGCTGTGATTCTACAAGTTGTTGTTTCAATTCTTCAATTTCTTTATCATGATTGTTTTCAATATCATTTTTGAGTTTAATATCCAATGATGAAACTGTTTGTAAGGTTTTGTCTGTTTCATCAGTTTGACTGTTATATTTTTCTTCTGAATTAGTTGTTTGCATTAATGTTTTTTCAATGGCATTGAGTCGGCTTTCAAAATTTTGATATGTTATTAACTTATCTTCTTGAAAACTCTGTAGTTTTTCAATGTCAACCTGTGTTATAAAAGTATTTACACACATTTATATATATATATATATAAATGTGTGTGTGTGTGTGTGTATATACATACATACATACATATACTACACACACACAGATATGAATTACAGTATTGTATATTTATGCTGCATTTATTTTAAAATTTATGTTAACTAAATAATAATTCATGCAATAAAATTTTAACTACAAATAATGGATTTATACTGCAAAATCTAATTAGTATTAAATATTTTACACTGTAAAATTTATATTTTAAACACAAGTGAATGTGTTTGAAAGTTAATATATGTATACATTAGATTAATTAAGAAGTACATAATTCAAAATAAAATTTACTTTAGTTAGATCCATTTCTTCTGAAGTCACTGATTCAGTTGTATCGGATTCGCTCTGAAAAAATACCTCTTTAGCAAATAAAAAAAGAAGAAATTAAACATTCACTTACTGATGTTTTTTCGATGTCCTCTTTAAAATTATTTTCATTAATTATATTATCAGGTGATGGTGGTGATTCAGATTTTTCATCAATTTGAATTTTGGTCGTAAACGTTAAGGTTTCAATAGCATTTAATCGAGAATTTAAGTTTTTCTCTCGATCTAATAATTCGTTAAGTTTTGTGCGTAAAGACTGATCCTTAGTTTCAGTTTCTTTTAGTTTTGTTAGTAACTCTAAAGTAAACTGTCTACTATCTGTTAATTGTATTGCTAACTGACATAACTCCTCTTGCGCATTAGTGCATTGTTCTAATGCAGCACACCTTTCTTCATCAGCACTTTCAGCAGCACGCTCTAAGACAGTTACCTTTGCCATTGCATCTAATCTTTCTTTATGTAATCTTTGCAAAGAATCTTTTGCAGCTACTTGATAAGCATTTTTATCCTCTTGTAGTCTATGTAATTCTTCACGAAGCACATCATCTCCACAATTTTTACTATAAGTTCGTAACTGACTTTCAAGTATTTCAACACGTGATAATAATCTGTCTTCATCCACTGCAGCTTGCCATCCAAGTTCAGCAGCCTGGCGGGCTTGTTCAACTAGCCTTTGAAGAGAATTTAATTTACTTTCAAGCTGTTGTTCTCTTCGAGTAGCTTCTCTTAAATGTTGTGCAAGTCTGTATAGTTCATCTGCTCCCCCTGTCCCTAAATTGTAACCTGGTTTGGCTTCTTTCCCATCAGGTAAATACAATTTCAATAAAGCGATTACGCATCCGTGAGTTACTTTACGATTATTTTCAACTACATCTACTCCGAATTGCACAATATCGTCAGAGGATACTACATGAGGTACAGATTCCGTACCACCTTCACTCAATCGAGTATTATTGACAAAGGTTCCATTACTACTTTTTGTGTCCTTATGAAAGGTATTATATATTTAATAGAAGTGATGATTCATAATTAACATTACCTATTTTTACCTGCAAATAAAACTTTCCATTCGCATACCATAGAAGAGCATGATGACGTGAGAGTACTTTACAATCAAATATTGCATTATTGTTGGCGGCTTTAGCTCTAGCAACTGATCGCCCTATTTTGGCAGGTACATCGAGTGTAAGTGTACGTTCTTGAAATGGATGAGAATTGGGGCGGCATGTTAAAACAGCCCTTGCAGTCATTTCAGGAGGAGAAGAGGGGAGGGTGAGCGTGCCAGCTGATGGGTCTGCCGTCACTTTTCTTACCCTACTCCCACTTACAACCACCATTGCCTAAGTAAATAAACATGAACCATATGTTAATTGAAATTTTATCATAAATAACATAAAACTATATTCAAACAGGTACCTTTCGGCTTGAATTCTCAAAGACGTTTACATTAATTTAAAAACAACTTTCTATTACACTCAACAGTGGTTAGGTAGTAGATAATAAAACTGCGCTGTACTTGAAATGAAAAAATTCCCTGCTATTAATATCGAGCTCCTATTTCTTACTATTCATATTTGATCTCATTTGTGGACCCGGAATAGAAGAAACATTCGTATTTATAGACAAACTTATCAATTAGCTAGTTTTAGAACATTCAAAATTTATTGGTGAATATATATAGAATTTTACTGTGTATATTAAATGTTAACTGGTCAGTTATTGTTAACTTCACGTTTATCTGTCTATGTTTTATGCTATGTATCACTAAAAGCTGTAAATGTGTAATTATTTTCACACTTTCTTTACCAATATGTTCTACTTACCGATTATGAAAATACTATTTTGTGAGATTTGTTAGAACTTCCCTTGGAGATTTAAATTATTCAGGCCATTTATATTACAAGTACAAATTAAAAGTTTTCTGAAAATTAGTAATATATATTTTATTTCTTGGTCGTTTCGGTTGTACTAATTCGTAATGACCACTGTATAATATATTAATAAACTTTTATTTAATAATTATATATATATATATATATATACATATATTCATATACCGAAAATACGTACGAATTAAAATAAATGTGCACATGTAAATGTGTGTACATTAAACATTTTTTAACATGAGTAACATTCATTTTGACTTTTAAAAGGTCTGCTTAACAAAAGCTCAGAAAAATGTAGGTCATCATAATAATGTAGTTTTCTTTCCATCCTGTTAGTGTTTTCCTTAATTTTCTTAATGAGATGGTAAAAATATTTTCATAGCGATAAAAGAATTGGTTACGTGTCTTTTTATAACAACTTGTAAATAGTATTTTGTATTATGTTAATAATAGGTTGTAATATGTTTATGTATATATATATATATATTATTACTTAATACATTTTGTATCTATAACATTTTTTGGCAAATAATGCATGATTTATTTGTTTATGTTCTCAATTTTGATGTATACTGTTACAAATAATTTTTTTTGTAATATTCGTTTTAGAGCATTGAAGTAGTATGTATGTTTGTATGTGTAATGTATACATACATGTTTGTTTCTCTAAAGTGTTATTTTTAAATAAGATAATATAAAATTATATGTAGTATTCTGTCGCATTCTAAAATTTAACAAATTCTGTGTTTCTACGAGCTTTGTTTTGTGTAGTACAAGCTCATACAAAAGCAAAAATGCTTTGAGTACACCGATCCACGTGTATGTGACTAGAATATTATTGGTTCTCGCACTCCTACGTTTACGTCTTGTGTTAGTTCGCATCAATACATAAATTTAAATAAATTGAACGATTTATTAGTTACATTATCATCTAAAATAAGAGATTTTCTGCATTAATATATATTTTTAAATTTTACTTATCGACTGTTTTTAGATTATAAATGCTTGCATCAAATCAATTAAATATGCTTTTCATTTATTAAAATAATATGTACTATAATCTGAATTATTGTTCTAAAGGACAGAATATGAAAAATAGTATATCGTAAAACATCTTTGTTTTTAGATATGATATTTTCGTGTATTTTAGTTTCTCGTTGTTCTAATTTCCTTATTTAGCAAGCAGAATTTTTTTTCAGAATATTGATTCGTATGATAAAATATTTTTTCGAAGTCTTCTATTATTCTAATTTGCTGTTGGTGATATTAGCGGACTTAATTACATTTTTCTAAAGTATTTATTCAACACATACATTAAGTTATGCTAAACACAAAAATAAATATGTACATGTACGGAGTATCCCGAGACATACATTTTCGTTTTAGTAAACAGAGATGATTATCGATAATTGTCTGATCTTATATGTGACTATATGAAATCAATGCTAAGAGTTGGTTGAAAATGTTTTCAAAAATAATTATATATATATATATATATATATATATATATATATATATATATATATATATATATATATATATATATATATTAGAGGGCTTCGGCCCCTGCTCGATACTCTCATCAACTCCCGAGCTCGCTACGCTCGTTCACTAGTCAATTAAAAGTATATATATATATATATATATATATATATATATATATATATATATATATACATATATATACATATATATATATATTTATATATATTTATATATATATACACATATGTTTAGTATGTCTATATAAACATTCTCGCAGGTAGATTATTTTTTGCAACGTAGTATTTTATAAAGTTTTTTGTGGATAATTTTGATTTTATATATATATATATATATATATATATATATATATATATATAATTATTATTATTACAATTACGTGCATTTTGATAACGATACCATCATCTTCAGAACGCAGGTATTTATTGTTCTTAATTGAATCACATATTATATAATTACGCTTCATCTATTATTGTATTTGTTACACGTAATTGCTGAACTACAACTACTCTTTTTCTTTGTGGGGTTTTCTTTTGCTGTACTAATATTTACAGGGAGCGATTTTTGTTAACTATTTGGAAAACGTGACTAATGCTTTTGTACTTGATTATATTTTTTACTGAATTTTCTTTTATTCTAAAGATATTTTGTATAATATTTTACAGAATTTTTGTTGTTTTCATTTTGTTAAAGTTCGAATCATTTATTTAAATAATTATTATGTGCTAAAAGACAACCTTTGTGCTATTTATAGCGAGAAGTTGTCTAGTACATTTACTTTTATTATCTTAGTAGAAGTAGAATTCATTATTGATTTTTTTAATATATATATATATATATATATATATATATATATATATATATATCGGACAATTTTTTTAAAAAATCCAAAGTTTATGTAAATATTTTTATTAGCAGAATTATGATTAAAATATAGGTGGTTTGTTATCAATCATTTCGCGCCTAACAGAAATATGTTACAAATATGTTCAGTAATGTTATCAATAACGGATGTGGATGGAAACGCTAAACAGTATTCATAAGTGATACTTATTTGATTATTTATGGCCAAATAAATATATGATCAGTTTAATTGTACGTTTTCGTTGAATTACAATATTGTTTTCAAACACATGTCACTAAAAGTCAACGACATATTTCTGCCCATAATATACATTTTATTTATAAAATAGGTTTCACTGTACGGATGCTGTTCTTTGGTGTTGATGGAAAGAGGATTGGTAATTTTAACAATTTTAAAAAACACTAAACATTGATCAAACAGATTTAAACTTGAGGTGCACCACTGCAAAAATATTTATATGTGCATGCGAAACTAACAGTATACCTAATATAATGAACAAATTAAAAAAAACCATTAGGAATGCTTTTTAATCCGCCCTTATTTATACATATATATATATATATATATATATATATATATATATGTATATATTGTTTTTATTATATATATAAAAACGATATATGTGTTTTAAAGAACATTAATTATATTATGTCTGAGTATAAATCGGATGTTATTGTTTCAAATTATGATGTCACGTATTATACGCACTAGTCGCGTAGTATGGTGCAGAGAAGAATAGGAAGAAAAAGTATAACAGGGGAGTATGAAGACAATTTCGGAGGATTCCGTCTACGACTTCAATAAACCCCGCCTATTTGCAATGTTTCCTACTTGACAGTCAACGCATGATCTGTCGAATGTTGTTGGGGTTGTGTAGAGAGGGTGATGATGACGATCAAGCATGCTGTCTTAACTCCTGCTCTGCTCTATTCCGTTCTGCTCTACTCTACAAGCGCTTCAAGTTTGTCGTCGTAATGAAAATTTCTTTTCAGATTCCGACAGATGACGTTTAAGTCGGTGGTTTTGATAAACGATGAAATGTCGTAAATATGCATGCCTAATAATATTTTTACCTGTGATAATATTTTACATATTTCATAAGAAATATTATTTAATTTAACAATATTTACCATGAAACTAACATTTTATTATTAATCTAATAGTTGTAATGTTTAGAAAAGTTATTGTGTTTATAATAATAATATTTGAAAATCAATTCCAGAAAACATTACTTTATTTCTTATTTTTTAAAGTGTATTTTGTAATTTTAATGTATTTTATAAACGGTTAATTATAAATGTATATATATATATATATATATATAGTTCATATTTATTACAAAAATTTTCTATTATTTGATTTTTACGTGGACATATAATTTTGAATTGAAACTAGGTTAGTAAATTCATTTGAAAAATAGTCAATTAAAAATGCTGAAGTTAAAATATAGCTGTGTTATATATTGAAATAGAATATTAATAAACTATTTATTAATAATTGATGTATTAATGAACTTCTTCTTGATAAACTACTCATAAAAAAATTATATTAAACTACTAATAGTCGTGCCCATTGTTATTGATTCTTGCAATCAAAATTAAAATAGTAAACTCAGTTAATGATTGCTTGTTGATTATTAAATAAAAAAATATTAGTTATTCGTTATTATTTTTTTATATACTTTGTTATATAAATATAAAATATAGTTAAAATACACACGAGTGTATATATATATATATACACACACACACGAATATATATGCATATCTACACACACTACATATACATGGCCATAAAAGTGTGTTCCAGCTCAGTTGCAATAAAAATATAAACACGTACAAATACATAAATGTTTTTTTCAATTATTAACTGTGATATTAACGAACAAATACTGTTTCCATCAACTTTAAAGTTTTTACTTGATGTGAATTTAAATATCGATAGAAAAATGAGTTCAATTATAAAGAAGTGAAATATATTTGCATATTTTCATATAAACTAATTACGGAATCAGTTCAATAATATACCGTCTTTTATGCACAATCAAAATAAATTCAAACCTCGATGGAAAAAAGAGGAATCGAAGCGTATTGAATTAAAGATGAGTTGAAAAGACGGGTTCAATGCGTTCGGCAAGAGACGACATGCGAACGGGTCGTGCCTTTTGAAAAATGGCTTCTAATTAACAGAATAAATTGTTAGAAGAAAGCATTGGCAAGATTGTCTACATCCTATGAATATCAATTAATATATTATGTCTACCTAGTTCCTCTCTTATAATATGTATTCGGAAAGTTGAAAACGTACTACTTGTGCTTCGAAAAAACAACAAACTAATTAGTTTACCAGAACCGTTCAGTAAATTTACAATAAATTCTTAGTTTTGTTTTTTAGATTGTTTACTAATGACTTTAATCATTATCGGTAAAATTACTGATGACAAACAGCAAAAATAAAAAAATCTTTTAGAAGCAACTTCAACGCTGCTTAATACATTTATACATATATATATATATATATATATATATATATATATATATATATATATATATATATATATATATCATAAATCTCCGTGCATCTGGAGGGCCTACTGTATTTAATTTTAAAGATATTTCCAATTTTTGTAAAAAAACTAAACGTTTTTTAAATATTTGAATAAAATTATTAATGAGTTTCCATAAAGTTATATATGTACCTACCGATTATTTTCAAAATATATTTTTTTCTTTTAATATCCTATCCCCACATATGTACATACATACATATATATATATATATATATATATAGATATATATATATATATGTATATATATATATAAAGATATATATATTTTTATACACATATATATATACACATATATATATATATATATATATATACATATATATATATATATATATATATATATATATATATATATATATATATATATATATAACATTTAATTAAATTATTAATATTTTATCTTTCCATAACTTCTTTTTATAAATACTTATCTACTTCTAAATATTTATATATATATATATATATATACATATACATATACATATATATATATATATATATATATATATATATATATATATATATATATTTAGAAGTAGATAGGTATTTATAAAAAGAAGTTATGGAAGATATTGCTTTGAGAAGGTAAAATATTAATAATTTAATTAAATGTTGTATTGGCTTTCTTTTATTACTGATTAATTAAAATAAATTATGTCTTTTCTATATTTACAAGACTGTAATATTTATTAAAAAATAGACTCTTTACGTATAATATTTGTTCATAATTACAATAGATTTACAATATTTGTGTATTTTACCGGCAATTAAAATGAAGCCTATCATTTCTCGGTAACGAATCTAATTATTATACAATTTTCGTATGAAATTAGAAATTTTAATTATCTACAAGTAATCAAATTTATGTTAAACTGTATTAAAACCGATTTGTAAGTGTAGCTGCTATTTTAAAAAATCTATTAAATATCTCGTTAACCTTGTAATTTCACGCAATTTAAGTTTTATGACGTTCCTTCTGAGAAGTTTGACATTATTAAATTTAATAAAAGTAAATATCGAGTTTATCCAGAGAAGAAGATTTCACTTTCGACACGAAAACGTTGCGAGTTAAAAATGTAATTTTGAAAATTCCAGAAATTTCATAATGTCACGCTATTTTTAAATATCCATTCATTTGATCGAATATTTTTTTTACAGGAAACGGATTCCTTGGTTTTTTAACACCTGTTTTAAATTACGAGTTATTTTTATTGGACAGACACTGAAATATGTATTTTTTTAACATAAATTTAAAAGTATGTCTAGTTAAACATATCACGGTGTTGAATGGAATTTTCTAAAACATTTATATACAAAAAGATATTCGTTTTTCATAATTTTTAGTTAGAAGATTATAATTTAATTAATCTACAAAGCAACACATAGTTTTTTTTTGTTTACTTATATTCAATATTTCAATAATCGTTCAAAAAATTATATTTAAGTAAAAAACAGATTTGTAATTCTATTTATATTTTTGTGTATTTTTTCCAAAACTTAAGAATTGAATTTTCATCGATTAAGGTGTGTTAGGACGAACTATTATTTATAATATTATTTATAGTTTGATATTAATGCAATGTCAGAGTATGATAATATTAAAACTGACAATTTTTCATTTTATTTACACACACACGCATATATATATATATATATACATATATATACATATCATTTCGTTAACTTTTTTTGATATAAAAGCATTTTTATAAATATTCACAAATTGCAATTTTTGCAAATATGCAGTTTACAAAACTAAGTAATTTTAAATAAAAAGTTTTTTTTTTATTTAACGGATTTAATTTTTAGACACATTAATCATGTTGCACTAAAAATCATTTTAATTACAGATTCAAATTGTTAACTGCAAAATATGTATATTAAATTAAATTTATGACACGCTATTTGTCTTATTTGATAAATTATTTTTATTAAGTTTTATTATTTTCATTGAGTCTAATGAATCTGTGTCTTTGTAATAAACATAATTTAAATTTATTTTTTTGTTAAATAATGAATGAATACATATAAGTGTTGGTTTAAATAATATAATTTTGTTGTGGATAATCATAATTAATAAACAAGCACATATACTTTTTATTTGGAATTTCAAAATGTTTTATGTAAGGAGTTTGTAGCAATAAAATAAATAGTTTTATTTAAATACGTATAAATTTTTAATTTTAAATTTGATTTCTCTGTCTCATATATATATATATATATATATATATATATATATATATATATATATATATATATATATATATATATATATATTTGTATAATGAAATGATTTAAACTTCAAACGTTTAATCGAAAAACGAAATTTAATTATAAAATATAAATTTATTTTTATTTTAGCAATCGATCAATGTTTATTATCATAATAGAATATTTTTCAAGCTGACTTTTATAGTTATGAATAATGAATTAAGTTGATGTTGGATAGTAGTAGATGTGGTTAAGAAATTATAATAATACGTCCTAATATATTTGTTGATTTTTAAATAGAGTTTCTTTTATTTTAATATATATATATATATATATATATATATACATACATATATATATATATATATATATATATATATATATATATATATATACATACGTACGCACATACATGCACTTAGTTTTAATTAAATCGTATCAGTTAATATATATTTTAATGATTGATACATATTTATCAATATTTAAAATTGGAAGACTAAGGAAGAATTTATATCTTAATGTGCGTACGTATTTTATAAGAATAATGTAAAAAATATAATTTGTTTTGTTTTATGTAAGATAGAGGGTAAATATTTGTTTTAATTAATTTTCATTATAATTGTTTTATAAATAGTAGTCTTATCGTTAAGAAAAATATTTTATTTAGATTATACTATAAGTAATTTACGAATATCTTCTGTTTCTCCTCTCTCTTTTTCTCTGTCTCGTTCTTCTCTCTCTCTCTCTCTCTCTATTATATATAAATAAATATATGATTATTATGAAATATTGAATTTTAGTATTCGAAATTTCAGATTTTTAACTGTAAACATTTAAATAGATTTGTGAGTTTACTGAATTTTGAAGATTTTTTTATTTATGCCCGATCTTGAAGGTGAAGTGAAAGTCCATTTATCGAATCTCTTAATAAAACTTATATTGTTATTTAAAAGAAATTGAATCTCATGCATTACTGAAGTAATATCGTTTTATCTATTTTTATTATCTATTATAGTGGAATGTACATGTTTTTTTATTAATTTATCTGACTCTTTGTAATGTAATACCAAATTGTTATATAATAAGCAATGAAGTTTTGTTTTTTTTTTTTTTTTAATTTCTGTGGATGTTCTATCAGTATTTTTTGTTTATTTTTTTGTCGTTTTTTTGGTAATAATATATATATATATATATATATATATATATTTATAATTTATGGTCATCAATTTAATTACTAAAATACATGTGAAAAAATTAATTTCGTTTTTATTTATTAAAATAATTTTTAATTTGTTACTTTCAACATTGAGAAAATATAGTTTTTTTTAAAAAAATAAATTGTTATTAATTTAAAGTAATAAAATATAATAAAAGCTATGTTGCATTTGAAGTAAGGATACTGCACATTATATGGGTATTATACAAATTTTATAACACTAAACTTTATCTTTATAGAATTAATTTTGTAGAATTTTGTGACAGCGTGTAAAATATAAAATGTTTACAATTAAAAAATCTTTTTTTAACATTTTTAATTTGAACATATTCTTATTTTTATTTTTTTAAAAAAAATGTAATTTTTATGTATATTTTTACAAACTGTCGTTGAGTAAATGATAGATTAATGCATCTGTACAGTTTTCATGGTTATTTTTCAGATTATTATAATATATCCATTGAGTAGCAGCGACTACTTAGCATGCACGTGAGTTGCTGATTTATACGTCCACGTCACGTACGTTAATATTTTGTCAACATGGTGGTGACCTGGTGTCGCGTGAAATAATGAGTCTGTCAGATAACGAGCCGAGTAAAAAATCGAAACGATTTGTCATAAGCTGTAAAATCAAGTATTTAAATTTATAAACATACATTTATATGCCGTTTTGCAAAATGATGCCGTATTCCGATAAAGATCTTTTTTTATTTGTGGTCTTTGATTGTTGATAATATGACAAAATATAGTATTATTTCGAATATTTTTTTTATATTATATACATTTTATATTAGTTAATGCATTCTCTAACATTTTCATCCTATCTGGTATGTGATATTTTTATTCCATCTGGTTTCGTTTTGTACTTCTTTATTTTTCTTGGCACACAATTAATACTTTTTGCATATGCGTGATCGTCTTATTGAACCATGTTTTACGCATTTCCAGTTCAGACTCTAACTCTCATCGAATTATATACATTATATATATATATATATATATATATATATATATATATATATATATATATACACATATAAAGTATATGTAAATATGCATATATACATGTGTTTCATAAAATCGTTTTAATAGTAATGCTTTTTTCTGAATAACATTCAAAAGATTACAATTATATTTAAGGTAAATAATACTTAACAAATAAAACGCATTTTTATGCATATTTGTAAAGAAATATGCATTTATGTAATGTACTGGTGTAATAATTATTAGTGTTGAAAAACTGGAATTAGAATATTTTAATAGGATAGCACAAAAAAATGTATTAGCAGAAGAAAAAAATATCCAAAATTTGTATACTTAATAAAAACGTAAATTA
>CM068313.1:27098324-27108324 GCA_034766995.1 Acanthacorydalis orientalis
TTTTGATTAAAATATTCAATTAATGATTATTAATTATTTCTATTCTATCAAGACAGACTTTTGTATTCTATCAAGACAACATGAGGCCGTAGGTACTTGTCATGGATTCGAATGTTGCAGCTGGATTCGAATGTTTAATTTGATCGACCTTATATTGAACTGAAATTGAACCTTTTGATTACTATTTACTCCAATTGTTTCAAATCAGATTCACAAAAAATTGTAATTTGGAGAACATTAAAAAAATCTTAAGATATTCTTCAACAAGCGCTTATAAGTCTATACCGACAGAATAATGAAACTATCTAAAAGATTGTTTAAGATCATTGAACAGAATGATGAATACATTACTTACTATATATATATATATATATATATATATATATATATATATATATATTATTAATAATTGAGTTTTAATATTGACTTTATTAGTTGTTTGCTTAAAATTAGAACTAAATTTGAGTTATAATTGTATTTTGTAAAATCAAAACTGAAATGCTCTTTAAACGTATTTTAATCATATTAATTTTTAATTTGTAAAGATTAATAAAAAAATTATTAAATAACCGGTTATGTAATAAAAAAATGTAATTAATTAATTATTAGAAAAAAATAAATTACAAATTTAAGTAGAATATTTAAACTTTAATAATTAAATGAGTAATGTGAATTGTAATAATATATGAACACTTTTGCTCATACACCTATAATATGACGTCGAATAAAATATATTCACGCAAAATAGCATAAGCATTAATATTCTTCAGTTAAATATATGTATGAAATAATTTTACATTCACAGGAATTGTTTGTTTTTGTATTAATTAAAAAAAAAACACATTCAGATATTTGAGCGTAATTATAATTTAAATATTTATTCTCTATTAAAAAGTAACGGTGTTTATTTCATAATTTCTCTCATTCACAAATCTATTACTTTCCAAATAATTAAAAACATATATAAAATAAAGGTTTATTATTAAAGACAATATTTATAACATTTACATGTACGTTTAATGATCATCCTATAATAAAAAATAATATTTAACGATTATATAAATCATGAGATTTAAAACAAACGATGTAATAAAAAATAATAAACACGAGATCGAAGCGAAAGCCATTAATAAAATTTTGATGTAATTATCTTCAAAGGAAAAATAAACATAATAGCTGAATGGAGATAAAAACTTTTTACTTACTTTTTCGTAAAGTAGGTCGAAAGACTTTAAAAGCAATGTTATCTTACTAAATACACATAGTACATGATCAAAGCCATATTTTATTTGTGTCTGTTCATGATTTTATTTTAGACGATATTTGTGTTGCATCCAGAAAAGTAGTATATTGAAAAATTGCTTCATCTGCACTTGTTAAGTGCCACGTGTTTGTGTCTCAACACAGATACGCTACATTAATGAAGATTATTGTGTGACAATACGAAAGATAAAGAACATATGGTACGCATTTTTGTTTATAAGAGGGGTCGTGATTTTTACATAAAAAATATGATATATAATGTTTAACGTTTGGGGATATTTTTGAAATATTTTTAAGCTTAATCTCCTACTTAGTCTCGTGTCCATAAATTAGTCAGTTTTTATATATGGAAACTGATACATGCATGTGCACAAGAAATATTTCTTAAGATTTTTTTTAGACATCCCATATTGTCTAGATTATGTGTATATGTATATATATATATATATATATATATATATATATATATATATATATATATATATATATATATTGTCAGTATTATTATATAAAATAATTTAGAATTACAATAAGTAGTTAATCAAAAATGAAAACTACCTCATATCAAATTGACAAATAGTTAAAAATATATGTAAATTGTTAACAAATTCTCTTGTACACATTTTACATAATATTCCCCAAGACAGTTGAAATACAAATAGATAAAATATTCAAATTATATTGCTGAACATGAATTCCACCTTTTCGAGCCATTAACACTAACATTTACACATATACACAGATCGAGAACATAAAGCATTGTATCGAATAATATCTGGTATGTTGGATGTTCTAGCTATAGTCTTAGTACGGTATGATTCACAACAAACGCAATTAATTATGAAAGGAGATATATTGAATTTTTAGTTATTCCTGACAGAATACCATTAAGGTGAGAAAGTTACTTACGAATACATGCTCGCGAGGTAGCAAGATAAACAATAAGTCATGTCTTGTGCAATTATAAAATGATTAATTGTTATGTTTTAATTTGAACAGCGGGTAATAAAAGATTGCGCTGCCGTTGTGTACATATGCAGTCAAATGTGTCTCCTCATTGCATACACGATGCCAATGATAGCGTTTTATATTCAGAGTTCGAAAACATTTAGTTAACTACTAACGCTAAGATGAGATCATCTATATTGCGATTGCGTATTGTACACACTAAATGCAAAGAGATTTCAATTGCATTCAAGACAGTTCCAAATACTTATTGAAAATTATTTATATATTAAATTTAAATTGTACCAGATATTTTAATATTAAGTATTTAAATATCTAAATTTCGTTACTGAAAATGTAGATTAATAATTAAGATTTTTGCTTTTTTTTCTACCTCGAGTTTTTAAAATAAATATAATTATTTTTATTAATTATATCTGTGAACTATACTAATAATAAAAATAATTAGCTATACTGTTTTTATGATTAATTAATCACATTATTATTAATTATATCAGTTTGCAGATAAAGATAAAATTAATAAAAATGTAAATATTTCAGTCATTAAACGTTTTAGTAGACAGAGCATGTAATTTTTTTTGAAATTTTTATTCAAAGTTTATAACCTAATTAAAAAGAATTTGATTGCTGTTACATTAGGGAGAAATTAGATTAAAGATTAGAGGTAATAATGTTTTGAGATTCGTTTATTTGTTAAATTATTGTTTAGAAAATGGGATATTTGTTAAAAATAAACATTATTTTATTAAGAATATTGCAAAAAGTATTCGGAAGAAACCAATTTGCTAGAAGCTTGTATAGAATAATTAGATACTTTTAAAATTTAATTAAAAATTCTATCTCAGAAAAAGAAACAAATCTCTTAAGCATTAATTTAACCTTATCGTTTAAACATAGATGAAAAAGTATATTAAAGATTTATCACAGCGGAAATTATTCTCGACTAGCTACTATCGTTACAGACATTTCACTTTAGTGTTCATGTTACAGGACTTGTAATATCCTAGTCTCACACCATTGTTCTAAGTCGGGGTTTTCACTACTTCTGCAACAGTCCTCTGTTGTGCGCAAACAAAACCAACACCCCCGTGCATGTCGAGCGGTAACCACTTATTAGCTAGGATAGGAACTAATTAAACGGGCAGTGCAGGTCAACCGGATCTTTTCTCAGTTAAGAAGTGAAGTGTCCAGGAGCGTAACGACCGTTGGTAGAGTATAATACATTCGTTAGAAAATTACAGAATCGATATACTGGGAATATCAAATTATTTTCAACGTATTGTATAAAACAAAACTAATAAAATTGATTGATAATTTTTATAAACTATTAATGTTTTTATTTTTTTTCTGTAATCATATAATTAATGAAGAAATACAGCTCATGATACGATTATATTAAGTTGATATACAATCATACCTAAACATTTATACACGGAAATCATCAGGCTTTGCATATAAATTGTTGAATAATAGTTTTTACTACATCTTTCTAATATGATATACCCAATTCTTGATGTTCCCACATATTTTCAAAACATTTTCCGGTATTTCTCTTATCTTTTTTATCATCCATCTATTATATTCTTTTTGTACAGCACGTTATTAATTTTTATTTTGAATTTCTTTTTATATTTGGAAAAACTGTGTTTTTGTGTTCATATATATATTTGAATAATATTTTGAATTCAAATTATTCTAGTAAATCATTCCAGTTTGTATAATATTTTGAATTTAATATACACAAATAATATAGTATTATTAATTTAAGAAGACATTTTACTATTATTTGAATTATTATTATTATTAGGTTTCGTTACACATATTAAAATATTGATTGTTTATATGGTATAAGTAAAAGTCGTAAGTCATTATTGTACAACATCGGATAAAATAATTTTTTTTTATGACTGAAAAAAATAATGTTTACAAACTTTTATCACTAATTCCAGGAACATACATACAAAGGTATTAGAAACATAATAGTTTAATTGAAAAATGTATAATATTTACAATAAACCGTAAAATAAAATGTTATGTAAGTAATACATTAAATAAGCCACAATTATTTTAAATTTAAAGTGATTACTTTTCGATCTTCATTTTACTGAGTACTATTTCGGATTTTACAAAAATATCCAAAATAGTATGTGCAGTTTCTTAATTTTTTAAAATATTTTTCTGCACATACTTTTATAGGTTGAATTATATTCATTCCTTAGTACAATATTAATAAAATTTATATTAATTCAATTTTAAAATAAAATGAAATGAAACAAACAAAATCTATTTATAGATATTGATTAGAATAATTTGAACGAGCTTGTTTTAAATAAGAAGCGTTTCAGAATAATACACATAGAGTTTTGTATGCACCAAAATTCTAAACAAAATTGTTATCTAAACAGAAATTCCTACTGTGTTACAAAATTCTAAAAGTAAACGTTTCGTTCCACAAAAAAAGTAAAAAAGTGTTCACATGTCTAGATTGAATGATTTAACATCGACATTAAACAAAGTGTATGAATTTTTCTTGGTCTTTACTATTTTCCGCTTGTACAGCTGAAAAATTTATTCGGAGAATGTTTTCATTCCATACGGTACTGTTGTCTCTTCAGTAAGGCATGTGCATACCGCCCTGACACGATACAGAAATGCTTGTTTAAAATAACATACCTACACCACCTTTTACACCCCCTGTCTAGCCACACATACTTCTCTGTACATACGTTCGTACATGTACATTTTGTAATGGATGACGCGTCTGACCGCATCACAACCATATAATTCTCCTAACGTTGTTAAAACTGATCTTTATTTCTTACGGTTATTTTACGTTCCAGATGAGAAGGATAAGTTGATGTATTAAAATGAAAAACAATTTAAACGAGTACGTACTAATTAAAAGTGGTATAAAAATGGGGAAAAAGGTTCTTTTCATTTAATTAATTATAAGTTAGTACAAAAAATGTGTAGTATGCAAAATATCGTATGTATCAACTATATTAAAGAATTTGATAAATAAACAAATAAAAATGAAAAGTATTTAAAAAATATAACCATATATATATATATATATATATATATATACACATACATACACATGTGGGTCGTTTGATAAGTTTGGTAATTTCATTAATATAGCGCAACCATTCATTTGATAACGTAATGGCTATTAAATGTCACTTTCAAACTAGCATAGGCGAAATTTCAGCCAAAAGCGACGGGTTTTTGACGTTCTACAGATGTTTGAAGTGAGGATTGTAGAAACTGCCGCAAAAATGGAAAAAACGAGCAGGTCGTTTTGGGTCGATTCGTCACCGTGGATGGTGAAACATGGATCCACCACTGCACACCTGAGTTGAAGCAGCAGTTAAAGCAGTGGTTAATGACTGGTGAGTGTGCAGAAAAAGGTGAAGACCGTTTTGTCGGCTGGGAATGTGATGGCTACTGTTTTTGGGATTTGCAACGAATCAACCTGATCGATTACTTATTAAAGAGAAAACGATAACAGGAACCTATTCTGCATCATTATTGGCCCGTTTGAAAGAAGAGCTGAAACAATAACGGTCATGATTGGCGCACAAATAAGTGCTCTTTCATAAGGATAACGCGCCGTCCAACAAATCGTCCGTCGCAATAGCAAAATTGTACGAATTAAGTTTTGAATTAATTCCTCATCCACTCAGTTCTCCAAACTTGGCCTCGTGCGACTTCTTCCTCTTTTCAAACTTGAAAATTTGGCTCGATAGAAAGAAATTTTCGTCGAATGAGGATATCATCGCCGTCTTCAATGCGTATATTGTAGATTCGCTGGACCAAGTGTATAGCCCTCAATGGAGACTATGTTGAAAAATAAATTGATTTTTTTCCGAAAAACGGTGTTTAACTTGCTTTTTTACTATACTTATCAAATAACCCTCGTATATATATATATATATATATATATATATATATATATATATACGAACATTTTCATATATAAATAAAAAAAGTCATTACGATTTTTTCATTCTATCATCACTATTTACTTCACACGTGAACTAAAAATTATGTAGGTGAATTAAAATTAGTTCACTTTTTGATTATTCTGTTGAGAAAAAAAGTAAAGATATATAGAATTGATACAAATATAATTTAGAAGAGTAACTTAAATTAATTAATTGTTAATGAAAATTAATATTTGTAGAGTTATAATTGTTTTTTCAATAATGATTTCTACATCTTTAACTTTTTTACCACAGACGTAATTGTGTTGCATTAAAAATAAAAAATAATCCTTAAATAAATACATTGATGTAGTTTTCAAATTTCTTGAATAACAATCATAAAATATTGCAATTAAAGGTTTATTATTATTATCATCTCATATATATATATATATATATATATATATATATATATATATATATATATATATATATACATATACATACATAATACGTTAGGATATTATTTTATTTAATGTGAACATAAAAAAATCCAAGTGATATTAGTTCAATAAGTAATTTCAATTGATTTCAATGTATTTATTTATGTGTACTTTTTTTATAAATTCCAATTAAATTTAAAAAGAATATTTCGTTTCATAAATATGAGATACTTATCTATGAATGAAGGGTGCTTGAAAACACAAACGCTATGCAAGCGTTAGAACATAAAACAATTCAGACCGTTTTTCTTTTTTGAAATACAATAAATGTCGAATGTTTATGTGCTAACATACACCTAGTGGCTGTTTGAATAATTAATCATAGGCCTTTCGTGAAATATACGATGTCTGAGTGTACGAATGAATTTCTGTTGATTTTGAGATGAAAGTTATTTTAATTTTTGTTCTACGTTCATATGCGAGGTTTAACTTTTAATGTTTGTTTTAGAATATTTGATGGTTTTATGTGCGAGAAGGTACGTACTTCTGTGTATGAAATATAGGTTTGTATAGTGTTTTTATGCTTGCTAGGGTCAAATAATACCCACAGAAGGCTGACAAATTTTATTAAATTTTGTACTTGGCGAGTATGATTAGGGTATGTTTAATTTTAGTTGAATCAATATTTTTTCTGTTTAAAAGTTCACACTTTATATGCTAATTTTTGATACATATTTATAAAAAATATAAATCTTATTAAATTTAATAATTAAAAACATTTTGTCACACGAACTTGAAACATATTTTGGTATGAAATAAACATATTATATATATATATATATATATATATATATATGACCTAAATTTTTCAAATTAATATGTATATATATATATATATATATATATATATATATATATGACTTAAATTTTCATTAGTCAAAATTTGAATATAAAATTGAATTAATAAAAGTCATAAAGACTTGAAACTAATGAAATTATACTTGTAGTGAAATAAAAGAGATGAAAATAATTATAAAATGAAATAACTTCATAATATTTACCATTAATGCAAGTAATTTCTGTAATAAAAAAATTAACTCAAAATATTTTGATGTTTGATGTATTAATTCCTTTTAATAATGTGAATATAGCCAGAGCTCAGTTATGATTTCCAATTATATTGTTATTTCAAGCACATATTAAAGTAGTGTAGAATTAAAAAAGGTATGTACAGCAATGAATGAAATTTTAAAAAATCTGATTATTAATCTTTCTAGAAAGTAATAAATAAATTATTTTTTGTTTAAAAAAATAACAAAGACATACAGATATATATATATATATATATATATATATATATATATATATAGAGAGAGAGAGAGAGAGAGAGATGGATAGATAGATGGATATATATGTATAATATTTATTTCATAATACTCATAATAGAATAATAAATATAAATCCTTTTTGTATATTACTAATTTAAATTAAACGAACTTTTAATTATATATTATTAAATTAAATGAAGGCAATTAAATTTATTTTTCAGTTATTCTCTAATTATCTCTGTTTCTGTATGTAACTAGTTAGTAGCAAGAGAAGGGTTACGGTGAGTTACAAGTGTTAGTGTCATTACACGCAGAACTTAATGTTCTGAATTTTATTAGATACTTGTTAGAGATTGGCTATAAAGCACTTGCAACATTGTTTCAAAGATGTGATTTCTACGCTTAAATATAATAATATTTAGAACTTGCATGTTTTGCATGTAAGACATACGTATGTATATATTAATATACATTTTTTTTTATATTTCTTATAACATTGTGAAAATAATTGTGTTCGTGTCAATTATGTTATTCTTGATTGTGTGCGTGTATAAATTCCGCAACGAATATGAATACAGAAAAAGTGATAAGCCTCTCTTATTTTTACGCTGCTATTAACGCTATTATAAAGGTTGAAAGCTTTCAAAATGTTTATTAAAGAAAATATTAAGTACTTTTCACGAACGGTATGTCTGTAGTAAAGCTATCTCAAGTTCAGGGGTTCTCCACGTGTTATAAATGTGCAGCTATATTCTGGTGGATACTCTTCCCAGCAGTACACCCTCGGTCTAATGATAATGACTTCATTACATGCCCGCCGCACAAGTGTGCTATAGGTCCGACAATAAACAATACACTTTATGCCAAAAGCGTTACGGTTCCTACACTCGTATGTTGTAATAATGTAAATTGTTGACACTGTGTAGCAGTCAGCGTATGTGTCTGTTTATAATATTATTTGGCTTGTTCTCTATTCACGAATATTCATTTACAGTGGAGATATATAAATAACATATAATGTATACATAAAATCATGAAATTTACAAGCACAACTAATTAATATTATACATGTACATAAGATTGAGGTTAATTAAAATTTTGACCAAATTAACAGTTTTGCAAGTTGATAAAATTCAAATACTGTTTACGTGAGACGTATTTGTTATATATATATATATATATATATATATATATATATATATATATATATATATATATATATGTCATCTGTTCTATACTCAATTATAGTTTTGTATATTTTTACTGAATATACTACTATATTATTATGAAAAATGTATAATATCCATAATTTAAGCCAATAGTGAAACATATTTAGAATGATTAATTCAACAGAATCTACAATTTAAAACTAATTTGTTTTATGATGTAAAATTAATAAAACATACAAATTAGCCAAATGTAGTCAACCTTGCGATTTTTAATAATATAGGAAAACGTTAGTATCACTGTCGAACAAGGTATAAATATATTTTGAATGTTTTTCTGTTTTAATATTTGCGTGGTTTAATGAATTCATAAGTTTGAAATATTATTAAAAAATATAGTGTAAATACAATGATTATGAATTCTGTTTATAGTTTATAAATATACATAAGAGAAAATACACATGCACATATATATATATATATATATATATATATATATATATATATATGTATATATACTTTTGTTAAATATTAATGAGTATACTGTATTAATATAATATATAAAATTGAATTGTAATTCATTTTTTTTATAATACGATAATTTTATTAAAATTATTCTTGTAATTTCTTTTTAATTCATTGACAATTTAGAAATTATTAGATTATAACTATTAGAAAATATAAAAATAGTGATTGAACGTATTCATATAAATATATTTTCAGATTCATATAAATAATATTTTTACGATGATTCTATACAATAAAATATCCATACTATTCATAAAGTAATAAGATAACATTCAATTATGGTCTGATAATATTATAATATAATACGGAAAATAATTAAACTGACAATTTTTTATGAAATATGTATTTTAAATTCGATCTTTTGTAAATGATTATTACTA
>CM068313.1:27113324-27120824 GCA_034766995.1 Acanthacorydalis orientalis
TTTTTTCTTGAAATTTATTATTTTGACAACAGTCTTTTTACATTTTTGTAATAATCAATTGCAACAATTTGAAAAAATACTCCATTATAAAAGTATCATAATCTAACTATTAAAAAATGATATTAAATAATTTTTAATAAGAATTAAATTTATGGTAAAATATATAAAAAAAACATCATTAAGTTAAACAGGACATTAATAATAAGATATAAATATACGATTTAAATAAAAATATTAGAAAAACATAGTGAAATATAATTAATAATAATTAAGTTTATTATCTTTTAAAACGTTAAGAAATCTATTAGTTTTATTGAGAAGCAAAATATTTGATTTAGATTAGGGAATACTATTTTTATATATTTGTAGCGATTTAAAAATCACTGCATTTTATATAAAAGTCATTTAGAAAATGAAAAATGTATAATTAAAAAATTATAAAAGAATTAATATGAATAATTAACGGACAGTCATTATGAATATTTAAATACGACTAGTTCCAAAGTTGAAGAATACAGGTAATAATAAATGGTTAGTGTTATAGTGTTTATATGACAATAATTTTGTCAAAACTATATAATTTTTGTCAATTATAATATGTATATATATATATATATATATATATATATATATATATATATATATATATATTAAAGAGAGAGAGAGAGATTTGTAAGAAGGGACAGATACATATATTATATTATAGATCAAATATTAGCTTAATTAAATAAAAACTATTGTCAGTAATACAGAATTTAAATGTATAAAAAATAATAAAACCGTATCTAACCTCAACATTTTTGCTTGTAAATAAAACTATGTATGATTCAAAAGATATATAATCCTATAATAGTATCCTATAATAGCATCATTTATGATGGTAAGTATTCCTTATTATTTTTATGTTCAAATAAATTATTTTTGTTATGTTCTACTGTCCTTTAACTACTAATTATTTCATCTTGAAAATACTATTAATTTAAACATAATTAAAAAATAATAATTAATTACTGATGTTTATTATTTTTTCATATGGGATTCGTCTAACTAAATTTCATTTGTAGTTAATAAAAAATTGCAAATTTTATACTATACTTTTTTTACTTCAATACCTGAAATGATTGTCAAAAAAAAAGAATTTTGAAATATGAATCCAGCAGAGATATAAACTATTTATGTCTATTAACTTTAAACTAATGAGTAGAATATATAACCAGTCTCTTCATATATTTAATCTAAGGTTATAGTACGGGTCGTATATGTATACGAAATTAGTATATCATTAAAAGGTCATATCCGCTTTTTCTGTACGCCAATGATATATTTTATGTTCTTTTGTCGGTACGTCTATCAAAAGAATGTCTATGTTCTAACTTATAACTCACAAACGCCTGTCACAAATTATGAAATGTTTATCATTTATATACAGGGGCAGCAACTCAATGGGGTACTATATAAAAACATCAGAACGCCTGTCCGATTTATATGTTATAATCACCTATTGGAATATTTATATTTATTAAAAGGATACTTAAATATAAACAGTAATATAAAGTACTATGGTTAAATATATGTATGCATTAGTAGTTAAAAGATATTCATGATCCAATGCCCAAAAAGACATTGTTGGAATCATAACTTTTCAATACAGATTAAAATTTTACTTATTTTTAAATTTTAATATAAATTTATTTTTCAGATTTTTTTTTCAAATTATGGTATTTTTTTTATTTTAATATAAATGAAAATATTTACTAAAATATACATATAAAAACTTTACTAAAAATGACATAAATAATATTAAAATGTTGTACATAGTACTTAATACGTATATTACAAGGTCATTTTCAAAAATAACTTAAGTTTAATATATATATATATATATATATATGTGTGTGTGTGTGTCTGTGTGTGTGTTTTGTAAAAAATACATATTAAGGCTGTTCACACTTTGAAATATACATAAATATTATAAAAATGTAAAATACTGGAAATTAAAAAACAAATGTAACTAAACGGATTACGCTTTTTAGAATCAAGCTAATTATTGAACTGAATTTATCAACTTGTAGGTATTTCATTATTGCAGGTCATCTTTGTTTTTATCATTTTATATGTATCTACTGAACACTTTAACGATACTGTTTTTTCTATTTTAATATTGAAAACGAATTAAGGTGTTGTTACCTTGTTATCTGTACTGTTACTAAATAGTGGATTAATACCTTTGTTACTTGACATAGTTGATGCTTTATAAGAATTCGTATAACAAAGCAGAATCATACTTGTTTTATTTGTTACTTAAAGATAAAAATTGTACTTTTAAGAGATTTCATTCCTTTACAAAATATATTTTAATAAAAACTATGAAAATGAATCGAAGTAAGGTATGTTTTTCTCTAGTAATTGAAATTAATTTTTCGTCTTGAAACATTTCTTAATCTTTTATTTTTATTTGTCGAATCTGGTTTTCTATTTTTCTATTTTAGAGAACTTGAGTTTTTGTCTGATATATAAAATAATAATTGAAAAATTAATCATTCCTTTTATATATGTATTATATAAAAATATTTATTACTTAAAAACAAACAATAACGCTTTTAGTATAAGAAAATCAAAAAGTTTGGTAGCCTTTTAAAGAATAATTAAATTTATTTCATTTGCTTTTAGTATGCGGCCCATGAAGATCAAGATTTATATTTCAAATGAATAAAAAAGTGGATATCACTATTTACAGTTTTGTATATAAAGAAAATATGAGCTATGATGACAAAAACGTCATTAATATGTGATATGATATGAACAGTTGCCTTTATTCAAAACATAGTCAAGATTAATTTTTTATCATAGATTACGTCATATGGATATTCATTTGAGTTAAATGTATTCATAGAATATGATTTGAAAAATTACAATCAATTAGAATACTTTTTCGTGGATGTAATGTACATGATTATATACGTGTGTATATATATATATATATATACACGAGTATGTCAATATACATATATTAATAAAATAATTATTCACTTTTACTAAGAATTTAAATTTTCAAGAATTATTCATTTTTATATGAATGTATATTTTATTTTGTAAATTGGAATAAAACATGGAGAATTTATTACAAAACTCTGTTATATCTAATAATTTGTAAAATTGTTTTATAGTAAAATAATAAGGTACTAGTGGGAAATAGATTAAAAAAATAAATATGTAATAGAAAATTACAATTATTAGTGTTAATTATAAGTATAGTGAAATAAGTATAAATAATAATACACAAATTATTTCCACTACTTTGAAATGACAAAATATGAGCACAGTAACGTAATGTCCATGCAAAAGGCATTTAAAATCATATTAAACGGTAATTAAATACGCGTACCATCATTACTACCGTAGCAAATATAAAGTTAATCGTCCACAGAAATATGAAGACTCATATATGTAATAACCAAGTATAAAATCTTTGAATAAAAAATGTTCGTCATTAAAAAGATACATTATACACTTATTTACAAATAAGAATGAGTTAAAACATAAGGTGAACATGCTTTAAGTATTTAGTAGTGCGCAGTTTATAGTTTCATATCTAACATATTCGTCATTTACAATTATAAATGAACCATGTAAAAAGAGACAAGAAACATATGAAGTAGTTGTTAAAAAAGAGTTAACATTATGAATTATCTCATCATTGGAAATTTAATCGTCTGAAGAGTTTTGAAACGACCGTAACATTAAAGGATTGCGAACGAATTAGCTAGAATAATAGATAAAGATCTTTATAGGCCAACATGAATGGGTGCGAGTGGTGGAGAAAACATTTTAGTATACAATTTTTTCACATTTCATCATGTCTATAACGACCGGCTGTTGTGACATAAACAAATGTGCATCGCTTCAGATGATCTATGTGTGTGGCCTCGGGGGGCTGCGGCGTCGACCGATGGCACGGGCGTCGGCGGAATATACTAGATTTAGGAGAAGGGGGTGAAGGGAGGGAGACACCTTGTCAAGAAACTTGCGACGTCCGCTGTCTGGGTGGTAGCGACGTCCAAGGCATGTTCCCAGCGACGCCAGTGGGGCGTCGGCTCCGATATTTTATGTTGAAGTCTTTAATATATGTAACAGCGTCTTAAATAAATTTCAGATATTAAATATCCATAGCTTAATATTCGAAATAGAAACCAACAAATATATAAATATTTAATTTTAATTAATTTAATCCTTTATTATAATACCACATATTTGTGTCATTAAAAGTTATTGTGGAAAGTTAAAGGATTGTTATTTAATATCAGTTTATTATTAATAAACTTGCATTTATTTAATATAAAAACATTAGTATACGCATACAAAGAAAATATTAGCTTACACAGATTTATATTTTTTTATATTTATAGTTATTCGATACTTCAATACTGATGATTTTGATAATGGATTATACACGATCAATGATCAGTTATTTAATATTTTGATAATAAAAATAAACTGTGGATGTGGATAGACAAAATTTAGTTTTGATAATTAATACTTTCTTTTGTTTTAATAATTTTTAACGTTTCATAACTGTATCGTCATTCAAATTTGAATTATCGATTACCTTTGCTTTTTAAAGAAAAAATTGAAAAATATTAATATCTCCGAATGACTGCATTTATTTCAATTACTTTCAAAAATAAAATAAGATATGAAACTTGCTTAAATGAAACAATGTTAATTGGAATTTAGTATCACTGATATTTATTTTCACATGTTTGAATATAGATTTTATATATTTTTTTCCAAAAAAATAAACAAAACAGCTATTTAGATTTAAATTGTTTGAAATGCGGTAAAATGAAATATTAAATTTTATTTATTTTGTACAATTTTCAGTAGTTGCATATTAACTGTATTTTTTTTTTCGTCTGAATTTAATATCATAAAATTTTTAATGTTCTATTGGATGTTTTTGTTCTCGAATTATATCGTTATTTCAACTATTATTGAAGTCTAGTATTAGAAGGCGTACATGTAGTTGACAACATAGTTTAGGGGCTAAACTTAGCGTGACAAAAAATTGGGCACGTGAGTGGATATACGTTGAGTTTGTGTATTCATATATATTCTTCAAAACTTCGTGTATTTAACTGATTTTATTTTGTTCTTAAGTTACAAATAGTGGAATGTGTAGAATTAATCTATTTTTAGCTTGTGACACTAGGGAATTTTCACGTACCCCTCTCGTAAATTTACCTTTTTTTTATAATTCAGTAGAAAAAACGTAATTTAGTCGAGTTGATGCTTCATTTAGTTTGCAATAAATTTTAACGGCTAGCACGTAAATTACCTGCATATGTTATGATCGTATTAATTGTGGATTTCGGGTGACGATGCCAACGAAATCATTTTTCTTTGTGTGTGTTTTATGATCGCAATGTCATCAAATCCAATTTGTATTATAAATCTTTATTTATGTTATATAAAATAATCTTGAACATTTCAGACAAATGTCAGAATTGATTTACAGTTCTGTATACTATAAATTAACTTGTGTACTTGGGTACTAGAATAGAAATGAAAATATGTAAAATAGACAAGTTTATATTTTAGCATCGATAATTTTAAAGTTTATTTTTGTTAGTAATAATTAAATTTTAAATATATTAAAATCATTTTTTATATTGTTTAATATCTGATTTAATAACTAATTCAATATATATATATATATATATATATATATAAATTTTGGCTTGTTTTAAAAGCATATTTTTTCATATAAACATAGTAGTTATTATTCTGGGAATATTGCTAGTATTTATTTTAAATTTAGTTTGGTGTCGAAAACATAAAATTAAAAAAAACATTTAATATCTTTTGCATATATGTAGTACATTGAAAATAATAATATGATTTGATTATTTTAATATAACTAAAGTTCAAATTATAAAGTTCATAATACAAAGTCCAGAACGCATACACCATGAGAAAATAAAACACGAATTTGTAAAGTATTCCATTGGATATTTTTTTTATTTTTTAAATTACGTTATGAGAAAAACATAATTAATTAATTAATATATTTATTGTACATGGAGTATATACTAATATACTCCATGTACAATCGGTAAATACTAATTATTTAATATAATTTAACGAGATAAACTGAAAAAAGATTCAGGTAGGTGATAATGTGATAAAATTCCAGATTTATGATTTCATTCAGGAATTGTGACTATATTCCATTTCACAAATTAATTTTCAGATTTCATGGAATGAATTCAAAATGCTCTATTTCTATCACAATGCTTTGAGAAAGGTGGCATGGCTATCAAAATGATCAATAATCAATTATTGTATATTTTGACAAGAAAAATTTGTGGAGAGTGAAATTTCATTTATGAAGTAGTATTAAAATGTGTTAGGAGCGGATAAAGAAAATCTCAGACGGAAGTACGTGTTACATTTTGACCCTAAAATTATTTAGAAATATTTTTCATACTTGTATATTTGTAATACGAAAATTATCATTTTTATTATTTACTGTATACATTTTACGAACAAAAATATGAATTCATTTCTATAAATAAATGAAAATATATAGTTTCTTATTTTAACTGAGTTACAGTGATATATATTTCCGGGCACATAATTAATATTAGTAATTAATATCAGAAAAATGGCGTCAGGGAAAAATAACAACTGTTAAAATAATGACATATTATATATATATATATATATATATATATATATATATATATATATATATATATATATTTGTGTGTATATATTATTACACGAATGTGGGCGATACCATATTGTTTCATGTCTCTTAATGCCGTTGTAGTTGTTGACAGTTTGTTTCCTAACAGTAGGCGTGAAGTACACATTGCAAACCACAAATATGTCGTCAAGCTTTTAAAATTACTGTAGTATAATAACATCCAAATGTTTCAAAGTGAATAAAAATTATACGTAACGGATTTACAGTAAAAAATTAGTGTTAAATGTGACGAAATTCTGAACTTTCGTTGACCACCTTCGAAGTGTAAATTTATTACAGAAAAATGAGAGCGAAAGTAAACAAATACGATACTTGTATAAGATTAGGTACATTTACACATATAGTGTAGGTTGAGGGTAGGCTTTTAGTCTCTTCAACTTTCAAAACAGTCCTGTGAGTAACTGTTTGTTCTTGAAACATCATGTAACACTATTTCAGATTATGTTCAAGTAATGGATTATATTTCCAAAGAACATTTTTTCGAAATGATTTTTGAAATTTTTGATTACACTCCATGGCATTTTTTATTATCTACAAAGATTTATTTTATATTATTAAGTTTAAATTTGGATGTAGCTTTATTCAATATTTGTTCAATTCACCTTTTGTTGAATATTTTACTGTACTATTTTTAAACAGAATAAATTCAGTATGTTTTTATTATGGAATGTTTTATAATTTAAGATATAAGTACGATATTAATGCATTATGTGGATATGTTACATAAGCAA
>CM068313.1:27125824-27230824 GCA_034766995.1 Acanthacorydalis orientalis
TTTTATTTCATAAATTTATAACTGTAATCACATTTTTCTAATGGAAAAATCATTCGAAAAGTTTTTATTTAAAATGTTTTGAAACAATGTTTTTATTGAACTAATGAATGTTTATATATGTATACAAATATATATATATATATATATATATATATATATATATATATATATATATATATGCACGTATATAACGATTTATTTTCCATATATCTATTTTCATTCATCAACATGTAAATATATAATAAAACAATTTGTCTTTCCTTCTGTCAGCCTAAGTACAAATAAACAAGTGTACAGTTAGAATAATTAATAAGAGAATTTAATTTATTTTACGTAATACTTAATACCAGAGGCAAAAATTAATATGTGTACACCAAATAACTTTATTAAAAACATGCCAATTAAACCGCTTTTAATATAAAATAACAGAAAACGGTTCAAGTTTTTCTAGGTAACCGGTAGCAAATTGAAAGCAGGTGTGTTTTTTGCTTCGATAATAATTGCCTGTCTTTTGATTGATAACGGTCATAAATAAATATTACTTTTTGAATTTGCGGTAGAGATATTTTTAAAGTATTAATTTTAATAGCATTTATTAAATAATCTGTTATTAAAGAAATATTGTACGTTTTTCGATGAAAATAATTTATTATTTCAAAAGAATATAATTATGTGTATGAGAAAATAATGTGGATCGTGTTTCAAATCAATTATTTTATTAACATAATTTTAGCCGACGGCTAAATTAAATTTCAACGAAATAATTTTATTACGCTAAAGATTAATTGGAAATTATGTATTAGACATAGTTTTAAAACAGATTGCAAAAAATTATTGTAAATATATTTGTTTGAATGTTTATTTTTTATCGTCTAATTGAATTGACATTTAAGGACATTGGTTATTAACCCACATTGAAAAGGTATTTAGATTATATCTAAAATTAATATATTTTAAAATAAACTTTAATACTTTTTCTAAACAAATAAACAATTGACTATCTACATTCAGTTATAATAAATTATCCGCTTATAAAAAAATTATTGGTTTCATTAAAATATTAATTCTGGGTGTGACATTTATGAATGTATTATACATACAGACACACACACACACATACAAACATTTATATATATATATATATATATATATATATATATATATTCTATAATATTTGAAACATATTTGAAAATTAGTTAATAGTATTTAAGAGGAGGATAAAAATTAGAACTTGTTATATAATTAGTTATAAATTAATAACATCTTTTTCAGGGAGAAAAATATTTTTTATTTTGTTAACATAAAAATATTTATTTTTATTTAGTAAAGAAACCGAAAAGTAAATATGTGACATTTGAGAAAACATGTTAAGAATTTAAAAAAAAATGTACTAGAAGATATTCATTCTGTAATAATATTAAATATAGAAACCGTTGCTTACATGAAAACGAAATACAAGTTTTCAACTAAGAAAAAAGTCGTGTTTTTACCTTAATTAAAATATATTTCATTTATAAATTTCTCTGAATAGAAGAAAATCTGAAAAGGTCATCATTATTATTCTTCTTTGAATCAACACTATGCAAATAAATGTAGAGACGTGCATATAATATTTAAGTTACTTCAAATGTTTCTCAGTTCTCGTGGAATATATTTAAAGTAATGCCTTACTGCTATATAAATGCTGCATCTTAATAAGAAATATTAGTGAAAGGTGATATTAAGTACATTAAATAATTTTTATTCTATTTTAATAATATTTTTATATTCAACCGAGTTTGTGTTATCTTTAACTTCTGAAAGATATGTTAAATTATATATATATATATATATATATATATATATATATAATGTATTTGTATCTGTTTACACTAGTAAATCTTTTTTTGTCGAGATTATTAATTTGAATTCTTTTCGACGGGTTTATCAAACCAAGTTTTTTTTATATCAGTCACATTTTTGTATGTGATTTATTCATAGGTCTATTCGCTTCTATTTTTCCGAGAAGTCTTACTAAACATTCACATCAAATTAATTAAGTTTAATATGGCAGTATATTGCTACGGGATAAGAATATTTATGATGTTTGACTTTGATATCCTTTTTAATTTTTTAAACTATTTAAAATGATTGATTTTTAATTCTTTAGTGAAGAATTATTAGTATCATTTTATATATTTTATAATTAATTATAACTTTACTATTTTTGAACAATTTAAATATGTATAACACGTTAGATTCATATGATTATTATAAATGATTGAAAATAAAAGTATACTAGTTTGCAATTTTGACTATAAGTATGTCTAATTTTTATTAATATTCTTGTACACCCACACACACATATACATATATATATATATATATACATATATATATACATACATATATATGTTCAATAAAATGAGCATAAGTCAAATTCTATCATTTCAACTTATGAATATAATAAATAAATATTTGTTTTCGTTCACATTGTAAACTTTTAAGCTTGGTTCTTACAATGAGAGAAAAATATATTGATATATAGACATTACGTCTAAAATATATTTATAAGAATTCAGTAATTTTATAATATATTTATAGGAATTCAGTAATTTTTTTTTTAATTGTTGATTTTGTTACTTAAATTTTTTCCCGAACACAAGGTGTATATATATATATATATATATATATATATATATTACATGTTATTATTAAACAAAAATATTCGTTGATAGCTATGGAATAAATGTGGATTTTATTAATTTGATTCAAAATAATAATCTGTATAAAATTAGTAATTTTACTAATTTCCGAAACGTTTCTAATAATCGTGTAATTTTTAATAATTATACAATTACTGAGATAATCTAAATATACTGATAGAAACTAATTTAATATATATAAAATAATGAAATGTTTGAACATTTTTATTTTGTTGTAAAATTTCACGTTATTTTTTGTATAATTTGCTAGTATGTACTATGTATGAAACTATGTATGAAAATAATATGCTTTTAAGTCATTAAATATTAAAAGCACTAATACAGGTTACGGGTTCGTTGGAATTTAATTAAATTATATTATAATTTAATTCGTATAGATAACAGTCGTATGCTATGTTAGAAATATATATTTTATATTTATAATAGAAATTCTTTTAAATTAATTTACTCTACGATATAGCATTTAAATACACTTATTAAATTTAAAACATTGTTTTAATAAGAAACTCGTTTATTTAAAATTTAATTACATTCTTTAAAAATGACAGTTTCTAATATCTGACACACACACGAGTTTTATTTTAAATCTTGTTCTTTATTCACTTGATAGATTTATTAGATATTCTGAAATATTTTAATTTTAAATGTTTAATTTGTTTTTTTTTTAAAAAAAAAATTAAACAATAAGTGTTTCTCTACATGATTGTATTTCTAAAAACAATTACAAGACACCTATTATCCCTTAAACTACACGTTGGGGTCAAAGTGACGCCAGCAACAGTGTGTTTCATATGTTTCATACAGATAGTGTGTAATTAAGGGTTAAAATCCTGTTAAGAGAGTATTGATGTATAATTTTTTAAATTAAAGATGTTGTTCATACATGCTTTTGTGTAAGTAATTCAATAAAAAAAATAATAGATTCCAATAATTAAATAGTGTTCCTATAAATATATTTTATATAGATTTTCCATTTCACATGAATCTTACGGTATCACTGTGCAAATCCGATAAAATAAATATCATACATCTGATGTTTTATCTGATGTTAAAACGTACAGAAGCTTAGAAATAAAATATAAATAATCAATGTTTGTGTTAAACTGGTTTTGTGATATTAATGTTTTGAATTGTTGAATTTCATTTCAGTACTTAAATAATTAATAGAGAAGACATATAATACCATCAGACTATCAATTATATTTTATTATAAGATACTTTTTTTCAATTGATGTTAAGTAGTCGTAACTTGTAGCTGCTAGAAGGGACTGAACAATAGTGATGAATGTCGAATTATTAATATTCATAAAGTTAATATTTATTTGAAAGAATAGGGTGTAGTAGAAAACAGGATAAGTACAATCGATAATAATTGTGAAAATAACTGTCTCCTAATTTAATAATGTAAAAATGTTCACCCACGCGTCTCGAAAACAATCATCGAAAATATTGTCTCAACTACCACTGTACAAACGCGTAGGCCTTATTGTACGCTTAGTATCATTTTCAGTCTCGTGGGTTTTTAATGGCCTTTGGTATTTAACATTGTGTATCGTTGTTGTAAGCTCATGTATATATTGTGCGTACATGAGCGCGTCGGTCCATGGTGTATATTCCTGAATTCATTAGCGTAATTTATAGTTTCATAACGCAGAGTGAAGTCGCTCGGTTAGATTTGGTTATGAACCCGGACAAACAATAAACAAATGGTTCCTCTCTCAGTAACATATATCAAAAGTAGTGGTCGTATTTGTAGATGTCATATGTATATACGAAGTTAGTTGGTCAAATAATTGTTGTTACAATACTTCGGTTAGTTTTGTCTTAAGATGTGGAGGAGTAATCGGACTGATATAAAAGATTACACATACATATTAGAATATATCATTTATCAAAGGGGTTGTTAGATTTACAAAATTTTTTTTTCAATACAAAATGTTGTTACAAAAAATATATATACTTGTATACACACATATTAATACAAAGAAATGTATTTAGATGAATAACAATTAATTATCTTTCATCTTATTTTCTTGTATATACTGAATAATTCTTTTTTAGCTTGTTCTTTTTTGGCAACGATATTTGATTATCTACACATTATTTTCTGTGTTAATTAAATATTTTATTCTAATCGTCAGACACGTGTAACTAAATGACATACATATTCTAAACAATAAACATATATTTATTTAGTAGGAAGCAACATGAAAATTTTAAAGATTAAAGCTATTTTTTAATGCTTGTAAAACAATATTAAGGAAGGCTCTTACTAATTTAAATTGAAGCATTTTTTTAATTAGAAATGTATAAAAAACAGTTTCAAAATGTTATTATATATAATCGTTTTAGATATTTATTAATGACGTTATTAATTTTTTCTACATTACTTAAATATATAAATTTAAATAAAAAAAATATGTTTAAAACAGTTTCATATATTCATTCTTTACAATACTACATATTTTATATTTATTTAATATTAAAAAATATTGTTAATTTAAACACAGACATATTTTTTTAAGAATATTTTTAAAATATAAATAAGATAGCGTATGAATATATAATCTAATCAGCTATTGTATTATAAAAAAAAAGAATTCATCATATAAACAATTCAAAAAATGTACACATACATAAATCGTAAAAGTATATAGGTCACTGTAATCAAATATTTAATTTAAAAGATTAATTTAAATGTATTCAGAAAAATAATATTCTTTAAATGTTGAATTGTGCTTTGAAGATTTTTATGATGAAAGGAAATATGATCATAGAATGTAATAAATCAAGACTGATGATATAATCTTACGATCAATTACTTTACTAATAAGAATTCGAGTAAAAAATATATGTTTCAATTTCGAACTAAATATTTTTATGATGGTGAATAATAAGGTTTGTTAATTGGATCCTTCTCCCTCAAGAAGATAATGTAACAGTATAATTTAATTAATTCATATAAATATACTCACCCAAATACATACACACACACACACACATATATATATATATATATATATATATATAATTTTAATTACAGTACATAAGATATAAAATAATAAATACGTTTATTTTCTAAAATCAGAATGCAACAAACAGAAAAATATAGATTTTCGTATAACATTTCGAGTAACATTTCCATATATAAATCATAAATTTCAAACAAAAGATTTTTATCAGTTTTTTTTACGAAAATAACTTCGGCAGTAAATTACTCGATTCAGATATCGTCTCACTCTTTTGAATTATGATTTTTTTTGATAGCTATGAACTGAATCCTATTGTAACATATGGATCATATTCATATCATACAGATTGAATTGTTTTCAAGAAAATAAAACTATGAGATTATTTATTGATAGTTTTTTGACTTTACTGTTGTAAGTTTGAAATGAAGAATTTTTCTTGATATTTTTTATTGGACAAAAAATGATTGTTATAATAAAAGTTTATAGCAATGCAGATAAAATTCTGTTTTGTCTTGAAAGGAAATAAAGAATCTTCTTGCCTAATATATTTTTGTTAAATAGTTTTGTATGAAAAGGTAATTTAAATTATCTACATTTAAATACTTTATTAAAAAGCTTCCTGTTTTAGTGATAAACTGTGGTAATGAAATGCAAATAAATAATTGACTATGGATAAAAAAAGTGAAATATCAAGTCAATAAATTATAACAAAGATTCATTTTAAAGTTTAAAACAAAATTTTTACTTTTAATCTAATTAATTGCTATGTATATATTTTTATATATAGTTAATATATTTTACAAAATTTAATGATTGGTGAGAAAAGTACCGCTTCAATTTTTCATCTATTTCTGATTTATTAATTGTATTAATTTAGTGTTCTCTTTTATAAAACAAATTAACTTCCTTTTTAACTTTGTATATTTTCTGAATTCTCTATCCAGTTATATTTTAAATCATGTTATGAAAGCCGAATTTCAATTCATTTTATATAAAGTAAGTAATTAAAATAACTTAAAAGTTACAAATACTAGTTTGTGCTTAAAACAAGTTGCTTCAAGCGTTTTAACGGAATTTATCAAATTAAATAATATTTATTTTATTTTCCTTTAGATATAAAAAAGATATTATAAACAACCCAATACAATAAATGGTACAGAAATTAAAACAAGCACAATATAACTCTTGTTCAACTATAGTGTGTGGAAATTAAAAATTGACCCCTTTTTTTAGATCTATAGTCATCATAATGCTACAAATTATTTCAGGAGTTCTGACACAATTTGTAAATAAGTTTAAAAATATTTGGTTATTTTTTTTCTAACGGTCATGTTAACAATTTAAACTGAAGGTGTCACTGTATACCAGTCTATATATTTATTACTTAGTATATTTTACATTCTGAACATGCAGATATATATATATATATATATATATATATATATATATATATATATATATATATAAATATAATGTGTGCACAATGTGCATAAAACGTGCAAATATCTATAGAATTATCCTTACTAGCCGAAATACTAATCCAATATTAAATGTCTCAGTCATGGCCACGGTTAATCAATATCGTTAAATGTGTTCAAAGTTATTAGGAGAAAATTTAACAATAAGGTTGTAAAAATATATGCGCACAATGCAACAGGAAAAATAAATTTCACGCTTAAATTCTATTATCCTTAAATATATGCTTGTGAACCATTTACGACTAGGTGAATGAAGGGATTTAGTGTTGAAAAAAGTGTTCCAGCTGTGCATTCTTTAAAGTGTTATAGAAGACTTGTTATCATTTTTTAATGTATTTTACTTTATGACTCCGTTTTATCATTCATCAAATAAAAGAATATGTTTGTTTAGATAACGGATATTTCATATGTTACATATTTTTTACTAAACATTTAATGTAGGATTTATTGCATTTTATTTGATTTTTTGTAAATATATTTTTTTATAATAATTTAAGATAACGTTAAATGACGATGAATAAATGATGGATTTAAATACACAATCAATAAAAGAAACTATCGAAAATTAGTAAAAGTTTTTGCTACGACCATAAAAGTTATGAACTTGCGACGCTTCGTTAATTCAGACACGTACTCTTTCTTATATAGCCGAGTAAAAAAAACTTCTTGTTTTAGACTTTGAAACTTCTTTTCTTTTTACTGTTCTAAAAACAAACAGGCCCGGTCTCAAATTTGTAAATATAGTTAACAATTTCATTCAAACTTCAATTCGAAATTATATACGTGCTTTTTTCACAAAACATGTCTTGGATATATGTATTCCATTCGAAAATAATATTTAAAATTTCAATATACGTTTATTTGAAACGCAGTAGTCATAGTAGTTTGATCACTCGATAATATTTGAAGGTTTACAGCAGTTTAACGTTAATACTAGTTAACAGTAGTCTCATATAGTTTTAATTTGTTTTTTTTTTTCCTCTATAGCTTGAACTCTCAGTTATATAGTTTGAGATTAAAACGACATTTTATTTTAATGAACAAATTATAAATCATGACCAAAACGTTTCCTTTCCTTAAAACACACACACATACACACACATACATACATACATATATATATATATATACATGTATATATATATATATATAGTATTTTGATCTCAAAGCAAAAAAATGATTTATATTCCTACTTATATATTCATTTTCTTTATTTTACATTACATAAATTTAAAATTCATGGACAGTAAAATAAATGTGTTTTTAATTAATTACATTTTCAAAAAAAAAACCTGAAGAGTTAAAACCTCTTTAGAGAGAAACATTCTTTAATTTGCTAATAATGACGGAATTAATTTACCAAACTATCCAAATTTTATTTAATAAAAAAATAATATTATTATTTATAAAAACAATGATTTTACTACGAAATTATTTTATTATATATATTTTCAATTAAAAAACATTTTAGAGAGTTCTTTATTATTAAAAAATGATTGAATATTATTGAAAAAAGATTTCAATTTCTATATATAATTACCAAAAGTTAATATATAACTGAATTATGTATAGTGTGTGTGTGCATATATATATATATATATATACATATATATATATATATATATATATATATACATATATATATATACATATATATATATATATATATACATATATATATATACATATATATATATATATATGTATATATATATATATATATATATAATGTAATATTTAACAACAAAAAGATGAGTAAAAATTAGATATTTTATTTACATATCTTAATATTTTAAGAAAAAAATATCAAGTCTCTAGTTACAAAAATTTTCCAGTATATTTATTTTTTAGATGAGAAATTGCGACACGGAAAATATAGATGTAATGTAAATATTCAGAAAAGTATATTATTTAACGATATGTTTTTTTATAAATAATCATTTTTTTTACAAACACACTGGTATCACTATTTTATTATTTACTTTGATTAAATTTGTCCTTGGTGTCTTTTATAGCATTGATGTGAATTTTATATTTGTAATACGAAGAAAAATATTACTTTATACTAAGTATTTAAGAAAAAAATAATTAATTTTACTTTAAATATGATTTTACTATTTAAAAATAATACTTAATTAAATGCACATATTTACACTAGACATGTATATATTAACTAACAGTATTTTTTATCAAAAAAAAGATTTTATAGACTGGTTACATATGTATTTTCCAAATCATTAAAAAATAGAGAATGATATTTTTTCTCGTAATATTTCTTATCAACAAGTGAAAATTTCCATAAAAAATAAGTTTAAATTGAAAAACGGAACAATTTATAGCAATACGTATTTTTTTCGAATGTTATTTATTTTTCTGCAAGAAAATCTACTAGTCTATAAAAAAATATTAGGTGTAAAAATGAATGATGTGTTTTTAAATTAAATCAATTATAACTCTATTTTAAATTAATATATTTCAAGTGCTAATTTTAACATTTAACACTATATACAATCTTATCCAAGGAGTTGGCATAACCTCACAAAATAATAGTGAACATGATGGCTTACGAAAAGTATCGATTTTAGGAATAGCATACTTTTCGCATTCTAGTTAAAAAAAATGCAGCTGAAGTCACGGGAATGCTTTATTCAGTTTTGGGGGAAGATGTTATGATTCATAAAACATAAAAAAAATACTAAAATAGTGAAAGAGATTCAAAAATGCATTATAATTTCATTGACTCAAATTCGCCATCTTTTTTCGACGGGGGATTTGTCAATTACCAGACAGATGTAGCAAAGTTATATAAAATAATGGGGGATATATTGAGAATTGAAATGTATTCCATTTTTCATAAACATTCATTTTCTATTAAAAAATGCACAAAATTGATTGGTACATATAATATTGTTGAAAGTATGTTCGTCTGTCTATGGAGTTCACAATTCAAAAATGAAAATACCTAGATAGATAAATATTTTCATATGTATATACTCGTACGTACAATACTTAGAACAACTTCAGGACGTGCAACTGGCGACAATAAACATAATTTTTGCAATATTACTGGATTTATATTTTCCTGTTAGAAATCATATACAGAAGATTATTATTTTGCTGGAAATTACAAATTATAAATAACTTTATAAGAAAAATATTTTTTACAACAAGGAAATGAAATTTGAAACTATTACATATTTATCTCTATATGTTACTTATTAGTATTAAAATGTTTCTTTTTAGTTGTAATTTATCAGTTATTGATAACAATAATAATATTTATTTAAAGATTTGATTTTTTAATATATATTTAAAATATATATATATATATATATATATATATATATATATATATATATATATATATGTGGGTGTATATGTGTGTGTGTGTGCGTATGTTTTTATCCATATATTTATAAATCAAATCTTTCCGAAACAGAATGCAGATAATATTTTAAATAAATATAATATAGTTCAGAAAACATTCATATTTTTTTAGTGATTTAAAAGTATTTTTTATTACAAATAAATTTGTTTATATTATCGAAATATTAAGCATTTTTGAAAACGTTAAAAATATTAAATCATATATTAAATTAAAAAATCAACAAACTTTGTGAAATTGATGTTTTCGTCACTTTGGTTTTTCTCAAAAAAGCGAACCGAACATTAAACATGTTCAGTTTACAAAGTCTTCAAAACTACTGCATGAGCTGGTAACCAGCCCTGCTTCTTTACAATTCACTAACTATTTCCAAACTCGCGCTTAATGACGAAATAGTTGGTAGCGCCATGGCTGGTCGACGTGGTGCTGTTGCCATTTGTGCGACTATTGGAGTAAACTTTGACGGCTCGCATTAGTGACAGCCGCGGATAGATGCAAGTATAGTACTCGAAAAAAGAAAAAAGTTTTTTCGCCTCGAATGTATGTTTCAATTCTTAAACGCACGAGGGACCGGAAATAGGAAGCAACGACATCTTCAGCATCGACCTCATCATATACCATGTCGACAACGTTCTTACAACGCTCCCTAAAATACCGTATTGTGTTGAAATTATGTGACATTTATTCAATGCGACTGAAACGAAAATATTGTATTCTACGATATTTCACTTGATAAAGTCTGTATTTTATGATTCAAACGTACTGTTTGCATGTAAATATATAACGCTTTATAAATACAACATGATTTCGCGATTGTTTATAAATGTTATCAATTTATATTCCATCGAATTTTTTTCAACACACTTTGTTCGGAAAATATAACTATTTATAAGTTGGTGATTTCCTGAATATATTAGAAATGAATTTTATATTGTTGGCATTATTGTGACGTTGCTTTCACAGCAGATTAAAAACAAAATCAAGTTTAGTCTAGAAATTTAGAACGAAAAATTAAAATTAATAGTTGTCAAATTTTGTAATAATATAGTAATTTAAGAATGATTTATTTCAAGAAAAAAACACTATTATTATATGTATTTTGTAAATTTTATTTACTTATAGTCGAAGTTCTAAATTATGTGGGTTTTCGACGTTTTGTTTTTAAAAAAAAAAAGAAAGAAACAAGCTTCAATATTATACTGAGTTTCAGTTTTGAAACTTTTCGAACAGGGATAATTGAACAAAATAAAATTTAAGCATTTCTTTATTTAAAAAAAATATAAAATAATTTTTCTTTTAATATTAAAAAACTATTTTTAAATTTATTTTTATACTAATCGTACGATTTATTTTAAATTATTATCAATATATTTGATAATTATGTATATATATATATATATATATATATATATATATATATATATATATATCACGTATGAAATACCTTTTAATTAAATATAAAACGAATTAAAAAGATCAATATTATTTTTTTAATTACAGCACGATTTTAAGTATGCATTTGAAACAGTATGATACTTGTTTGAAAAAGTCGATCATTAAAGAAATAATGTCAAAATAATTTATTTAATTTATGTATTTTAATCACATGGGGTTAATTAAAAAATATATGGTGTTAGAAATTAATATAATACTAATGTTTTTAATTAAAAAACATCTCTAAATAGCATAAACGTCTACATTATTCAATTTTCTTATTTATGTTGTTAATATAAAATGGGTTTCTCAATACTATATGAACAACATCTGCCTTTGTTAAATATATGAACATTCTTGTACTGAATTGCACGTGTGACTTTATTAAAATAAGTAAATATTTATTTGTATGATAATTTAAATGTTTAACAAAAGTTTGGTTGATATGATAAAATTAACTCATATATACATATACATATATATATATATATATATATAGGGTGATTCAATTTAGACTTCCATATGAAAGTTTTTAATTTTTGTAAGCCTCAATTGAATAACCTTATATATATATATATATATATATATATATATATATATATATATATATATATATACATACACACAAGAGAAGGGTGAAAGGTTTCGGGCTAGAATAAGAAAAGAACATTTATTTGAGTTAATTCCATTTAGCTCTATATACTTTTCTTAACCATGTTTTAGAGCGGTTATGTCAGACTGAAAGGCCGATTTGTTAAGGTTCTCAAAATAGCCATTTACAGCGTCGTTTAGTTCATTGTCGTTCAGAAATCTTCTTCCATGGAGCTGTTTTTTGACGTTAGGAAAGAGACAGAAGTCGCCTGGAGCTAAATCTGGCTAGTACGATGTGTGAGCAAGATATTTGATTTTTAATTCATTGATTTTAGCCATCGCATCAATTGTGTGTGGGCTGATGCAGTGTCATGATGAAATAACACTTACTTTTTCGCCAAATGTGGCCGTTTTTTCTTGATTTCATCGTTCAAAAACTGTAATAAGTTCTCATAATACTCGCTATTTAGTGTTTTCCCTTTTAAAGGTAGTCAATGAAGAGTGTTCCACTCGTATCCAAAAAAAAAACAGTCGCCATAACTTTACCAGCCGATGAAATTGTCTTTGCCTTTTTTGGATGCGCTTTTCGAGATTCATTATTTCGACTGTTGTTTGGTCTCAGAAGTGTAGTGGTCGATCCAAGTCTCATCAAAGGTTATGTATCGACACAAAAATTCGGTTGTATTTTGCTTATAGAGTGCCAAATAATCGGTTGAAACGTCCTTTCGACATTGTTTTTGGTTAGTTGTGAGCAAACGCAACACTCATATAGTGCACAGCTTTGTCATACCCAAATGTTCATTATAAGATATTGCGCACACGTCCCGATGATAGTTCATGACATACATATTGAACGATAATCTATCTTGTGAAAATTAATTTATTTATAACTTTAAATACCAATATTTTCTAATTAATATATTCTTTTTATAATGAAGTTCAAAAAATATTTTTATTCTAAATTCTTATTGTCATTCAACATTTATTCCTAAATTTGAACATTTTGAACTTTAAAATAATAAAAATAGGCTGTATTCATATATTTCATACATCTACAAGTCATATATATATATATATATATATATATATGCGTGTGTGTGTGTGTGTATGTATGTATGATTATATTTGTATTAAGCCAAATGGTATATTGGTTAGATAAAATGACCGGATGTGGTTACATATTTGAACGTGATTTTAACAGTGTTAGATTTCTTACACCTTCGCTTCGCTTCATCAATTATGGTATTATTGATTTATTTTCACTAATGTTGACATTTGTTAGTTTCGTATACTTTTATATTTTTATTCTTGTTTTACTTCTTTTAGAAAATGTTTTTTTCTTAATAAATATTTTAATTATTTCATTTCATTTTTTTGTTTAATATTATGTTAATTATGAATCATAAAATCTAAATAATAATATTAATAAATATATCTGACAGTTTTAATTATAGTGAAATCCTCATGATTTATTGAATGTAACTTATTACCAATATATATATAATATAGCAGAAAATTATTTATTTCCTACATTTCTATTATATATATATATATATATATATATATATATATATATATATATATATATATATATATATATATATAAATATATATATATATATATATATATATATATATATATATATATATTAAGTTAATTATATTTTACAATTAATTACTACCCATTTCCTATTGCATGTAATTTTTAAACGAATATTAAATAACACTTGATAACATTCGAAGTGATTTAAAAATTAATTATCAATATTAAAAAAACACATCATTAGTGTAATAATAACAATAATTTTATTTTATTAAATACATTATCATAACATCTTGCTTTAATACCGAATGTCCATTTATGTATTACAAACAATTCGTTCAGGTAGGCAGCCAGGTAATTATGAAAAAATATTTAGAAAAAGATTATTTCCTTTCAGGTATAATTTGAAAAATCTTACAAATTGCTATAATTCCCAATTAAAGTAGGGTTGTGCTCTGCCAAGCATAATAATTTTAAAGCCTTGAGGTGTTCCATCTTTTGGTAAAAAAATATTAACTCAAGTTTGGAAAGAACACGTAATCTACAATATCTTTTTAAGATAAAATCTATCCTCCGGTAATATTTTAATCTTTACAAGTTTCGTGATTCCGTAATATAATCTTCTTATAAGGGCCTGAAGTAGCTTCATGGTAATCATCATTGGCGTCTTACTCGTTAAAAATGGGTTAATATTATTCACGTATATATGTAATATATAGATATACATGTATAGACAAACACACACACACACACACACACACACACACATATATATATATATATATATATATATATATATATATATATATATATATATATAATAAATTTACACACAAATACAAAATAAGTTATAAAAATTCTTGAGTGAATATTTCTCAATTTTAAAATAGAGTAAATGTATATGTATGTATGTATGCATATATATATATATATATATATATATATATATATATACATATATATGTATAACTTGCTATAGTAAGTATAATTTTAAAAAATTGAATTATACATTATAAAAATAGGTTAAATATGATTTAAATATTTTTTGCGATGTGTTTAAAATATTTGGTAATTAATTGATAACTCAGTAGCATAATTACATTAAACACGTTTTTAATATTATTATTATTCATTTAATTGATGTTTTAGTTCAAAATATGTTTGCACAGTTTAAAAAGATTTATTATTATAAAAATTATTCCTTCATTGAATTTGCGAAATAAAAACAATGTAATGAAAGTGTAGTATAAATTGTTAGGAACAGCTATGTAATTTGTTTATATATATATATATATATATATATATATATATATATATATATATATATATATATATATATATATATATATATATCTGCATATGTGAACAATTCCGTTTGTTTCACATATTTTTTTTATAATGAAATAAAAAGTTAAAACGTATTTTTTGTAATTCAGTATGAAACAAGTTTATAATTTGTATATAAATGTATACATAAACGTAAAAATAGTAATCTATCGATTAAAATCTCGTTTACTTAAAATAAATAAAATAAACTAAGCTTGCTATTAGCATTTTTCAAATTTATAGTTTTCTATAATGAGTTTATTCAGCAATGCCACCTAATCGTTAAATTCTATATTTAAAAAACGAAATAATTTTTGTTTGAATTTTAAATTGTTTTTTTTTTCTTTTTTTAATATATTAATCCTACTGTTTTTAATTAAGACCAGTCTCTATTCGAACTAGGAAACAAATCTAGCAGAAACATTCGATTAAATGTTTACGATGTGTATAGTATAAAGGTGCAAAACAATTTATTGACAAGATAAACGGAAAACCACACAAGTGAATATAACACACAACGGTAGCCAATTATACATAAGTGGTATCTCATCACAATGCGGATCCAATTGTACAAATTATCGTAGTGAGTCCAGCCTTCGAAGTCTCTTGGGCCAGGTATTGAAACGATCCGACCGTCTACACAATCCATATATTCATCTATATATCCATCCATCCATCCCTTTTTCCCACTACATTTTCTCGCAAGTAACAGACTTGCAATTTGACGCGACCTGCCTAATCTTCACACCCCCTCCCTTAATGCGATCGCAGAGGTAACTCACTAGTCTTGCGCATTTTAACCGATGGCGCGTCGCTAGTTATTGCTGGTGCTTTTATGTCTGCACAGTGCACACACACTGTTCTGTTGTCAGATGTTGTGTGCTTCACAGCAAACGTTGACTGCTTCGAGACGCAACTTCTCGCATGTCAGTTGACTACCACACTCCGCCGCGAATAGTTGCAATCGGACCGGGCTATGCTATTGTATTCATTGTTGCTACTGCAACATGTCGGTCTTTGTCAGCGGCTCGAAAATATATTATTGAAATTTAACAATCAAGTGCTGTCACGTACAGCCGCTACTCATTAAATATCAGTAATAGAACTTGAACTGTTTGTATAAATTTTTGTATAAACAACAAAACAAACATAAACACCTACTTTCTAAGGATATTATTTACAAGTTTTGTAAAAAGTTCTCTCGGTGATTGAGGACCGAAAAACTTTAAGTAAATAAACTCACGTGGGTTGTTAAATAAAATTTATCTTTTTTAATTGTTTTAAGAACTATCTTTTAAAATATACTTGTTTAATGTTCTTCATAGCAATGAAAATAACCGAGTATTACCAGTGTATATATGTTTAATTTATAAATGTATCATTGATTTAAATATATAAAATAAGAACTTAACTTAATATACATTCTTACCAAAAATTCGCCACAGTTAAATAGTAATAATATTTGTGATAATTTTTTTATATATTGTGTGATATTAAAAACTATTTAAATAAAATGTGCAAAATTGCATAAAAGTGCGAATTGTGGATCGATCAACATATAAATATATAGTAGTGATCATTTGTGTATAAAATTAGGTGAAAATGGCACTAAAGTGTATAAAAAGTTTTAATTGTTTAAGGTCGTCATCGTGTCTATTAATTGCAATCGTAACAATGTTTTCCAGAACTTTGGGTTCAGAGTCGTTCGACAGTGAAGATAATATAGTGTCGTCGCTGAGGGTAGCCCAATGCAGAGCCACGTGTTTAGAGAAAGTAAGAATTTTTTATTAAAAATTTTGAAATCTTTTCAATAAGTTTCAACTTTTTTTATTTACCACATAAATGTTTGTTCGATGGTATTCGGTCAACTATTTTTTATACGAAACATTAATTTGTTCTATCGAAGAATTTTAATTTTAAAAATATAATTAATTTTAAATTAATTAGTATTATTCTTATAACTTTTCAGTTATGGAAAATAGAGAGAAATTTAAAAAGTAAATAATACATTGACATTTCTTGACTACCACGATAGCATATTAGTATATGTAAACATAATAATATTCTAAAAGTTATCAATTCAAATTTTATTAACATTAATTAAAATATCTATGAACGTAATTATATTTAAATAGGTAATTATAAATGTTTGTTAATTAAAAAAACTCATTTTGTACGTTCCTGTTACCTGTATATATAATGTATACATATATAATTTTATCAATATTGATTAAAGTTAATCATTTTTAAAAAAAAATGATTTTACTCATTTTGTTAACTGTTTGACTGATTTTGTCTTATATTAATTAATTTGAAGTTCATATATATATATATATATATATATATATATATATATATATATATGTGTGTGTGTGTGTGTATTATTGTTCAGACTAGTTTTTTATATATTAATTCTATAGAACTTCCATTCAAAATTTGATTTTACAGTATTGTATAGATTTACATGAAATCCTAAGATAAAACAAATAACCAAAATATAAAACTTTTTTATATCTTTAATGTTTGCATAGGATTTCATATATTTTTTATGGAATGAGACAGTTTGTTTATTCGTTCTGTTGTTCAAATATATTTATTTATAATAATAAAATGTGTGGCCTGATTTTGACAGAGTAAAAAAACGAACAGTTAAAAACTTTTTGACTGCATACTTAAATGGTGTGAAAATTGTTTAGCTGACATAATAAAGAATATTTTTTTTAAATATTCAATAAATATTTATGGTTTGTTTATACAAATTTTATAAAAAAGGATATTACTTGAAATGATGTTTTGATGGTTATACATATATTTGACTACTAGGTACAGTCTTTCTTTTTAAAAATCAAAATAATATCTGTTACAACTATAAAGAGATTTCCTTCTAATTTTCTTACCATTAATAAATTAAATAAAATATAAGACGTAAACACCACTCAATTTTCAATTATTATCAATTTACTTTATAATATAAAGTTATATTTCAAGTTCATTAATCTGTAGATGTATATTTTAATATTCTCTAAAATTCAAAAACAGTAAAATTCAATTAGCATTTAGTATCATTATATATATGGTATCATTATATATATTATTATATATATTATTACAGCAAAATGCAATTTTTTTTATTAATAATAGTAGACTTTAAATATAGTTTTTAACCACAGTGAACAATTGACAAAAATTATTGTTGTGTATTAAAAAAATATGATTTTAAATAATGATTTGTGAAAAAACGGTTTTCGTCAGTTCAACAATAATGCACAAATTTTATAAAAAGATATTTATAAACTAGCCGTAGACTTAAGAAACAAATCTAATTTGTTTCTTAAAAAAAAACGTTGAAATGTAATTAAGGAATTATTAAATTTAATTAATTATTGAATTTTAATCAAATTTTTATTAAATGAAGTAACAATAATAGTTTTTGATAGCGAGGCAAAATTCACTCCCATTCATTCATTCAAATTAATTTTTCATTCCCTCACAAACCACATAAAATTTGTTTAATTAAAATAATCAGTAATTAGTTATTGAAAATTTTTTATTAATTTTTTTATGTGATTTACAGGGGACTACAAAATTTCATTTGTGTAACTAAAGTAATTTTTAAAATTTATATACAGAAAAACAAAAATTAACATTGTTTCGTAATCGCTTAACAATTCACAAGATTATTTTCTGATACACAACGAAGAGAAAAAATACTTAATATTTTTAAGATTTTCGTTTGAATATTTTTGATATTTTAATTATAATGTTACTTTAGTAAAATTGTTAAATACTTGTTTTATATTTTTCATGGAGAAATGTCAAGTTAATTATATATATATATATATATATATATATATATATATATATATATATATATATATATAATGTATTTGTTTATTTATAACTGCTATATTATATTTTACAAATCAATCAAGACACAAGAAATGTAACAGGTCAAAAAACATATTCTTTCAGATGGGCAGCTGAAAGATTATTGTTACCAATTAAATTACCCGACTAATTTTATGAACATAATTGATTTTATGAATTCATAAAGTATCATTTGCTGTTTTTATTTCATATAAAAATGTACATTCTGAGAGATTTTCTTATTTTAATTTGAAAATAGCATATTGTGACTGTCACTTTTCTTATGTACCGTTGAAATGAATTAAAGAACTAAATCCGTAACGAGTTTATTATAGGAATAGTTAATTATTTATAATTGTCTGTTTTGATATATTTTATTCCGTATGCATATGTAGCATACCAAATAAGCTATACATTTTTGTCATATGTAGTACATACATTTTTAAAAATATATTTGTAACATATATTTTTTTATTCTGTAAAGTTTTCTATTTTAAATATATATTTACTGAAAATATTCAAATTAAGTTCAACGAGTTTTATATTAAATAAGAAACGATGTATATGTAAAAAAATAAATAGAATATCGATTAGAATAACACAAATATTTAATCTTTAATTAATTTATTTAAATTTTATTTTAACAAATATTTATATATATATATATATATATATATATATATATATATATATATATTAGTAATGTAAAACTATTAACTTTCAGTAAATTATAAAGTGTTAAGAATCAAATTTTTAAAGATAGTTTAAAGCCAAGTGGTCTATATTAATTGTAGAAAATAATAATAAATATAACATGTTAAAAAGCTACGAAAAGGCACAACGAGATTCGAATATAAAATCCAATATAATACGAAATTACAAAAATTATTATATTTTCATGAAAGAAGAAAATGTGAGCTTTAGAAACGTAGAAATATTAAAATCGGAATATATATATATATATATATATATATATATATATATATATATATATATATATATATATGTATTTAAAACTAGTATAACATTATGATATAATTATATGCGAAGTTAATTTTATTCATCTTTTAATATATTAAGCACACCACTGTATATCCTATCAGGAATAATTTTAAGCTATAATTTAGAGGAACATTTAATGGTAATGCTTTAAATATTAATAGAAGCAAAAAATGTATATAAGCTATGAAATATATATTTAAATAATATATTAATGAAATAAATAAATCTTGTCGTATAAGATTATGTCTGTATAATTTAGGAAGAAAGTTCTTGTATAGGGGTAATTTAAATGTTAGGTGTTTATTTAAACTTTCGAAAAATGGTAAGCGTCTATTAAAAATAATTAAACATTTTTAAGATTTTAATAAGCATCGTTTCAAATATTGTGCCTTTGTTGAATTTTATAAAAAAAACCTTTGGTTATTTATAGTAATTATAGAAATTAACAAAAATTTGCGTATAATATATATGATTTTTTAAAAGAAGTTTTCAATTTAAATTTTTGAAATGTTTTCTTGTAGATAAATCCTTGTTATTTAAAATATACATAATTTTATATAAAAAAGAATGAAATGGTACTATTAAAAATATATAGTTATTAAAACATTAGAAAAATCGAAATTAAACATAGATAATAAAATCATTGTTATAGTAAAGAAATTATTATAAATTCAAATGACTTACATTTCAGCAAGTTCTCGTAAGTGCTTGATCATTCCGATTATTCCTGAAACAGATGAAAAACAATTTGTTAATAAAAGTATCATGTTTTGTCGAGCAGTGAAAATAAATTTTTGAAAATTTCTGTTAAGGTAATTATTTCTACTATTATTTTATATAAAAAGCAAGAGCTTATTTAGCTTTAAGGTCATAACTAAGTAGTCTAACAGTGTTTGGAATTCAAATATTGTATCAAAAAATTTGAATATCGAGCACTTATATAAAAATCTACTCGTTTTCATGTTGCAAGGATGTAATAAACTCGATTGTTAAATAATGTGAAAAGAACTGGATAATTAGTTTAATATAAAAAGAAAACTTTCAACATTAGTATGTGTTATTAAATCATTTAATGGCATATAGTAGAAATCTCATCAAAGTTAGTTACTCCAACCTATGAAAATAGAACTATTATAACGATAAAATTAAATCCGAAAATAAAGGCAACCATTTAAGTAAACAGTCGATTGTAAGAGGAAAAAAAAATGAAAAACTGAAATGAATTGAAATCTTGCATTTAGGAATAGTCTCATTTTTATATATTTTATTTTAGTAAGACACAAAAGCGATAAATATGCTTAGATGATATTAAATTTGTTCTAGAAGGAACTCTTTCTACTAGATTGATAATATCCTTTATTATTAATATATATATATATATATATATATATATATATATATATATATATATATATATATATATATATATATGTACGTTTATGTGTATAGAAATGTGGTTTATTTGGTATTATTACAATGTTAACAGGTATGTATAAATAAAACACATAATTATTGTAGTTAAAATGTACATTGAATAACAAAATGGCAACTTTTTCGCTTCATTTATGTCCTTTATGAAATAACAATCAATAAATTACAAATGTGTAGCGCATGAATGATTTACGACTTTGATATGTCACGTAACTAGTGAAATCAGTAAATAACGACTGCAACAATACGCGGGTAACTGTGCTTTGTTTTGTTTTCATCCTTTAAATATTACACTGATAAATTTAATTTGCATACGTAGTTGATACCATGAGTATTGCTAATTCAGTGATTTGTTTTATGTATTGAACGTTATTTGTATATGCCGATAACGTATAATATATATATATATATATATATATATATATATATATATATATATATATATATATATATATATATATATATACATATATATACTACACACATTTATTCTGAAATCTAATAAATTTTATCTGTTTCAAGTATTCTAGAATTTAAGGGATGTTCTTATAATATGAAACAAAAGTTTACTTTTCTGATAAATGATCTTTCAATAAATATATCCAATTTTTTATAAACAGACCTAAATGTTAAATATACACATTGATATGGAACATTCAATAAAAATGTTCAAAATCACAGTGTAGTGCGGATTAGAGATAATTTATACGAGATGGTTGTCTGGAAGTCTTTTAATTGCAATTTGTAAAAAAATATGGTTGCAAGAAATTAGAAACGAGAAAAAGCATCATTGTAAAAAAAATCAATTAGTTTTACTTCTGATATTGATTTAAAATTTAAATGGATAAAAATCGATTCGTATCTTTTGAATATTTAAACATAAGTAATTTAAAAGGAAGTTTTCTTTCACAGATGAATCCGGACCCCAAATACAAATTTTTTTCTTACCCGTAATGTAGAGGACATTTGTTGGATTCTGGAGTTTTTGTTCAGTCTGAATTGTTAAAATCTTTTAACGAACGCTATGGGTATTTTCTTCTACAATAACGTTAATGTTATGTATAATATATATTTATATTGATAAAATAACAGAGTACGGTAAATTCGACATAACAGATTTTTAAACGTTTCATTTAGTATAAAAGTATAAAAATTGAAAATGGAAAAATAATCTTTTTTTTAGTAATTTGTAAATAAGTTTACGAAAAACGCACATTTTAAAACATGGGATTGCTTTCGATTTTGTTATCAAAATAATCATCATGATATATTATTAGAAATCATTATTATTTAGTAAAGGGACAAGAAGATTGCTGGACACGTCAAATTATAGCCGTTATAAAATATTGTTTTTTATGTGTTCAACTGTGTGTATATATATATATATATATATATATATATAATATTATTTTTTAAATTCTAATGTGAACCATTTTATAGTATTCGATGGTATGTGGATGAAAAGCAAACGCAATTATTAAATAAGGATAGCAGCTATAAAAATAGTATTGGTACTATAATTTAAATGTTTCATAAGATATATTTATATTAATTAATCTGTTACTTCAACGAGTCAAAATATGTAGATAATTCTTGTTCATTTGGCTATAGTAATGTGTAAAAAAAATGTGTTTTATGTGTGTTTTTACTAAAATGTATTCTTAAACAATTTAATTGCATCAGAAAATCGTTTTTGATTTTTTTGTTGATATTTTCAGTTCATAATATCAACAGTTGCATCCATTAGTTTACAAAAATATATTGACTATGAAATGTGTTTTTATTGTATGTGTAAATATTTATATGTAATAAATAAAAACAACAGTATAGATTTTGAAATTTAACGAAGTTCGAATTACTAACAAATTAAAAAAGCCGTGATTTTAAACAGTTTACTAGTTTTGTAAATTAAAGTGAACATTAAAAAAATGAAACATTTATAATTTTTCATTACTCCGTATCAGCAAAATTGAACATTTCTTGTTACCAAAAAATGAGCACAGTGGGATATAAGCAATTTTAATGTTTAAATGCATAAGTTATCGACGTACTGATGTATAAATATTAAAGATACATTTAAATCAAAAATAATATTTATTAATTAAAATTTAATTAAGCTCGAAATTTCTGTTGCAGTAAAATATAATTTTTTTTATTGAAATTGTGTGTTTCAAACAAATAGACATCACAGAATGGCGCAAACAATTTATAAAAGAAGTTGTACTCTAGTGTTTAATATGTAAAGAATTAAAAATTAAATTAGGAAATTAATATTTTTATGTTATATTTTAATCTTGACCATATATTTTCTCTTGCATTGAAATCGTGTTTTTTATTATGGGTTACTAAAAGTTTACACACACATACATATATATATATATATACATATATACATACACACACACACACACACACACACACATATATATATATATATATATATATATATATATATATATATATATTAAATAAGTTAAAAATTAAATATGTTATAAAATATAAATATATATTTTGATTCCTACATTATATGAATTGGAATGGAGTAGTCATATTTGTAAAAGATATTGTTATAATGCCCATACAATAAATGATAAAAAGATTTATTCTCTCAGAATTGTGTGTTTTGAGCTGACTGTGGATATATATATATACATATATATATACATATATATATACATATATATATATATATATATATATATATATATATATATATATATATATATATATAAACATAATTTATTTTTAACACGATTACATATTTTGCAGTATTCTCAATAAATTATTCTTGATTGATATATTTTACCCCAAATATATCTATATAATCCAGTTTTATAGCCAATTCAAAAGCGATTTCGTATTTGTTTTTATTAGTTTAGTATATAACAGCAATATAAGTAAGAGTTAAGATATCTTGTACAATAAATACAAGCATGTATAATAAAGTACGTACATGTGTCAACATGATTTTTATTATGTCGTTGTGTGCTGTTTAACGTTGAAAAATATTGGCTCTGTATAAAACTCGGCATTAAATTGTTTATGTACATAATTATAATAATAAAAAAATGTTGTTTGGTTCTTATTCGTTTATTTTAAATATTTTTTTTTAAATTGACGCTGGAAAGAATTTATTTTGAATTCATTTTTATGTAAGAATTTAATATCAAAGATTAATACCACGTATATAATATAAGCTCCTGTATTTAAAATATTTATTTATATATATATATATATATATATATATATATATATTTATATATACATATATGTATGAGTGTATAGCGATAAATTAAAATATTTATATATCCGGTATCCATAAGATAATGATTAAGTTCAATACACACTTATTATATATTTTAATCCAGTGATAGTATTACATGTTTTTTTTTTAAATAAGATAGTAAAATACATTTAAAAATGAACAAATTCTAGGAATTTTTTTTAAATAGTACACAATACTTTACTATCTTGTTAATATATATTGTTGCGTTAGAATATTTTTTACTCTGTTCTATATTAAATAAATTAGTGTTCTAGATGTTTATTTGGTTAATTTTGTTCAAATTTTTTCAATAGAATTTCGTTTAGTTTCATTATGTTTTTAAACAGTACTGCAATTTATGTTGAAGTGAAATATTGTTCAATGAGTTTCATAAATCATATTCAAAAATATTTCCTTTAACTTTTCTTGTAACATGTTTCTGTTTGCTTATGTATCAGTTACTTAACTTTAAAAGTGTTCTTTGATTTTAATATAAAATTCAAAACATGTGTTTTTTAGTAAAAAAAAATATTGAGTATTCTTTGTTAGATTTTATACATTTATTTCATTATTTTTTTAAATTACATCTAGTTGTAGTTTTTTTCTTGTATCATGTTGTAGAATGTATCTTTTTCTCTATATGATATTATGACATCAATCGAATTTAAATTCATGGAGTTGCCGATATAAAACTATATAAACTATCGACTTAGAATTATTATTTATTTTGGTTGCCTAGTTATTTCTTTTTTTTTGATAATTTGCATTGTTTACATTTACGTTCAATTTTCATCATTGGTAAATCATGTAGCATGATAAAGCTGTAATTATGAATGACAAAACTTAAGTATTTAATGATTTTATATTTTTTAAAAAAAAGAGAAATAGTTTAACGGTGCTAATTCTTTTTCGCTTTCATCTAGTGGACTTATTATAACATTTCATTTATTTTTATAGATATATTCTATCGATTCGAAAATCTCAAATATTTTATGAAAAATATATCATTTTTTTAACAGAAACTTATATTTATTAGTTATTATCATTTTATGTATGAAAAACAGTAACGTGAATGCTTTTACCGTCGTTATATCTGTACATTATAATGAACTTAGAGTTAATGACATTATAAGTTAGTGACAATATTTTTTATGTATCGATGGTTATGTTGAAGCTGGAAATAAAATAAAAAAATATTAAGTTTATTTGTATTAAGTACTTTCATTATAAAATAAATTACAACTTTAATACGATTTAGGACAGAAAATCTTTTTAAATTAAATAATTTGATTGGTTTTGTATATATATGATTATCAACTTTTATAAAGATATCGCTTCTTCGTTCATAATAAATTTTAATCTAAATTCATTTTTCTTCAATATCATTATCCCATCTGTAGGTTGTTGTATTCTATATACTCTTGTAAGAAAAACAGTACTCATCTTAAATATATCACCACACCCCGATTCGCGTCAGCCTAGATTCAGCTAGTTGTACTATATTGGTTAAACAATTTCTTTGTAATATTAGAAAAAAAAATGAAAAACATCATTTTAAATAAGAATACCATATGTGATCATTATACTAGGAAGAGTGAGATACATTTATATAAATGTCTTGAAAAGACTTCAGTTACAATATCGAACCGCAGATGCGATCTTGTTCAATTCAGCAGTGAGCTGACCAGTCTGTAAGCAATCACATGCTGGTTAAGCTGATAAGGTTGTGTATATATATATATATATATATATACATATATACATATATATATATATATATATATATATATATATATGCGCGTGTGTGTATAGGTCGGGCCTGCTTCTGTACAGATAGCCCGTGTTTGCCTCATTGAATTCTCGTAGCTTATAAATCTTCCAATCAAATTGGATTTTCTTCCGTCTTGAAGGTATTGGTTCCATATCTTTTGAGCTGGGGTTATGTTACGTGTTGATTAGATTTTTTTATCGTTATGAAAAAAATTGTACAGTATATTTTTCGTTTTTTATTGAAAAAAAAATTAAGAATTATTTTCTACATTGATATGTTGATTCATATATATATATATATATATATATATATATATAAAGAGAGAGAGAGAGAGAAAATACACATAAACAACAGACAATTTGTCTTTATGTAATCATTAAGAAATGCATTTAAATAAACAAGTCATTTTAAATTCAGTTTATTTGACAGTATTTGTTTAATTATTATTCATTAAGTATTTATAATGATGAATTTGATTTAAAAAAATATTGTTTTATTAATATAAATACTTTATTAATATCATATATTTTAGTTATAACGGTTAAAACTATTAGTTTTTAGAAGTGAGACAGTTCATTAAAAATAAATCTCATATTTTGATTTTTTTTCAATTAAAATGTATGGATGCTTAATATAAAATACACCATTCTAATATGAACTAACAAGATTATTAATAATACGTTATGTCCAAATTTCATTGATTAATTATTTTATGTCAACGTGCACGTGTTTTAAAAACACAAGTATTATGAAAGATCTCATCTAAAGAACGTTTTCGTATGAAATAGTAAGTAATTCAATTTTATTAATTATTAACATTTGAAAAAATGGTAGAATAAATCCCTTAATATACAATCTATATATATATATATATATATATATATATATATATATTAATAATTTAATTATTATTAAAATAATAATTTTTGTGTTAATTGTTTATACAAATCGAATTCGTTTGCTAATCAATTAACAAAGTACTATCATATATTGCTATTATTATGATGTAAAAAGGAATATTTAATTCAAATTTAATTTATACTCACATAAATGTTTTTTATACTTTTGTGGTATAATTTTTTATGCTGATGTATAATATTTTGTGCGACTTACATTTCATGTATTTATTACTTAAATATCATTATAATAGAGATCTGTATAGACTTATATTTTTCATATTGTAATATTAATAACGCCCTTATATGTATGTATTAGGTATTGTCTGAATTTAATCATATATTAACATTTTCTGGAAAGCGTTTTTTAAACGGTGAAAATGAAGTTAAAAGCACATAACGAGTAAATTTAACGTTTACCCTAAATAGATAATTAATATATATATTTTTTAAAACAAACTACATTATAGTTATTTTTCTTAAATTTTAATTTATTATTTCTTATTTAAAGGTATAGGAATTATGCTTATATCCATGACTATTATATTTTTATATGTAAATTAACCATTCTTACTACTAAAAGTATTTGTATGGAAATGATACTAATTATAAAAAAATCACAGACTGCAAAGAAATACAATTAAAAATACGGTATTATACAAAGAAATAGATTATACATGAATATTATTATTTTATGATATGTAGATCAATTTATTCACAATGCTATCAAAAAATAAATATGAAGTGATGATCGTGAATAGATCTAGGAATATTTGAGTTCTGAAAAAAGAAAGTTTTTGAAAATAAAAAATTACACAAGTTACTTTATTGATGTCTGTAGGGGTTATAATTAAAACAACAGCGTATGTATATATATATATATATATATATATATATATATATATATATATAAGGGGGAAATTAAATAATGACAATATCAAAAATCCTATATATCTTTGTTTCAGTTTTCAAATGATGGTCCTGGTGGTGACATGATGTGTTTACAAGGTCCTGATTGTTTTATGGTGAGTAGATCTTCAATTCCTTATATTTTTATTAGTTTTATTTCTATATGTTTATTATTTTTTATGTATTAAAAGTGTTTATCTTTACGTTAAAGTTGTGCATTTCGTATAAAATAATGTGTTTCATAATCCGTTCTATGTTAAAAGTAAAATAACAAGAATGTTACAATTTCAAACAGTAGTCTTGCTTTTATTTTAACGATTACGATCTGAATTTTAAATTAATTTCATTAGTACAACGAATGGGACTTTAACTATTGTATTTTGTCGACTAATTTCATTTTACGTACACCGAAAACATTCGCGTTGAAGTAGCTGAAATTTTACATAAACATGTGGAAAAATCTCATCAACACGCCGACCATAGCAATAAGCGTCATTGTAAAGATAATGCACTGGCGTACTATTACGACTTGCGCGTTCATACAAATATGTATACTCTATATGTAGTACACCCTAAACAAAACAGACATAGAAACCATAAGGGTAGGAAGTTAACCGTTCATGACACCCCTGGGTGTTGCAAAACAGACACCAGACGTCACTGGAGAGGTCGTTGTAGTCTGCCACCAACCAGTATGGCTACAGTACACTGCACATACGCACTACCATTAATTTTACTTTTTCGTTCTTCTACCACAAAGCAAGGCAATAAAAGTGACAGCAACTACCTAGTTAGTATGACACAGGTCTTAAAACAAATACTATATATATTTATATATATATATATTTAAAAACATCATACATACCAATATATTCATAAATATGGGCTGATTGGAATGGTTAAAATTGGTTAACATTCGGTTTTTATCATACTCCGTCAAGAGTTTCCTAATCTGTTTATAGAATTACATGTCTCGTTCATTTCAAATTTACAATCTATTGTTGTTATACTAAAAGACACTTGATTATTTTGGTTTTAGAATTGTATTTGAAATACTCTTTTTAACACTTTATTATAGTTCAATTTGATAATGGATTATACATATTTTGGAGGTGTTGCTACAATCAAAGTGTTACATAAAAATCTGTGCCTGAGAGTTTTTGTGCCTTTGTACTTTGAGTATAATATTAATCTAAATACGCATAAGCAATAATTAAAATGAAATAATCAACTATTGAAAATTTTAATAAAAACTTTTTGTGATGCGTGGACTGAATCAGTTACGAAAAAGAAAAATTTACTGATATTTTTTTTGTCGAGCAATCAGAGTTGTATAAGTTTGTGTGATTATAAAAAAATCTTACTTTTTATGAAATACTGATAATATTTTAAGATTATTAAGAATGTTCATATATTAAATTTTATTTATAGATGAAAAACTGGAATCAAAATTAAAGTCTAGATACAAATGAAAAACGACTTCGGTTATTTTTGTTAAAATATGCATGAGAACCAAAATTTAATTTTATGTATTTATTAATTTTTATAAACTCATTAAAAACCAAATAACAAAAACGAACAGTTTATTTACACACACACACACACACACACACATATATATATATATATATATATATATATATATATATATATATAAATATAAATGAGAGGAGAGCAGGTTCTATTTTTTCACTTATGATTTTATTTATTGAAAGACATGTGATTTTAATGAATTTAGCACAGATAATGTCTCGAAAATACATTATTGAGCTTTTTTATTTAACTTTAAATTAAAACAATGTTAACTATTTTTGTATTATTCACATATTATATAATAAGAATATTAGAAGTGTAAGTGTTAAACGTTGTAATTAATTTTTATATCGGATGTATACGATATGAAATATTTTTATCGAAATAATACATATTTTCGTTTTTTTTGGTTTAACGACATTTATTCACTGAAGAATGTGTATTAGGTGTACAAATTAATTCGATGTCTTTTTCTTATAGAAAATGTTTGTTTGCGGAAAAATGGAATACATTTGAATTCTCAAAATATCCCCCATTATTTTATATAACGTTGCCCCATCTGTCGGGTAGGTGACAAATCCCTTGTCGAAAAAAGATGGCGGCTTTGAGTCAAAGTCGTAATGCATTTTCAGATACCTCCACTGTTTTAATATTTTCTGTATGTTTTATGCGTCATAACACGGCAGCACTTTTTCAACTGCAATGCGAAAAGTATGTAATGCTTTAGTATGCTGTTTTTCGGACGCCATCGTGTTCAATACTGTTTTGTGAGGTTATGCCAACTGCTTGGCCAAGATTATAGTGGTTTTAACCGTTAAGGCTAGCATTACAAATTAACGACGAGAATATATTTTAATTTAAAATACAGTTATGACTGATTTAATTTAAAGGTACAAAGTAAATGTTTAGACCTATAATTGCATATAACAAAAGAGTATTAATGAAGTATCTATAATAAAAATATAGCTAGATTTTTTCTAAATGATATCATTATAAAAAAAGTACAAAGAAAACAATAATTTCACATGGAAACTTCGGAGAACAGTAATTCGTAACAAAATGGATGTCGGTCGTGTAACCAACAAATGAAATAACTGCAGACTTACCACAAAAAGTTTCACGTAACTACAGAGTAGCTTAACTAGTATGTTTGCACAGCAGTACTGTGGCGTAATTGAAGGTACCTTATACACGGAACGAAATTTGTCATTGACTAATGACTGATGATTTATGACCGCAGACTACACTCGTCAAGAACTTTTAACATCCGCATATATATATATATATATATATATATATATATATATATATATATATATATATATATATATATTCATACAAAAGAACCATAAAATACACATTTTTCAACAGACAACTGTGTACTTTTCATGTTTAAGTTATACATTGAATTTTTTGGAAATACTTTTATTATGGTCATAATACTTGTGTAAAAGTGTCATTATTTGAAAAATGAGTAGTATTAGTAACAGAAATAAGGGTTTTATTAGTCAATAAATTTATCTTTCTGATTCATGTTTCAAGAATTATATTTGAGGATACAAACAAGTGTACATTGTAAATTTTATACTAGTAATTACAGATTTTAGGAAGTTATTTTCACAATGAAATGTAATCATATTTTTATTTTTAACATTTCTGCAAATAAGTGTGTGCAATATATAGCGTTGATTTATGGATATAAGCTTTGAAAGCAATTGTATTAGATGTTATTATTTATTGAAAAGCTTAATTATTATTTGTTTTTATTTTCATAGAAGGCACAAATAAATAGACATTTGATTTTGAAAAATGATTTTAAAGAGAAAATTAATTATGGAAAAGCTCTTACAGGCTTGTTTTTTATATGTAGGGAACTTCAACAAGAAGAAATTTAATGAATAAATATTATTACTTGTTAAGAACAAGATCCCTTTTGTTTTACATGTTTTAATATATTATTAGAAAGCTTATTAGATGTATTTACTTAAAATGTTAAATTAGATAGTTAAAATATCAAAAGACACTTTGAAAATTGCAGAATTAGCGAAGTTTTTATTAAATATTGATTGTTTGCAAATCATCTTTTAATAGCGCACGGGATTTATCTTGAAATGGTTATATTGGTACATATTGTTAAAATGTAGACTAAGTTTTGAATAGAATCTTTAAATAGACAAAGTTTATTAATATTGTTTTATCTATTTTTCGTTTTATTCAGAATGAGTAATAAATATCCCAATTAAATTTATTTTATAAATATTAACGGGATTCTAGGCTTGAAATTTTATATGAAAATATTATAATTTTGAATAGATTTCGATAAAAAGTATATTATGACCGTTAGGCCCTTCGTTTATTAAAGTTATTTATAATACATATAAATTAAAATAAATTTTGTTATTTATTATAAGTTAAAAGGACCTGAAACTTTTTTAATGTTAATATTGATAATTTTTTGAATTTATTTTTCTAATAATCATTAACGTACAAACATCAATACTGACTTTGAATTAAGGTAAAATAATTCAATGGAATCCATTGACATTTTTAACGATGATTATTTAAAATTTTTAGTATATTTTTCAGTTTATTCAATAAGTTTGTTATGAATAAGTAACTGCGGATCGATGAATTTATTTACTTTGTTTTTAGTATGAAACTAACTATACTGCGAATTAAATAAAACGATTTTTGTTAATTACCGATGGGAATAAATGACAGATACCATTCACAAAACATCCAGTGCAGTAATTTCAACATTCTAGTGTGAACGTAAAGAAATATTTTTTTGCAAACATTTTTTTATTTATCTGTCCGTCGTTTATTCAGAAGAGTAACTGTTTATGGTATTTACTACTCGTATAGGGTTGATTATCGGACCTATAAACGCGAATAAAATACGATACACTAGAGGGATAGAATCTAATATCAAAGTTTCATTCGAGAAACTGCATAGGGGAGTGATAAGGACAATCTGATGACAAGATTTATGAGATTCGATGAATCAATGGATAGGTTCGTATCCCGTTCGTTATATTATGTTTTGGTATGAGTCATTCAACCATTCACTTTTGATCATTGGCTTTAGGAACGTCTGTAAATGTTTATTAGGTTTGGGGGTGACATGTTTCTGAAAATATTAGCAGTTATAATTGAATAGTTTTAGCTTTGTGTGATATCTAATTTGTTTTTGTTGTGCGAGGGTAGTTTACTGTCAATAGAGAATTTATTATATAGAAAGAGTGTACTCCTGTATCAGATGCAATGTTAATAAACTATAAATAAAAATATCATAGTTAATCCGATTTAAGTATCAACTATATTGACTTTTTATCACATTAAAATTAATTTATTTTTTAGATTGTTTTTTTTTAGTTGGAACCTATTTGTGTAATATGATTTATTTTCATTTTTAAAGTAACGTACGAGATTTCAATATAAAATATCGGTCTACTTACATAAATTGGAAATAATTGAATATTTTTTTATGTTGTAAGTTAAGTAGTTGTATTTAATTTCTTTAAAATAAAAGCATTATTATTTTATTTTTTTTAAAATAAAGAAATATAAAACTATTCTATCACAATATTCAGAAAAATGGACATATTATTTTAAATATATTTCTACATCAGTAAATGTTTAACCCTATATCTCTCTCTCCTTTCTCTTTCTATCCCTATATATATATATATATATATATATATATATATATATATATATATATATATATATATATATGCATATTTGTTTATATGTGTCAATGGATAATATGAATAATGCTGAAAAATAAGACGCTAACAACTGTAACTAATTAAATAAAATAAATCTGTGTGTCTCATATAAATACATTGTACGTGTTTAATTGTATTTCGTTGCAAAAAAAGTATGGTGATAGTTCGTAAAAGATTAATAGGGTAGGTTTTGTTGTTGTCATATATGATAAGTGGAGTTCTTTATTATGATATATACTCTGATTAGCTGGAGCGGTTTTGTTTCATGTTAACAAGCAAGTTGTTGCAAGAACAATTTTATTTTAGCAAAGTTTTTATTTGGATTTGTTGATCGTATGCCAAAATATTGTTTTGTTATCCAGCCAAACTACATAAAAAGCAATACATCATTCATCACCGTATTTTGGAACGTAAATCAAATTGACATAGATGTATAGCGAGATTTACCGGTTTGCATTTGTATATTTCGTAATATTTATGAAGCGTATTTCTGAAGTTTATAAATCAAATCATTTATAAAAATTATGATAAGTATTTAGACGTAGGTCGTATTTTTATTGACACTCAGATTTATTTTATTTGATTTTTTATCACTTGTCATTTTCAGGTAATATAAGGGTTAATTTTCATATTAGTTAAAATATTTAATAATAAGTATAGAGTATGCTCTGAGATAAAGAAAAGAAATAATATCATATTTTCATACACTGTGTGTAAATTCAGAAGTACGGTATATGTTCGTCGCATGAAGAGTACTATGACAATTATTTTTTTTAAGTTTTTCACTAGATATATTTTTATAATCAAAAGCATACTTCAAAAGTACTTCCATGACACTAATCTAAAAAAATATTCTTAGATTTGTATTTTTTCGAGATAACATAAATTGTAATATTATATTAAAAAATACAAATAAATATTATTTTTATATATAAATAGATTAAAGATTATTTTTAATGTAAGTAATTACTGATACTGATTTACTATACAACCCATTATTAAAAAAAAAACAAAGTTATGTAGATAAGTATTATAAATATAAATTGTTTATTTAACTAAACACTTAAGAGAATATGTATATTCTATCAGTAAATATGTGTATGCTATCAGTATAATCTATTCTTTATATTTTATAACTGTATTACTTGCCCCAAATATGAAGTATATACTTGCTTTTTGTTAAAAAAAAGTTTTTTTTTGAATGTGTTACTCATTTAGAGTTTCATGAGTTTCAATATCTAAGTTTACTGAAATTATTTAGAGAAAAAAGTGAACATTATCAAAACGATGAGTGTAAAAATAATTTGGTTGTTAGTATTCTTTAAAGAGGCCACGAAATTTAACAAAGAATGTCTAATTATAAAAATTAATGATGTGAATTAATAATATGGATTAATGAATTTGTATAAGAATAACTGTATAAAATGTACATATAAAAATACACGAAAATAAATTCAGGTTTAGTGAACTAACGGTGTAATGAATTTCCAGTTTGTAATTTAAATAATTTAAAAGTTTTATTGATTCTGAGAAGAATATCTTCAAATGAATGTAAAAATATTTTAGCTCCTTTTATTTTTTATCAGGTATTTGTTGAAATTAGTTTATAAAGTAAAAATTCATTCAAATAATTTTAGAATGGATTTAAAAAAATATAAATTAATATCTAAAATTTTATTTATTTTATGGTCCTCTGTTGTTTCAGTAATAATATTTAAAAATAATATGTTCTGCCGCAATTAATTGAATTCAAACGAGAAGTATTTTTGGAAAACGTAAAAAATGATTGTACTTATACAAATATGCTCAAAGGATGATTGTAAATAAATTATTTTTGTAAAAAATGATTAATTAAATGCAAGTAGATATTAAATAAAAAAGTGTTTTTTTCTTTTAACGATTTCTAATAGTAATGAAATTCGAGAAGTAAGAAATGTAAAGAAAAAAATGTATTAAAAATCTAATTATTTATAACATTTTTTCTTTTTACTAAAAATGGTTCCTTTTTTGCTAAGAACAGCGTCTTTTTTTGATAAAATATTACTAAATTAAATCTTGATAGTACAATAATATATATATATATATATATATGTAATAAAATCATGAAAGTTATATATTAAGATATTAATTAATAAGTATAAAAAATAATTTTAAACAATAATGCTTAGAAAAAAATGTGAAAAAATATTTGTATACCTATGTATTCATCTTTATTAATAACTGAGAATCTAATATTTCTGAAAAGGAAAATTAGTTCAGATATTTTCAGATAGTTCAAATTATTTTTATATAACAAAAGTGATGTTAACGTTACAGTAAAGTATTTCTAGTATTTCTACAAAAATTTACATTTATTTCCAGTATTTTAAGAAATATCCTTTTCAAGATGAGGAATAATTTCTATTAAATGATATATGGAATATATATTGTTATAGAATATTGTTTTTTATTTCACTGATTTTTTTTATTAAGATAAAACAAACAAAATTGGATAAAATATTCTTATGTACACATATTTTTTTCTTGGACTTGAAAAATATGTTGAAATTTCTTTACCAATACAGCATGCTTTATGTAAAATTTAATAAAGATTAAAGAACATCATTGTTGTGGTTCATATGGCGTGTATAAATCGTTGACGTACATAAAATTCCGCTAAACAGTATATGAAAAGCAAAACAAATGTAAATAAGTATTCATATATATGCATTGTAAAATATACATTACCTTTCTAAGTAACGAGATAGTACAACAATGGAACTCAGCTCACAATGGAGCTTTCAATCTCGACCACCGCGAGCGCTACAATGCAATTTGAAATACAATGGTCGCGTCGTTTTAAGATTATGTACTTTTCAATTATTACAAAACCTATATAGATGTCAGATACGATTGACATTAAAAAAAAAGAAAAAACCGAACTGACTGTAGCACACAACAGCTACTATTTTCGAACGGCGATGATCTTGATATAAACACGAAGTAAAATTACAACGTTTTTCTATTATTATTATTCAAAGACTAGTGCAACCAGGGTACACTCATAAATATGTCAAGCGATGAATAATAAATATTGGTCCCGAGGTGTTGCATTCCATGACTGGGCACGAGAGTTACATTTTTCCTTTTTTTGCGTCTTGTGTTTTTTTTCTATTCTTTGTCGGGTACAAAATATGAGTTCATGTTTCAGACTGATTTGTATGTAGTGGACTAATGATTTTTTGTTTATTTTACCTTAGGCTATTTTATCAAGTTGGTAGTAATCAATAACTTATATATATATATATATATATATATATATATATATATATATGTATATATATATATATATATATATATATATATATATATATATATATATATATATATATACAGTATAATAGTATGTAGAATGTTTGCTTAGAATTATGTATACACTTCAGCAATTTTGTTTAATAAAGTATTTATAGATTTAATCTTCACTACTTTGTCTCGTATTCTTGGTATTAGTATACTCGTGTTGATTGCTTAATTAATACTATCTATACACACACACACATTATATATATATATATATATATATATATATATATATATATATATATATATAATCATTTACAATGTGTTCTTAATCATTGATATGAAATTATACTTAAGGTTTGTTTAATAGAAAAGTAATTAAATAAATATTTCATTAAGAATCAGGAAATGTTTTGGGTATAAAGTGTCTGATTAAAAATTATACTTTTATTACATTTTTGTTGTTTTTTGTAATTTCACTGACGTTTTCAGATACAACAAATAGTGCCAATTAACAATAGTACCAATTCTATATAAGATTAAAATTAATATATTTATTTTTTGTGTCTAGTGGCCGACGCTATGTTAGAATATACTTTCTTTATTAGTATTAACTTACAGTCATTGATATTTTTAAAATCAAACAATTTACAAATATGTGTGTAATTAATTTAGTTCATATTATATAAATATTAACATATTAATATATATATATATATATATATATATATATATATATATATATATATATATATATATATATACTTACACACTCACATGCAACAAGAGGTGTTAATCGTTAAAACCGAAGAAATTGAACGAGAATTTATTTAGAAAAGAAAAATTCAATTAAAGACTAACGTTATATATATATATATATATGTGTGTGTGTGTGTGTGTGTATAATAATATCAAATATAGATTGTTTTATGTTTTAAATTGTTTTTTTTTGTCATCATATTGTCCTATTTCAATTCAAAGTTTTCATAGAAATAAGTAGTTGCAATTAACGTTCATCGATTGATTTCAAACTCTGTTGTGTCTCGTAAATGAAAGGTCTGAAAAATATTTTTTTTTATAAATATATTGTGGATTGAATTTACAATAATTTGCTTTTATCTCTAAAAATATTTTTGCAATGATGTGTTTATAGCAAGCTCAATACTTTTGTATTTTTTTCAATAAAAACAGGGTTGAGGATTTCCTTCCTTGTTCTGAAGTTTACTATACAGGTTTTATTTTACATTTCATCGAACTGTCACGTTTGAATTGCCTGTTCAATATGAAACGTGCAGTTTTTCGTGTTCGTTCAATATTACATGTTTCAGTAAAAGAATACAAACTCTACACAGTCACAGTGCTCTAGTCAAGATCTCATAAGTAGTATGTTTTTTGATTCTTTTTAAAATTGAAATCATTTAGTATTCAACTATTATGAAATTTAATATTGATATTATTTATAATGATATCGTGCGAAAAATACTTGATATTTAATCGAGTTAATGTTGATAAATTTCAGTCTTACGAAATAATGTTCTCTAGACGTTCTATTTTATATATATATTTATATATATATTTATATATATATATATATATATATATATATATATATATATATATATATAATAATCATTGAAAAAATATTCGTATAATTACGTCTATATTATTACATTTATCTAATATTTTGTTTCCTAATATGATAATAATGATAAGATATGATAGAAAATACTGACAATCTAATTCAGCAGTAATTTTCTTGTAAATAACACATAATTGTCCTTAATTTTTGAACCGATTTGATCAAAAGATTCTAGTAAAATAAACATGTGTTATCAAAAGAAAGTACGACATCAAATCTAAAAGATAATTGCTTTCTTTTTCAAATACATAAATAAAAATACGAACACAAGCAATCTATTTGGAACATTCGATTTCGGTTTAAAAATTAATTACAACTTATCTGATTTTTATTCCTTTAGAACAAACTGAAAAACCTTAAATCTAAACAAGTTTGCGTTTTTTTTTTTATTGTATGAAAATAAATTGTATAAAAATAATAGTAAAATTTATTTGTTATTCAACGTTTTCGCGTCGATAGAAAATATCTTTCAAACAAATTGCTTTGCGCCAAATTGAAAATTCTCAAGTATGATATACGAATTGATCATAGCAAGCTGTGGTGTGTAATGAGCACGGGTAGGTGGTTTCGTTCTCGCCGCAAAACGTTGCGTGTGCCGTAGTCGTTGTGGAGTCCCTACATTACTCATTGAATTAATACTTAGTTAGAGGATAGCGCTTCTCAAACATTTACTTGGCCATAATTCAATCCCTTCACGATATATACCACGAATAATATACTTTACTGAGTGCATGTATGTATAATATGTATGTATGTATGTATATATATATATATATATATATATATATATATATATATATATATATATATATATATATATATATATATATATATATACAATTGAGTATTAACTCTGAGTTAAATATTAATTTACGGTGTAAAAAAGAATACTTTATTTTAAATAATGTTTTAATACTTGCTTGATAATGTTTGAAAAATCGTGTACTGCCGACAATAATATTTTAAAATTAATTATCTTATTTATTAAACCATTAAAAAAATTAATAACAATTTAATTAATAAATATTATTGACCGATTATTATCCTATATTTTATATTATTGTAAGCAGCATGCAGTTCTAAATATAGTTAAATATTTTTATATAACTATATACATTTTTTCCCTAATTTTTTAGATGCATAATTAAAAAAATAGGGTTTCTAATCTTTATATATATATATATATATATATATATATATATATATATATATATATATATATATATATATATATATTCTGTTCTCGTACTGGTAACTCCACTTTTAGAATTAATTATCTTTGCAAAGACATTTTTGTGTTTATTTTTTAACTGGTTCATTAGCTATGGAACATTGTTATTTTCTTTTTGGTGCAGAGTATGTTTCCATTGCCGGTGGTTATTGTTTGAATGATTAAAATCAAAGTAATAACTGATTGGCTATACCAGAGTTTGTTCATTTTATGTGATTTCAGATCGTTTTAGTATTATTAAAAAGTATTTTTGATAATCGTGAATCGGATTTTAAAAATTGAACGGGATTGTTTTAAATGATTATATATATATATATATATATATATATATATATATATATATATATATATATATATATATATATATACATGTATGTGTTTGTTTTGAAATGTTAAAGGTGTTTAAATTTATAATCGTTAAATAATTAATCAATTTTATTAATTAAAAATGTGGTTTATCATAATACATATATATATATATATATATAAATACATAGGCTGTAATCAACTATAGATCTATTAAAGAAAAATTATAATAATTAATAAAAATAATTACTTGTGCGTTTTATTATGTTTATAATAACTTTATTTATAATATATTTAGGTTATAGTCTGCACCTGTTTACTAAATGTATTGGGCAACAATCTTGCAAGATAATTATAACATTTTTGTGCACGTGCACATATTTATATTCTTCTTATATATATATATATATATATATATATATATATATATATATATATATATGTGTGTGTGTGTGTGTGTGTGTGTGTATGTGTGTGTGTGTGTATTTTGTTTCTTAATATGTAAACACCGTATTGTTTTCTAATTTAACTAACAACCGTAGTTTGTATTCACGTCGAAACACGATTCCTGAATATAGAATATTCTTAATAAATTAATAACACCTTACATTGTATACACAGATACAAAGTCATATATAATATTTCAGTATAATAAAGGGACTTTATCTTGGTGTTATAAGTGCTGTTTTGTTTCATAAATCAAACTGTGAGAGTAATTTGTCAGGAAAACTAATACCTCATAGCTCATAAACTACAATGCCTTTACTCTCTCTCGCTGTTTGCCTCCAAAGAACACTGTTACCTGACTATGCCTAAATGTATCCGGATAATGCCTTTTATATACAAATAATAGTGTAATGACTTGTAAGGCGTCATGATTGATTGTATAGCAATAAATTTCCTGTAGATATTTCACCATTCCGTTCAAAATTCTTCTTTGTGAATGTAATATTAGCCTACATATTAAGTAATTAATGGTAAATGATCTGGAATTGTGATGTAGAATTATGTTAACGTCTATAATTTAAGTAATATATTGCTAATTCATAGTTATTTCATAAACACGATTTTAGTATTAAATTTGATAGTTTGTGGATTCTACTAAAAACTTAAATATATCTGCTGTATACGTCTATACAAATTCAGATATAAGTATATCTGTATCTATCTATCTGTCTATATATAATCTATCACATTGTTATAATAGAATTTTCATAAATTTGATTGTTTGTAATAATACACTTTTTGTTACAGTGTTGGGAGAACTGCGATTTACTGCAATCAAATTCTAAGGCTTGGCGAACAATGTGTGAAGAAAAGGAAATTTGTGTAAGTTTTAATTTAATTAAATTTAAATTTTAGAAGGATTCAGTTAATCATTTAGATTATATAGAATTGTAAATATATATATATATATATATATATATATATATATATACACACATATATACACTACACACACATCATACATACACACACACACACACTTGTATGTGAAACTAACAAATTATTTTTTAGTATATATTTTAAAATAAGATATTAGTAAATGTTTTACTTCTAAAAGTAATTCAAATTTGATCAGAACAAAAATTGTTTATAAAACATTGATTCTCAATGCATGTGTTCCAAAAAATATTTTTAATAAAAATAATCATCTTTAATGGTACAGTAAAAAAAGTCACTAAAATTCATGGTTAACTATTTTATGAACAATTCCTTTATCGATTGTGCTACTGTCGATTAATTGTTAATTGTATAAGAGTGTTTTATTAGGAAAGACAAAATGATAGCATCTTATTCTTTGAAAGTAATAGTTTTGCTCTAACCAAATGTGTAGTGATGTTATGAATAAAAACGAGATAATTTTATAGTTTTCTATAAAAATTAATATTTTCTTTAGTTCCCAGGATGTCAAGAGGCGTGTCGTTTTCACACCGAGACAACGACACGATATGAACCTTCAGTCTATAAAAAAGGTCAGCCTGTAATAAAAATAAGAGGCGATATGGCAAATTGGGAAAGACCGCCGCAAACTGTTAATGTAAAGACGCCATTAGTCTATATTGTCATGTACCGTTCAGAATCGGGTCCATGGCGTCAAATAATTCAAACAATTTTATTAGCGTCTCGGGTGCCCGCAAACGTTAGCGAAGACGATACTGCATTACGAGTATTAGTAGTAAGTTCTGAGGGATTAGTGACGGTTTATAGTCCAGATGTGAGCGAGATGGATGTGGTGCAAAGAAAACGCAAGAAGACTGTAAATACAGAGAAAAAAGTCGTGGGAGACAACGAAAAATGGGAAGTACGTTTGAGTTCGTTGATACGTCAAAAAGTACTAGTAGTCGGTGAAATCTCGTGGGCGCCGAAATCACGTAAAGGTCTTTACCTGGTCACGTGGGAATTAGATGGTGGCGGTTTGAAAGGGAATCTTTTCACTGATTCTACACGTACTAGTCTATCGCTATGGCCAGATACATTGTACCATGTTCAAGTTGAACTTGTTTCACGTATACCGGGTGTAGAGAATTTAAAATCAGAAATATTAGACTTGGACACACGAAAAGCACAGTTGTCCGTGCCGAATATAAAGAATTCTACTGTAAAAGAACTCACCGAAAGCACGGTTCAAAACGAAACTGTTCGAGGCGAATACGATCATTTAAGATCCTCGTCCTTATCTGTTTTAATCAAAAACGTAGGACACGATGAAGATAATCATTATTCAGAATTCCTAGCTGGATGTGCAACGGCCATATTATTATTTGTATTTTTACTCGCTCTAATTTCTTGGAGATGTAGAATATTCAATATAAGAAGCGGTTTTCATGACAGAACCGGCGCAGAAAAATTAGTCGAAGATTTTTTCCCATACAAAGGTAATGTTTATTTTAAACGTACACAAATGAAAACAATTTATAATTAAATGATATTTTAATTCATTAGACTCGTCTATTGTGACAACAATGACTCCAGCGGAACAATGTTCTAAGGGTACTAGTACTGACAACAGGGTAAGCTCTCCGTTAGATTTTCAGTCTTCATCACAGGTAATTACAACATTTCCACAAAGGTCTGAATCACGAAGATCATTCTTTGCATCATTAGAAGATGTTAATAGTGAAGTGAAAGTGTGACAAATAGGAAACAACATATAAAAATCAAAAGAAAGTATGTAAGAAGTTCCTAAAAAACTAAAATTAAAAAAGGACGATAATTTATTAAAATAAAATTTGTAACATCAAAATAAAAGTTTGGTGATTATTTAAAATGTATGTGAAGTGTGTACAAATATTTATAAAAAAATGTTTGAAACAGATGTGATTGTATAATTGAAAAATCGTTATTTTCTGTAGTGTTTGTGTTAGAATCAAAAATAAATCCGTTATCTTTTCAACAACATGCCCTTTTTTAAATTGAAGCGACAATGACATTTTGTGCAAATTACATTTAAAAAAAATTAAAAAAAATACTACCCCAAATCCCAAACATTAATTGATACAAAAACAGAAATGTAAAGAAAATGTGTAATTCGTTAAGTGTATTAAAAATTCCAAAATAATAAAATATTAAATATTCTTGTGTTTGATAGTGACGACAGTATGTTTTCTTTGTCAATGTTTTGAGAAATCTTCCAGTGTGTAAAATAAATAACCTTGTATATATACAAATTTAAGACGTGTGTATAAAAATTTAATTATTTATACATACAATCCAGATCTTCCTTACTGACTATTTCAATATTTAAAACAAACAACCAATCTAGTTTTAATAATATAAATGTTTTAATGTGTTGATATTACAAGAGAGGGTCTTGGAATTTCGATATTATAGTCATATAGTATTTATAAAATGCACTTATAATCTTCTTTACTGTGGACTCAGATAACCCATTAAACATGTGTACATAAACTCTTTGTCTTGTAATCTTCATTATGACCAATGCAATTAAATAACATTTCTAAAGTTTTTATTTATGAGGCGTCAGTATTAAATACGATAACCATATTAATTCGATTTGAAATATAATCACCATATGTTATTGACTTTTCTATTACTGGATTATTATGAAAATAGATATGATATAGATAGATGTTATCTTATTCTTTATGTGTAATAGTGTTTTTAAATAAACGTTACCTTATTCTTATATTTGTATAGATACTTTTTTTAATTCACGCATATCCGTGTTTGAGTTCATATTTCTTAATGTCAAGTCGCAAATATCACATACAGCATTAAATATATAGATTAGGAAATAAAACATAATTTTTACCTATATATGTACCGATATTATATCATAGATATTTGATATTTGTATTTTCAGTGATATGCAAAATATAATGGTTCTGTATATTAAATAGTATTTTATATTATTTACCGATTATAGATATGGAAAAATAACACGGTTAAACGCATTATTACGTAATTATGAAGAAATTATTCTCACTTATGTTTTTCTAATGTCAAATTCACAAATATGTACATTTATTATTACTTCAGATCTAAAGGTATATAGCGTCTCAGTTGTTTATATTCTTACAGAATACAGTAAAGCATACATCATTGTTAAATAACTTTTCTCAATAGTCTTTTTTAATTTCGTGTGCAAAGAAAAATCGTTTAAAAAATAAACGAATACAATTATTGTGTTGAAACGTCACATATGTGTGCGTGTGTATGTCTGTATAATATATATATATATATATATATATATATATATATATATATATATATATATAATATTTTGATTACATTTTCTCCGTTGACAGTGTTTTAATTTGCTTTAAAAAACAAATTAAAGTCTAAGTATTAAATACTACAAGTGAAATCATTATACTTAATTTTATTTATAAATTAATTGAAATTAAAAACTCATTATAATAAATGTTTAGGTGATCAACAAAAAAAAAATGAACATATATTTAAAAGAAAGATATAAATGTTATATTTATGTGGTTATATTCGTTATAGTGGTGTAGTTCGGGCGTAAGCAATTTATTATAGACAATTTTACGCCGTTAAGAATGGAATTATGTGTTACAGATTTACATTTTTCATTACTTTTCTGCATATTTCTGGTGTTATTTGGCGATTTCTTGCTGGATGTTATCTTTAAGCTGTTCACTTATTACTAAATTGTTAGCATAGACCTTTTCCTTCGACTCTTAAAAAAAAAACTGATCCAGTCAAATCAGGTGGACGAGGTGGCCAATCGATGTGACCAAATTTCCAAATTATTCGACCAGGGAATGCATTGAGCAAAATTTGCATCGTAGCATAAACCTTGTTCATTAATTTCAGACACAAAGAAGTTTTGGAGCATCGAATTATCGTTCACTAATTATAGTAACAACATTTTCAATAAAAAAAATGGTCCAATGATTACACCATCACAAATTGTACACACTTTATGAGGGTAAAGACGTTGTTCATGGATCAGATTAGGGTTTTCTGATCCCCAATAACGGCTGTTTTGTTTGTTTACATATCCACGCATTTCGAAATGAGCTTCATTACCTATGACTAAACTTTTTTAAAAAACAGGGTCGTTAATTTGAGATGTAACACTTTATAACTAACTCCATTCCCGACGGCGTTAAACTCTGTATTCCCTGCGTCCAAACTATATCATTGGTAAATTACAACTGACAGTTCACAACAAATAAAAATGACGGCAAAATAAAATCGGACGAAGTTTATTCAGTCTGTATATGAAATTATCATCATCAGCAACCTCTTTCGATCCACTGCTGGATGAAGTCCTCTACCAATACTTTTCAGTTCAGACGATTCAATGCTTCTGTTTTCATAAATTCTCAATATATATATATATATATATATATATATATATATATATATATATATATAAATAAATTAGTTGAGAACACAACATAATTGGTCAGTATGTACTTGCATTAGAATTAATTAAGAAATATATTCAATAATTTATAGAATTCCACAGAATAGTTTTATGCATTGTTAATATTCCTACTTAGTAATTGATTGACTTTCATTATATCACACTTGTCATTGTTAATTGCTAATATACTGTATTATTCCACATCAATCATTATTAACTAATAAAATTTTCACGTGATAGACACTCACATGTTATTATTAATATAGCCCATAATCTAGTTATATTTGTTATTTTAAGATAAAAGGACTCAAAAGTAACCAACTTAACGCATGAATTGGAAATTTCAGGGTTCAAATATAAAGTACACTTAGTAACGATTATCAAAAAAGTATAACTGTACACTTTTAAGACATAAATATGCCAATATAACGATATTACGTAACAAAGTTATATTTACGTGTGTATATATATATATATATATATATATATATATATATATATATATATATATATATATATATAGAGAGAGAGAGAGAGAGTAGGAAGGAAAAATAGATAAAAATTATTTGTTTATATGAAGGGTATTTGTACACGATTTGTAAATAAACATTCGATTAGCAAATATTATTCAAAAGATTAAGACATTCATTTAAACAAATATTTGAAATGTGAATGACACGTTTTGTTATATTAGTTTAATGGTATTAAGTTTCTAATGGCAGTAGCTATTATTCACGCGAGTAAATTTTAAAAGGGTACTCTATAAATAGAAATCGAACGTTTTTGTTAAAAATAAAGTTCTAATTTAAATATAATTTTTGTTAAAAATATTGTAAATAATATTTCTCTGAATTATATTTAAAGTACGGAATTATTTTTGGAAAAAAAAACTACAAACTATTTAAAAGAATAACGTATTATCTATATAACAGGCTTAGAACTTCGTAATAAAGCAATAAAATCCAATCGATACTCATTAACATTGATATTTGTAAACTTACATCTTTTTATCTAAAAGTGATTTGCTTTTTAGTATATTAAAAATACAATGTAATTTTGTTAAAGATGTCAATGTGGAATCTTAGATTGAGATTTCTTATGACTGAAAAGAATACTGTAAGAAAGGAATGAAAAAAACAAATTGTTTCCGAAAATAGAGATATTCAATAATGTCAAAACAAAAAATGACAAATGACGATAAAACTTTATTATTTGCTATTTTTCATTTGTTGTCAAGTTTCCAAAATTGTAATTTTTTGTTTTTAGATATTTAGACTGTTTCTTGAATATGTAAATATTTGACTTTTTAAAAATTACATAATTTGAAGAGAAAATTAAAGTTACATTTTAAATTAATACCTAAAGCTTATCATTAACTTAGATAAGTTAAAATTTTAAAATTAAAAAAGTTTCAAGTCAATATTCTGACATTCATATAAACATTATTTAATATGACATGTTTTTGACCAATTATTAATTTAGTTGGCATTATAAAAAAGTACACAGGTCAATAAAATATAATTTAAATAAAGTATATTATTTATATTTTTTTTTATAAAAACAGAATTTACTCAATTCAGGATTATTTTGTGTATTTCATTTTAAACTATTATTTCAAATATATGTCCAAGATTAAATATGTTATAAAACTTATAACTAGTAATAGTGGACATAAAATTTTAATAAAATATTTAAGTTCCTTTCATTTCTTAAACAAAAATGCAGATAAATATTCATTATGAACGGTATCAAGTAAATAAAAACTAACATACCAACTATATTAATAATATAACTATGATGTGAAAAAAAACTGTAATTGAAAATATCTCTGTGAGATTCCAACTTATTATTTATTAATTATAATGTAGTAATAAAATGAAATTATTTCATGTCACGAATAGTGATAAAAATATGGGTTTTATTACATTAAGTTTTTTTTATTTTTCATGAAGTTTCATGAGTTGTTTAATAAGAGAATCCATTTTATTTTTATTATATATTTTAATAATCTTTTTAATTTGCGTTTTGAATATTATTTCTCTCTCTCTTTCTATATATATATATATATATATATATATATATATATATATATATACATATATATGCGTGTGTGTGTATGTATGTATTAGAAAATTTCATTATTAAAACTGTTACTTAATGAAATTATTTTGTTGACAAACGCTTTATTTAATTTTAACGAAGCAATTTGTGTCTTTTTTATAGTCTATATTAATTTTAGTTAATCTTCAAATGATTTATAATTGTGAATAAAATGTATATGTCGTTCTCTTTCTCTCTCTCTCTATATATATGTATATGTTAATGTTTTTCTTAATGAAAAGTTTGAATAATTTTTAATACAATTTTTAGAAAGAAATCAAAATTAATACATTAAGTTATATATCATATATGCATCGAAGTATGTATATGTCTATACGAATGAAATTGTACAGGTTTATTTAATAAAGTTTCGCATTATATTAAACTTCTTTTAAAGAATATCATAGTACAACACATACCTATTTTATACGACACACCTCTAAATATATAGTTGAATTTTAAATATCTCTTTTCTAGTATTTGATTCGCGAAGGCGTGGTTTAAGGCACATAATACATAATTGTATTTTTTTTATGAGTAAACTGATGTTTATTTATCAGCATATCGTTAAACATAGTACACGTATACGACTGTATACATTTCTTGTCGGCCTTTTATATTCTCATGAATATCATAATAGACTAATTATAAATGCAACATTTCCGGTTGAAAGCGTGTCTCTTTTCTTAAAATTCTCGCATTTTTCGTTTTATTTACATGTTAAGGAATTTCAATAAGAATATATATATATATATATATATATATATATATATATATATATATATATATATATATATATATATATATTATATACTGTTGATTGTTAAATGGATAATTATCTAGTTTTATTCTGTTGTGTATGTAAATTGTGAAATAATTAAAATGAATCTGTATATTGGAAAGATTTTTTAGAAATATTTTTTGCGAAATTATTCAACAATTAATATTTATTAAAATATATGAAAATGATGATCATTAGATGATTTTGTTTCATTTAATAATAAAATATTATATGCATTACTTATGTATACGAGACGCTATTTTACCCTTTTCATTTAACGATTTTTAATTGTTAAATCATATATTTTACTTTTTCTCTATTTTACCTTTCTGAATACATTTTTTTAATTTATAGATTAAAAAAATAAAAATATCTTTAAACAGTAATAAAAAGTTTTAATTACATATTTGTGTTTAATTATTAGAGTAAGAGAAAGGTTCATGTACCCTCATTTTTATGTCATCTTGTTTAGAATGGAGAATAAATTAAAGGAAATATGTACATATTTAATATTTTAGATGCATGTTATGTAATCAAATCGGTAGATATATTAATATCATACTCATGAATAATGCTTTCACGTATGAATATAACATACATGAATACTGTTTTTCAATGTTTTTAAACAAAAGTATACACTGAACAAATTGTCAGACTGTAAGTTATAACAACATTCTGTAATAAAATTATAGATAAAATAGTGTTAATATTAGGTATTTTTGTATGAAAATATGGCTGTTGTCATGATCATGACTGATTGTAGATATATTTATCAATAAACTTGTAATTTATGACATAAATTGTGTTTTTATCGTGTCTTGATTTCTATTTATATATATATATATATATATATATATATATATATATATATATGTATGTATGTATGTATGTATGTATATTTATATTGTATTGGTTGTTTGAAAATATAAAAATATACTATAAGAAATAATCTAAGAATATTTTATTACATTTGAATGTAACGACAAAAATTATTTTTATTTTTAATCTAGTAGCGTTTACGGGATTTTTTTATGTAAAAAAAGGTATAAAACGTTGAAAATGTCTGTAGTTTTTAGATGTTTAAATACAGGAATACTGAATAAAAAATATTGCTAGTGAATGAAATGACAGAGAACAAGAGTAAAACGACTGATGAGCGTTAATGGCCAGCAAGAATCTAGAACCTTCAATAGTGGGTCAACTAAAGCCCATTGTATTCCATGTTCAGTTTTCAAAGGTATAAGTAGTCCATTCAATGTGCTTTATACAACGTGATTCTGTGCCCAATCCACCGAGTTAGCGGAATATTGTTGAATGTTAGAATAAAAGTATTGTATTTCTATTAAAATGTTCTATTGTTTTATTTTCTTGATCAGGGAAAATGTTATAAAATGAATTTTAGGTCGTTTCTTTACTTCGATGTCAGACAAGTAAATACTGTTTCAAATTTAATTAGTGTTTTAAAATAAATTGTAAATTAGAATTACTCATGTATGAACTCACTATAATCTGATTCATTATGACAGTGAATCAGATGTGTGGTGAACAATAAGCGTATGGGGTGTTATTCATATATATATATATATATATATATATATATATATATATATATATATATATATATATATATATATATATATATATGCATGTGTGGAAATGTGTTACCTGGTAGAAAGTGTTTGTGTTAGAAGTTACATAAAATAATAAATTTGAATTTGGAGTGCAAAATTTATATACATATGCAAGCCAAAGATGAGAAATAATTACAATGAGAATTAAATATTTCTTTCATTATTAGTCACGTTCGAAATTTCGTTGTCTTTAATAGTTACTTATATATATAAATAATGTTTTAGGAGCTAAGATATATTGGGATAGTGATAAGTGTTCATAATTAGCGCAATAATGTAAGAATAAAATTTTTGACGAATCATTTTTCACGCCAAATTTTCCTAGTTGAGTTAATAAAAATCTAATTTACAACAAAAGATTAAATACAAATAATCGTTTATTTTAAAATATTTTAATCCCATTAGAAGTTTGAGAAAAGTAAATTATATTTATTTAGAGATGCCTTTAATTAATTTTAAGATTAATTTGTGTTAGTGGATCGAAGAAGCTTATTATTTTTTATATTCATTTAATAGGTAAATACTAATAAATTCTTATATTTACAATAAAAATATAAAATCGTGGCTGTGGAAAAAATAAGTATTCACTTGTTAATAAATATGCATAACTTTAAAATGAAATCACGAATATAGTGTTGAATAAATAACCAGTATCTCCTATAAAAAATGTGTGTTTCTTTAATGACTGATCACTAAACACATTTTGTTTTCAAAAATATTATAAAAGTAATCATAAGTATCAAAAAAAAGTTCCTATATATTTTTTATGTAACTGACAAAATTATTTTCCAGTAAACATAAATTTGTTAAGTATTTATTTCCTACAATACATACGTTCCCGTCAATTAAATTGAGATACTTTATTGACTGCGATTGATAGCAAAAAAAAATCCAGTCATTATTCTTGTTCACCTGTACATTAAGATTATGAATTTTGCTTAGATATTTTTAGAAAACAAATATTAAGTTACTTGTTAAGAACTTTGTAAAAATTGCCATTATAATGCATATTGAATGAAAAGTTTAAAATAATTGAAAACAAGTGAAAGACTTTTTTATTATTCTTTTATTTATGTGCACAAAAAATAATTTATTAAAAACAAATATTTTGGATTGAAAATGAAAAATACTGAATTAGAAGCAAACTCTGTTACTATTAATATTATTGAATTAAAAATATTTTCGGCCCTACTATTTGTATTAGAAATATATTCATCGTTCATTAACTACTCAACTGTCATCATAAATATTTGTAGTAAAAAACTTATTTTTTTTTACTTTTTAAAAAAGTTGCACATGAATTGTGAAACTTTTAAACAATTTATTCATTATTTTGATTTTAATCCTAAACGATTAAATTAAACCATTAATAACAAAAATAAGATATTTTCATTTATTTCCATTTTTGAACTCAATATGTTTTCAATTTTCTTAATGAAAATATTATTTTGTTTCCGTAATATCAAAAATGTCGTTGGCAGTAAAAAAATATTCTTTGCTTTTTTGGACGAGTATAATTGTTAAAGATTATTTTATAATAAGAGATAATCAGAACATTTGATTTCAAATGATACGGAAACATTACATAAAAAAGATTTGAACCGATTGATGCCCAAAAAGCTATTTACTTCTATAAACAGGTAAGGCATTTGACCTCTAATGATTTATTGCAAGATGGCAAGTTCAGGTTTTTCACTTATAAAACTTCAATAATATTTTTATCTTATTTCTATTTAGCACGTTAAATATTGTATACCTGTATGAGTCATGAGTTAAATCCTTGAAATCTATATCTGTCAATAGAGACCAGCTATGCGTTTTCGTTGAATTTGATGTTGTAATTAAATGTAAATACATTTCAATTTCTTAATATCGAATTCATGTGCACTTCTAGGAATAATTCAGAAAAGTTGATGCTTATTAAATTCAAAGCATAAATTTTAATGATGTCAACATTAATGTTCATTGAGTATTTTTACTAAAAAGATATTTTTTTTAAAAAAGGTGATGTAAACTTTAAATCTGGATTTGATTTCGTAATTTATTTATTAGCTTGTATTCATTTTACTATGGATAGTCTATGGATGAAATTGTTTTAATATTATTTTGTAAATAGCTTTTTCATAAAAACACACACACACATGTATATATATATATATATATATATATATATATATATATATATATATATATATATATCTGTATGTGTGTGTATGGTGTTGCTGTATTCAAGTTACTTTATAGAAAGAAAAAAATGCATGTCAACATTAAAAGGGATCGACGATGTAGACGATTATGTTTTTGTTGGAACGTTGTTTTTTATGGAGAAAATAAATTAAAAAGTAACTATCGTAAAGTGAAATTAAAAAAAATCTGCGAAAAAATCAAAAGTATCAAAAAGAACCACTAATATTTTAGTGTCAAATCATCAGTAGGTGGTTACGGTCATAAATAATGTTGAAAACATTCATTAAAAATTCATTACTCTTCTGAATTTTTACACCTTTGAAAACAATCAAGATTCAATGTTTGTGTATAAGTAAAAGACTTTGACCATAAATTTGAACGCTTTAGAAATATTGCTTAACGATCGCGAGATATACGATTGCTGGTATAATTTATACGCTTTGATATTTGATCCGTTGCGGTTATTTAAAATTAACATGCTAAGAATTTCATTTTTTCTAGTAAAAATTTCTACTCGATAAACGCATAAAACTTATATATAAATCACTGAAGAACTCCCACTGTGATTTCTGATAAAAATTTTTGTAATTGATAAAAATAAATCAAATATTTTGTTTACTTTTATTCACAGTTTTATAAAAGTCTAATAACGTTGTTGGTTTTTCAATATTCATATTTTTTTGATTGGGCAATTTATTAATGTTTGGCTGTATTTAAAAGTTCAACAAGGTTCAGAGTCAAAAGGCTATTTCAACATGTATAATATCTTCTATTAGAATGGTCATTTGTCAATTTTTTTTTTGTTTGCTAGACGAAATTCGTATTACAGATCATCTTTATTTAGAAAAAAAAACATACATATTTACTTTAGTATTTCATTGACTAAGACGCTTTTTTATAGAATGTAATTACGTAAATAAATCAATATTTTCATCACGTTCTACATGTTGGAATTCGTAGCTCAATTAATTTCGGAATTAATTGATTTTGAACGTCGGTTCTCACAGTTCGCAATTTTCACATTTTAAGCAATCCATTCAACGTATTAATTTTCTAACAGGTATACATCTACCATATATAATTGAAGTAAAACACAACGTTTTGTGTTTATTGAATAAACACTGTATATTGTAAGAAAATGTATTCGATTAACATACTACTTACTTTTATATATATATATATATATATATATATATATATATATATATATATATATATATATTTATATATATATTAAAAAATACACAATTTATTTACTTTTATTGTCAATCATTCAATGTCTCCAGATCCTATTCAGTAAACTTGAATATCAACTTCGAATGAAAAAAATACATATAAACGAATTGTCTTTATATATCAAGTATTCAATAAAGACATGTTCAAAATACCATTAACTTTAACTGCTTATTTAATTCTACTATTTTTTTATGATATTCCCTTATACAGAATCATTATCGAAACAAAATGATAATTATATTAAATTTAATGGGCAGTAAGTGTGAATAAAGATTCAATCATTTTAAATAAGAACACTTTTCTAAATTGTCAGTAAAAGGAGTGTTTTTTATTGTAAATGTTAAATAGCTTTATTACCTACCCATTTATGCGTATGTATTCATTATATTTTATGTATTTCCAATTGATTGTATTATATATATATATATATATATATATATATATATATACATACACGTCATTAACTAAAAGGAAACATTGCTATAGCAGTAATGTTGACAAAGTTGTTAAGTATCAATCTATGAAGACATGTGGAAAGAGAATATAAAAAATGAAAAATCCTACTATATTCAGAGAAAATAACTTTTATTGAAAAACTAATAATATTTAATTAGCGGGAATGAAAATTAATATTTAATTATATTTAATCTAAATATGAAAAAGAACGTCTAGTGCAGGCATACAATTTTAAAATGAATTCTTTATTTTTTGTTATTTATTTGTATGTTCGTATAATATGTAAGTGTATATTAACATTTATCTCAGAAAGAAATGTATGTATAATTTAACATAAAGTCAATGACACAAGTCTAATCCATCTTTCTAATCTTCTATGATATTTTTTGACAGTCAGGTCATATAAATTACATTGGTAATATGAGATTTTTATTCGATTCATAAATATATATATATATATATATATATATATATATATATATATATATATATATATATATATATATATATATGTATGAATGTATCCAATAAAATGTTTAAGAGAGACCACACTGTTTTATCAACAACACATTTCTTTGTCATATGAAAAAGTGTCATTTAAATATTTCAATATCGTGACCCAAATCTTGTGACTATAAAAATTATTTTATGATTTATATAAATACTATTTTTTATAAAAGTTTGTTGTTTTCGTATAACGGGATTTATTTATTGCGTATTTTATAACTTACAGATAATATATATATATCGAATAGTATTTTTTAAGATATTTTATTTTTATCGTCGACAAAAATATGTTCATTTTAGTTTCCTGGAATTAAATTAAATCAGAAGATGCTAGGTATTTGTTTGTTTCAGAAATATATCTCAGAATATATATTTTCTGTGAATTAGAAGAAAAATATTCACATGCTCTATATTTAATTCAGAATGATAGTTTTTTTTTATATTTATAGTAGAAATGAGATATATAGAAGAGTTCTTTTTTTAGATGTAAGAATTAAATATTTATATTTTTCATTCTTCTTGATTTTCATCCTTTTGTATTAACTGTTTTTTTGTATTTAAGTTGTTGTTTGGGATTTACTTAAAAAAATACTATATATTATTTAATTAAAAACGTTGTTGTTTTTATTGTTTTATAGACGACATTTTAATCTCCTTGTATTTTAATTTTGAAGTTCTTAGTTAACGTTTTTGATTTTTTTCTTAATCGGGAATGTTTGAGGATATAATAATAAATTATTTTTTGTTTATAATTAACATAATAATTCGAAAATATTATATAACCTCATTCACAACGCATATTATTCTAAAATAAGTAAATATTTAAAATTATTAAATTACATTAGTGAATGTGTACGACTTTTCTAATTAAACTATGCTATGTGTTTTGTAGAACAACTATTTTAAAAGCATTTTGATAAATTTTCAACTTTTGGAGACGAGGACCTTGGAGAGTGACTAAATCAATTCTTTTGGTGAATAATATATAAATGATAACTTAATAAAAATAATAAATAATTTTAATGACAGTACAATAAAATCACAATTTTATAATTGTAGGATTTAATATATTTCAGTATTAAATAAAAAAGTATAAGTAAAAAATGTAAAATATTTCAGTTTAACAGTTAAGAAAATATGTTTTGTTTTTTTATTTTTTTAAATGTTTCATTAACTTAATTTTTAAAACAATGTTTTATTAATCAGAGAAAACAAAAATGAAACAATTATTACACGGTTTAATTAACATAATATTTAAGGAATTTAAAAAATGATTTTATGATATCTTCCTTTTTAAATTCAAATTATTTTTGTATAGTCAACGTAAAGTTGAATGATTGTACAATTATAGAATTATTGATATAACGAGCTTTTTAAATGATCGTTTTACTATAATTATATACACTTTTCGAAAATGTTTCTCAATTACGATAATTTATTTTGATGTAAATATTATAAACATATATTTAATAACATATGCAACAGATGAATTTGTGAATACATAAATTATTTTTATTACAATTATTTGGAGTTCAAGAGCTGTTTTTAGTGATCATTAATGTCACGTGAAGTGAGTTCTGTCAAATCGTATCACTCTCTATTGAACTCAAAGTGTGAAACATGTTCGGAATGTGACACGTATGGATAAAAACTGAAATCCATTACAAATAGTACAGAAAAATTGTAATAAAAACAGGTGGTACGCGTACGTAACACGGGTTTGTCAAATAACCACATCTGATTCGTTATGACTTGTGGTGGAGTACTGAAGGCACTTCAGTTGCGTGTACTTCTTCTTCTATTGCCGCCACATTTATTAATAACGTTAGACACGTACGTTCGCGGTCATCATAAAAGTCCTCGACAATAAAGTATCACACAGAGCGTTGTTTTCTCGAAAACGATATAGTCAGTTGAACAAGGAGACCCAGTTTTTATGGCGGGCCGTAAACAGTCTATACAAAACGGAGTTATTGATATGCCAAGTTAACTTGTACAATAACATTTTAAACTCCATAAAACTGAATAATATGTAGTGACCAGTTCTATTTACTATAAATTAATACCAGTTATCTGTTTGAACGAAGTTTTTCTACTTAAGAATAAAATGTCATTCAAAAACTATTTTCATTAATATCTTCTTGATGATAAATATTGGCACAAAGAGAATTATTGATAGTATATTTTTGAAGACTTTTTTATTCTCGTTCTATCTAAGTGTATATTAAAATTTATAAAGTATTTATTCTGTTTTTTTGTCTTTATTTATTTCTATTTTATTCTAAATAATTGTTACAAGAGTTACTTTTGTTATAATGAATGTATTCAAGATGAACTTTCCTTAATCATTTCATTAAAAGCAAGTCTTAGTGAATAGATTTGTACCAAAATGATACAAAAAACAATAATGTTTTAAAAATACAAATGAAACGCGCTTTTGTATAATTATGATATTTCTTTGTTGATATTTTAATTGAAAAGCTTGTTGACTTTTAGATTAGAACATAGTATTTTACGTATTAAATTCAATTGACTATAAAATTATAATAAAAGTTTAATAAACATTCAATTTCCAATGTAAATTTTTAAAATACTTTCACACACACACACACACACATATATATATATATATATATACATAGTTGTCAATTAATTCATCTATTTGAAGAAACTAATGAAGTAAGTTTACATACAACTTTTATTTATATTAAAAATGAATTCTTTTATTTGTGATCATCAATTTGAAATAATTTGTCATTTGAAGAATATAAACAATAATTTTAATTTAATAGTTTGAACATAATTGCCACAGTTTAGTTGAAATGACCCAGGACATTTCTGGCGAATATGTTGATACGATATTATTGATGTTATTGCATTATGATGAAATGATGCTGATGTTCATTGTATTAATCTTGTGTGGTATACAATATATATTGTACAAATGCCGTTCATGCCTCATTTAAACATTATATTCGTACATTGGAAAATAACGACGTGTAAACGTAATTACCGTAACTATGTGCATCGCCTTATCTATCTATTATTCAAGTCTTGTATTGATGTAAATCAGTAATAATGTATGATTTTAATCAATAGATTTACATTGGAAAATTATTTATACGTAATGAATATGTAGACGATGATATTAAAGGAAAAGTAGACAGTAAATATTAAATTTATCCGAGTATAACTTATGATTCTTTAAGTCGTTAAATGTGAAGATTGTCAGGTTTGATTAAATAGTAAGTTAGAATATAAATAATTTAAAAGTTTTGTTGTATATATATATATATACATAGTGTGACTATTAGATGTAAGTAAAGGGTTTTAATTAAATCAGACTTAAAAATAGAACCTAATAAAATAGTGTTATTAAGTTACAATTTGCCAGAAAAAGTACAGAAAACTGATTAAGTACATATCTTTATTTTATTATTTTTTTGTCATTTTTTTTGAAAAATGTTTATCCTTCAAAATAAGAATTAAAGAATATTTTTACTCCATGTGGAATAATTATTTTTATTTTTTCGGTTAAAGAAGTATGTTTTTCGGTACAAAGTATGCAAATAATTTGATATAATAAAAAGTTTTAATAATCTTTTCTCTTCATATAAAACGAATTATATGTTATTAATTGATATATTCCTTGAAACAAATATCTATATGAAAGCCATTATATGTAATTAGAAAGTATTCATTTTTAATTATATTTTTGCTTATCTAACAAAAACTATTTTCACACAACGTAGGATGTACTTTAATTCGAAATTGTAAGGAAAATATTTTTTACCAGTGACAACAGGTGCGATTAAGAGTCTATTTATAAATGGTATAGGGATTTTTTCATAGTGTCTATTGCAATATTGGATTTCGGCTCTTGTAACACCAGTAATGGTCAATATAAAATAAAATATTTCTTCTGTTAGATTAAATAAATAAAATAAAAGTAATACCATTTGTTATGTGATTTTTATTACTTAAGGAATTCAATATATCTTTTGTAAATGTTATTTCAAAAAAAAAAAAATAATATATGTCAGTTTTTGTGAACAATTTACTCAATAGTAACAAAATTCATTTAAATGTATGCAGATACATTATTTTTTATTTTGTCATCTTTAATTATTGTTTTTTTGCTTATATATATATATATATATATATATATATATTCACTTGCTAATATATTGCTAAATATATGCTACGTATATGAGGCTTGTAATTTCCGTATATTTAGAAATTAAGTTATAAAAATCATTTAGTTATACAGTTCCGAAAAATATTAATTGAAATCCTTGAACTAAATTGTTAGATTTTCAAAAAGAAAACAAATGCGAATAAATGAGTGTATACAAATATTCGAATATTAACCAAAAATATATGTATTGTTTGTATATTAACTTCCTCTAATTCTATGTCTAGGAAGAAATGAATTTATTATGTTTATAAAATATGTTTACCTTTCTAAGATGTCTAAGTACAGACTAATCAATAAGTGCAATATACATATCAGAACATATACTAAAAGTAAATAAAAAGTAATTCTATGATTCAACTGGAAGTATTTTAAAGACTTTTATCCAGTCAAGGATCTTATAATACAGGATATATATATATATATATATATATATATATATATATATATATATATATATATATATATTTACTTTAACATATTTTTAATATTTTCTCGTGTCAGACCATTTTTGTAATATTCATATGTTAATCAAAATGTAATTTAAAGCAGTATTAGTTATTTGAGCTTTCTCTTATATATATATATATATATATATATATATATATATATATATATATATATGTGTGTGTGTGTGTTTGTATGTGTGTGTTTATATGTGTGTGTTTGTATGTGTGTGTATGTGTGTGTGTTTGTATGTATATAGTAGATAAAATTTAAATTAATAAATATTTAATAAATGTATTCTTTGAAAAGAAAAGATCTTTAAGAGAGTCATTGTTTTTGTTAAGAAATGATAAGTTAGTAATAAATTGTAAGGGAACAATATATCTACGTTTATCTTCGGTTGTAATGGAGATTACTTAATGTATCCATACTGTAAATCACCGAACGTAACCGTCAATCCATTTGGTTGGTTGTTGGTCATTAACTCAAAAAGTCCAACATAAAAGGAGTTACTGACTACAGACTACTGTTCTCTTAATATGTAATTGACTTCATCGCCGTGCCTGTCCCTGTTGCTTCTTGACTGGAAAAAACTTAATTGCTCGACTTTGACAGCATCGTAGTGCATAAAAATCGCCGCCTCATTTTACGTTTCGAGAATGCGGCTTTATGGAGCCGGGGTATTATTTTAATGATTATGTCCGTTTTTCTTGTTTTATTTGAAGTAGGTAAAATCATCGTTTGCTATTCGGCGTTGTCTTTGTAGAAAATAATACGTATCTCAAAAATGTTACATAAAAATGACATTGAAAAGAAATCGGTTCGTTTTATAAATATATTTGTATACGTTTGGTCCTAGATTTTATTGCTTGTGTGAAGATTAAAGGATTAGATAAGTATTTATGTCAAGTAGATACATACCGAATAATTCTTTGATTTTATTATATATATATATATATATATATATATAATATGTTATTTTTAACATTAGAAGATAATGTCTAAACAATGCATTTCAATCTTAATTACTGAATAGAAACGCATTGAAAGTGAAAAAAAATCAAAATATTAAAGTAAAGTAATATATAATAACAGTTGATACATACATATTAAAAAATATATATACTTGTTGCAGATATAAATAGTACTTTTAAATAATCTTAGAAATTTTTTTCAAATTTAATTTATATTAAATGTATTTTAATGATTACTCATTTTTATATATACAAATGTACTTTGATGTGTTTTGTATCATACGATTTTTTGTGTTTAAAAAATTGAAAGAAAGTTTATTAAAATTGGAAAGTCGTTTCATATACTTTTGATATTTTTAGTCAAATAGAAGCCAATAAACGTGTTTGTCGATGATAAAAACATTCACAGTTATAAATATATTTAATGGCAGTATATTTTAATCTCATAAATAAAATCAAAAGTTCGATATCGTAAATTAAACTCCAAACGTGTAAAAAGTTTATATAAGGAACGTTTAACAAATTCGTGGAATTTTTAATTTGAAATATTTTTTTTCAATCTAGAGCAATTTGTACCTACAATACCGAATTGTAATTTAGTAAGTATACTTTTTTTAATTAAACGTATAGATGTGAATCGAAGAATTAACAGAATTCCATCGTGTCGGAATGAGCAACGTCTTGCATCACTTACCTCAGTCCTTGTAGAACAGGAGAAACCAGAACCGACTTTGTACATGCAGCGTGATTCGTGGAGAACGTGATATTTCAACGGAACTAGAAAGAAATAAATGATTTTTAAATGAAATATTCGATAGTAATTAATTAAAATTGTAAATATCTATAAATTTTAATAAGTGGATAAGTGATTTTTTTCTCAAAGATCATTATTAATATGTGAAAATAAAATTGAAACAGTGTCTAAAGGTAAACATTTTTAATTACAAATTATTAATCATATTTTTTATTAGCTAATAAAAAATAGGTAATTAATTTTTTAAACATATATAACATACAAATTAAAATAAATTATAAAATATCACGTGTGTATTTTATTTGTGAGAACGAGTGGATTTTGTATTTCAGCTAAGATTACTTTAAAAAAAGAATTTTAATTCCAAATCTGCAATACAATCGTTCACAGATCGTGTATTAAATGTTTGAACCTGCTTGTAATTGAAATAGATATATTTTAGTATTATGTTTTAAGTATAAAGTTTTAACAGAACTGAATTATTTGAATATATAGAGTCTCGACAGTACTTATTCTAATTTAGAAATGTGTTCGGATTCACATTACGGGTAAAAAAACACAATTTATTTTCGTTTCTGAGTTATTACCGTTTGAATAAATTAAATAAAAGTATTGTAACTGTTTTTTTGTTAATGTTTCATTGATCAGTGCTTTGTTTAATTAATTTCTTATTAGTTTAGATAATATTTAAAAGCTTTACAACAGTAACTTTTTTCAATATTCAAATAGAAATATCACAAAAAAGTGGATGGTGTGTTTTACTTAATGATTATTCGAAAACTGTACAGAATTATTATAAGTACTCCGAATACATTGTGTATTTTGTGTGTGTGTGTGTGTGCGGTTGTTATATATATATACATACATATATAATTATTAAATTATGAAACTATAAATTCTGTGTTATCTCTAAGTAAAAACGAAATAGAATCTGAATAAATGATTGATTAGAAAAAAATATAAAAATATAATTTATCCTCTAGGAGTTAATTGAATCGTTTTGAATTATATTAAATTATTTTTAAATTCACATATTGACGTTTTTTTACAATTTACAAGAGATTATTAAAATTTGTTTTTAATGCCACACAATCAGTTATTTTAACAACATACTAGAATATAAATAATTATTAATTTTTTTGTTATTTAGAAATTTGCTGAAAAAGACCTGGATTTGTTTATTAAATTAATTAATTATTGATATTACACCAAAGTATTATAGTAATAATAATAAAACATTGGTAATACATCACATTATTAAAATATTCATTGTATTTATATTTTTTAATCTGTGTTTCTAAAATTCATATTACTGAAATATAAATTATAGATGTAAAAGTCCATTAATACGATTAAAAAAATATATTCACATACGAGTAAATATTTTTTGTTAGATTTATAAATATATTTTTTATATAATTTTTGTTATTTAAGTAATTTTCTCAAAAAATTTAACGAATTCTTTATTTATCCAAATCAATTATATTATGAGTTATTTTATATACAGTATTATATATTTCAGTAAACAAATAAAATATGCCACAGATATGTATGGAAAGCTGTATATTGTGAATAACAAGGAGCGATAAGTAAAAATTATAATAGGTTGAATATAAAAATCAACTGGAGTAGTAAGTTTCTTAAGGAGACTGGAGAGGTTCAAATGGAAATGGGCAGGACATATTACAAGAAGGGAAGATAATCACGGAAAAGAGAAATTACTGATTGGCAAAGACCAAAAGACAAGACCAATGGACATATGGGATAATGACATAAGAAAATGTATGCAAAAGAGAGATACTAAATCGTTTAGACAGGAAAGTTTTGGAAGAGGCCTTTATCCAGCAGTGCACCAAAAGAGACTGATTATACTATATATATATATATATATATATATATATATATATATATATATATATATATATATATAAATATAATTGTATATGCGTTTTTGATTTCCACATATAAAAAATATTTGATAAATATAAATATATTAAATCTAATAAATTGCAAAAACAATCTAGTTTATATGTTTATTGTAAAGAAGCTACTGATATTTTTTAATACTGCTTATTATTCATGAATTTGAAAAAACTACTTTTCTTTATGATGTGATTTCTCTAATGAAAATTATTTTACTGGCACATCGATTCATATGTTTTGGTGGCATTAGTTATTACATGCTTTTTAAGTATTTGTGGTTTATTGAACTTATCTCTCTCTCTCTCTCTCTCTATATATATATATATTCATTTATAAAAATTTTAAAATAAGGTGTACATATTTGTAAAGGCATTTAGTAAGCTAATCTTTAGTATTGATGCTAGTGTAAATAAAATGGTAAAATGCATAATGTTATAAATACAAAAAATATATTTACTTGCGAATCAAGCCCTATTACACAAATCAGAAATGAAGACGACAATTAGAAAAGCAAACATAGTTTTCTTAAAATTAGGTAGTTTATTTAAGATTTGAAATGGAAAATTGTCTGTGGAGATAAAGGATAATGTTTTTAAAGAATTCAGTTCTACATATTTTTAAGATATTGTTCATATATATATATATATATATATATATATATATATATATATAATATAAAAGTATGATATATAATATATGATATAAAAGTGTATATTATAAAGCCGGTCCTATTGCAAAGGATTATTTTTATGTTATACAATGGTTGTGGGCTTCTTCGTCGGTATTCGTATCTTCGCGTCACGGACACTCATTCCAATTGTGCGCTTCAATGAATGCGCAACACTAAATTATTTTTAATGACGCTTCGACAATTTTATCAATACTATTTGTTTATATTTTGAAAAAAGAGATTTGTTCGTGTTAGATATCGATTAAACGTTCATTTAACAACGATGAGCAATCTTATTGAAAAAGTAATTAACAATCTGCTGCGTGTTTTTTATTTTTTTTTATTCTTGTTACCATTAAATATATTTGTAACAATGATGTTGAGTTAATTTATATCTTAAAATATAACTGCTATTTAATTTTGAAATTATGTACGTATGTATGGATATAATATATATATATATATATATATATATATATATATAATGTATGATTGAATTATATTGTAATTAGAAATTATATTTAAGAATTTAGTTTTTAGTTGCATTAAAATACTATGAGTAAAGAAAATAACATTGTTTCTATTATAATAATTTACATATTTTTTTAAATCCATAAATTGTTAGTGATTTGTTGATTTGCGTATTAATTTTATTAATTGAGTACTAATAAAAAATAAATATTTAAAAATTAAACTCGTTAAACAAAGAATTACAAATAAATCAATAGTTAAGTAACGGTAATTCTGAATTTTAAGAGCGATCAAACACATTTTATTTTTATCTCATAAAAATATTTCTGTTCAAAAATGTTCAATAAATGCAATTTGTTAATGAAAATGTTCATAATTCGTGTATAACACTTTAAAAATGAACTATTTAAAAGATAGTTAACCATTTCAATTTTTAATATTTTATAATACTTTTTATTAACCATTTTTTTGTGAACGTTTTTATTATAAGTATATTTTGGAATAATTTTATTTAGAATTGTTTGAATGAAGTACTAATCAATGAATATTATTTGGGATAATAAATATTTGAATTATTAAAATTCATTATGAACATTTATTTTGGTATAATTGTTTGATATAAATTGAAGAATGTTATTTTAAAAATATCAATCATAAGGATTCAAATCATTTTTGAACATTTTACATATACATCGAGTTGTGTGTATATTTTAACATTTTTTCAAAGATGTTACTTAAAATTTCTTCATATTTAAATAAATAACTCAAACCACAAATGTAACTCTCCGATTGAATGTTTATCACACAGTAGACATAAAATAATAAACAAGAATATTGACAGCTTTAAGAGATGGATGAATGACATCATAGAGACAGCGGGTCATTTTAAAAAATAAACGGTTCAAGATAGATAAAAGATAAGTATTGACAAATATATACAATAAATATTTTCAAGTATGCAGATACGAAAAGAAGGGAGAAAATTATAAAACTTGCTGTTGTTTTAAATAATAATATCTTTTTACTATTTATAATATTTTTCCATTTCATTGAAAGTCTATGAACAAAGAATAAAAAAGTATAGCACATTATAATTTATTTTCGTAGTCTGGTATGTTCTTTTTGACAAAATATAGTTTTTTTAAAAAAAAAAATAAATATAGAATTACTGTGAAGAATGTCAAAATTGTAAGTAGAAAAATACAAATTAAAATTGGAATTTTTATCTCAATTTACATATCTAAACATTTATTTAAATATTTTCACCAAGAACTTGAGAACTATTCCATAATTTGTTAATTCAATTTCTATTTAAATGACCAATATACTATATAATATATTTTTGGTATTGAACAAGTAAATACATGAAAAAATATTTTAACTTATCAGTGTTCTAGATTAATTAAAACTAATACATTGATGAAAAGTTTTTAAAGAAATTGTACCAGACACGACTTTTTTAATATATTTGGTAATAAATTAGACATAATAAAATGCATAGATGAAATCAGTTGATGTATTATTAAAGTAACTGAAGTGTTAAAAACAAACTTTTTAATATTTATTAAAGTAATATGTATGAAATAAATAAGATTAGTGTGTGAAAATGTATTTTTATCATAAATTATACTATTTTATATTCTCCATAATTCGTTTACATTTGAAAAATTCTATTCTTCAATGCATGCATGAAATGATTCTTATGCGATACTCTACATCGTATACATGCATATGTACATATGCATGTATGTATGTATGAATGTACATATATATATATATATATATATATATATATATATATATATATATATTCATGGAAGTCTGATCATTTAAAAAATTACTGCGAAAACATTTATTGGTACAAAGCGTACATCCGGTTACCTCACTCTACCAATCATGAACAACCTGAGTTCATTATTTCTGGTCGGATTGTTAAACGGAAGTGAAGGGGCGGTAACCACTGATGTGCTACAATTGTTTTTCGGACCTTTTGTTCACAAGAATCTATTGTCATTGAATGACGAACTTGAAAAATATTAATTCATTTCGGAAATGACTGTATTCATAAAGTTTAATTACCGTTTGGTAACTTGTCTATTGTTTAATAATATGTTCTATGATTTCTCACATTTGTATTGTAATTTGTATTAATAAATTATTACTAGTTGATTTGTTTCTTTCACATGTGACAGACTTATGTAGATTCATTGTTGTGAACTGTTTACGATCTTTACTGGTCGAATTAATGAATTGATTATTTATTAGAATGAAATGAAAAGTCATAATTTATTCAAATCGAGTATATGATTTTATTTTTGCATGCTTCAGTTTTATAACGTGAATGTAAACATTTCAATTTGAATTTCTCGTTAACAATCCTAATAACGGTTTTTAAGGGATTATATATATTTATATATATATATATATATATATATAAATGTATATATATATATATATATATATATAAATGGATGATACTATATGTAATATGAAATTTAATGGATAAATACTAAGACTAATATATTTCATTTACAATTGAGTGACAACTATGACTTGAAAATTTCATGATAATAAAAAATAGTAACATAATTTAAACAAAATGAATACTGTATGTTTATATAAAGTATATATATATATATATATATATATATATATATATGTATATTTATATATATATATATATGTAATTAGAATTAATTTAAAAGAATGTATTAATTTAACATCTGGATGTATATGCTGAAGTTGATACACATTTTTCTTTGAATAATTAATAGATTCGTAGAATAATATATTATATTTAATTGACAAAGGAAACATAATTCATGTTCTGGAAAAACTTGTTTCAGTCTCAATATTGAATTAAATAAAAATATTTAATTTATTGTTTTTTTATGAAAATATATTCTCACACTTAATCCTTATATATATACATATATATATATATATATATATATATATATATATATATATATATATATACTTTTTAAACATGTTTGCTATTTAAGTTTAATGCAGTTTGTAAAGTAGTTACATATTTATTTGAAAGTTATTGTTGAAATATTTTTTAAACAATGATAGTATTGTAATGATTACATTTTAAATAGTTATTTTAAAATAATTAAATTTTAGTTATCAATCAAATAAATTAAAAAAAAATTAAATAAAAAAAGATAGATAAAATTAAGATCATTAAATAAAATTAAAAAAAAGATTTTATGATAAGAATATATGCTTATAATAAACTATAATGATAATCAAGATACATGAAGAATAAATAAGTATAAGAGAGTTTTACAAATATTATTATAAGTATGAAATTATTAAAAATATGTAGCAGGTGAAGTAATAAATAGTACATAATTTATTTTTCATACAAATTCGATTCTAATTATATTTTACCGTTCAAGTTAATTTACATGGTTAAATAAATACATTAAACTTTGTTGGTACTTAATTTTACAATTCTAGCTTAGAGTGTAAATTACTAGTAGCAAATTAATTAAGAATCGTTAATCTTGGTTTATAGCATTAGTAATAAATATTTATATTTCTATTAACTTTAACCAGTATGTGATATATATATATATATATATATATATATATATATATATATATATATATATATATATAAACATATGTGTGCGTGTATATGTAAACATAGACACACGCCAGAATGTTTGTTTCAATAATTATTTCGGACTGTCAGTTGTAATGAAAATAAAACGCAATAAATCAAAGACGGCATCTTGAAAAAAGTAGTGTTCACTTGACCGAATATTTTAATTACAATATCCGAATAAAAAATATGTTTTCTGAATGAAAAACAAAAGCGATTCTTGCGTTAAAACAATACAAATCATGTATAAAAAAGTAATGATCGTCTTAAAAGCAAAAACTAGCCGCCAGTTCTGACATTTGCCGGCCGCGTCCAATCCAGGAATCATAAACTCTAATCAAGCGTGCTAATCGCTTCGGATCAACGGGTTGAGACAACCAACCACTAGTACCACAATAAATACCGCCTTCATCCATCCAAATATATCCATCCATCCATCCGTATATATATTCAGTCGTCATCGATCGGCCAACGTTCATTCATCCACATAGTCGTCCATTACGTATGGCTGGTGTTCGGCCATGCATGGAATCAGTCATAATTATTATTGAACAAATTGATATCGTAGATGACGTTGCTGTCAAATATCAAGAACAGAATATTTAGATGAATGCAGTCTGTTTATTTAGATACGTTCATAAAAAAATTCCGTAATTGAATACATCAATTATAGTATGAAAATGAGCGAGAATAATCAATTTTGTGATATGACATAATTCACGATCATAATTCTACGATTTCATTATGTTTATGAAATACGATCCAATATATTTTTCTTTGATCATTTATATTCAATTAGACATACAATTGATTAAAAATATACGTCGTATTTTATTAATATGAATTATTTTAATGAAATATGCAAATACTATTCATATTTTATAATATTGAAGAAATATTTTCATATCTTTTTATAAATTACATTATATTAGTTTTTTTTGTTTGTTTTCTTTTTTTCTAAAAATGACTGATAGGATAATTTCAATAACTGAAGTTCTAGCACTGCGACTGAATTAATTTTCATAAATATTTCTACGTGTAGACCTTTTTCCAACATATATTTTATTCTATTGTAATACACTAGTTTATCTAAAATGATTATTGCATTTATTTCACATCGAAGAAGTTCTTTTTTATTTAATAATATGAATGAATGTATTTAAAAAGAGATAAAGTAAATGTAGTAATTATTTTAGATAAATTCGTGTATTACAAAAAAATACATTTTGAAAAAGGTATATATATATATATATATATATATAAAGAAAATATATCTAAATCTAAAATATCTAAAAGATTCTCTTTAAATGGAAATCAGAAAAATGCAGTAGTCATTCTGAATAATTGATTATTATCTATCTATATATAAAAACATATTCTTTAAAATTTAAAAAAATGGATTATAATTTTAAAAGTAACGTATAGATTTGATATTAAATTATTATTAACGAGGACACCCGATGTTACACGAAATTTTCATCAAAAATTATGATGTTGGTATCATAAAAGCGACAACGAAATGTACGACTTTATAAAACAAGTACGTGTCAATAAACCTGCGAGAATGATTATATAGTCATACTAATATATATATATATATATATATATATATATATATACACATATATCAAATCAAATCAAAAATAATTTTATTAATTATAAAGTAGTGTACATTGCCTTTTGTGGTCGGCATGATTATAAAGGTTTTGCGGTGCCCTTACAGTTGCCGGTAGTTATTCGCGTTTAGAAATTGAATGTTGTGTGAGGTGTTATTGAATTTTTTTAATTGACTGCGTGTTTTTCCGGGAAAAAAATTTCAAAAAACCGAGGTATATATATATATCAACTAAATTGTAATACAACTGCGAGAGTGATTATATAGACAGACTAATATATATATATATATATATATATATATATATATATATATATATATATATATATATATATATTATGATATTGAGCTAATATATGTGATACGAGCGAAGCGAGTCGGGGAAATGAGCAAAGCGAGCGGGGGCAGGGCTTCCGATGGTCGGCGAGCGTAGCGAGTAGGAGGAAAATTCTCCCTAGTAATACAATAAAATAAAAATTGAAAAAAGGTTCATATATGTTAATGCTTTTTCTGTTTTCGCGTTCCAAAAATGATGGTATGTAATTATCGAAATGTGCCTAAACCAAATGAGATTGAAAAATAAATAATTTCTGAATATTTTAATACCAGCGTTATGGTATATGGTAAAATATTCGTTTATGAAAATAATTTAAAATAAAATTAAATCACGAAGGTATACTTGAAAAATCTAAAAAAAAATTTCATATTTAAGAAAGAATTAATTTTGGGAAGTAGTTTTAAACTGAAAAGAATGTAATTTCAGTATAAATCAATCTAACAGAATTTATTCTTTGTGTTTATATTATAACTTAATGAATTATAATTTTACTTATTTATCTAATAAAGAAGAATCATATTATACAAAAATAAAATGATTTTTTTATTTTAAAATACGCGATTCTCAAAAAAATTAACATTAAAAATACATCACGCAAAATTTTAGATCTTTGTTTTTGTAGTGAAAAGTTGACTTCTAGAATAACTTGTACAGACTTGATATAACACAAGTAGTATCTCTAATCTAATTTTTGAGTTTCCTAACTTTTAGAAGCGAGCAAGAAAAGTTATATGACAAATAAGGGCAAATAGTTTTCTATCAACTATTTCAAGCAAGTTTCTGTTTTTCATTTTATTTGTTGGAAATATATCATCAAAATGTTTGTGCTAATTTTTTTACAGAGATATTCTTTCATTTGTTTGTATTAAATTAATATTATTAATTTTTTTTATTAAAAATTAAGTTTGAATGTGTGGGTGTGTTGGAGTTTAAGAGCGTCTCGACAACTGGTATTCATCTGACTATCATATTGACAACTGATATTTTTTTTTCTTGAAAGTAATAGAGCATATGTAGAAAATTTCTATTTAATATTTCAATTGTAGTGTAAATAGGAAATAATGATTTAATTTCAATACCAATAATGATTTGATTTTTATTTAAAAAGAAAACAATTCAATTAAAAATAATGTAAAAAAATGAAAACAGTTTCAAATAGAAGAAAATTAAGAACTTAAAGGCACTTATATATTTTCAAAAAAGTCATTGTCGATAACATTGTAAATCAGAAAAAAAATGTCTTACACAGAGAAATAAACTTAGATAGGCAAACATATATATTTTTATGCATTAAAAAAGTATTTTAGAACAATTTACAAGAACTTTCAGAAAATATTTTTTAAGGTTTATAGTTTATTATTTAACATTGACAAAACTTGTGGAAGAAATTAATAAATAAAATAAATAATTACTTCTTAAATTAATTTTAAAGAACAAGAATATATCGAAAACTTGAATTTGGTTCGTTTCTGTGTACCTAGATATTAAGTTATGTTTCTTGTAATTGAGGTCACTGTTCTTTCTTTTTCTTTTTGTAAGGTTTCATTTTTCGACATCTTCAGATGGATACTCTTTCAGTATCCACCTGAACATGTTAAAAGACGAAACCGGCATTGAAAGAAAAAGAAAGAATAGTAATCTCAAAGACAAGACGGTCTCAAGGTCTTAATAACGAATATGTTAACTACTGTGGAAAAGTAATAACTAAAACTCATAATGAAAAGAAAATTTTAGATGAAAACAATACCATTATTTAAACAGAGTTAAGTAAATTTGTGTTATTTAAGCGTATTTGTAATATTGCACAATTTTAAAAAAAAAATATTTGGAAAAAATAAGTAAAAATATTCATATCATAATTTACTATTAATTCATATTCTAAATAATACTTATTAGGGAAAAATTCACTGAATGATTCTTTTTTAATTGTCAGCAATATATGTTTCAAATATTAGTTTATATTATCTCATACTTATGTGTGCATATGTATGTATGTATGTATGTATACATATATATATATATATATGTATATATATATATATATATATATGTATATATATATATATATATATGTCTGTATATATGTAGGTATATATATATATATATATGTATGTATATATATGTATGTATATATATGTATGTATATATATATATATATATATACAAAATGTTTAGTTAATTATTAAACGAAAAATAATGAAGCGCCATAAATATTGTTTACAAGTATCGAAATCTATTAATTCAAGATAATTTAACTATCCATTCAAAAGTCATAAAATATATTTAAATATCAAAGTGCTACTTAAAACTATCAACTCATAAGAATATTTCAATATATATTTATTTTATTTTATTACATCATTTTTATTAGTGTAAGATACTACGGAGTATTTCGTGTATTGAAAGAAACTTAATTTTTCATTTCAGAAGTTAATAGCTTCGATAATATTTTATTTCAAAACAATTAAAGATTCGAATTAACAATATACAGTGAATAAATATCTACCGAATGATAATAGCAATAATCTTTTAATGTCAGATATATAATTTTTATATGAATCATAAAATGTACAGATAAATATAAACAAACTAATTAAAATAATCAATTCTAATCATGGCATCCGTTAAATCTTAAACCCACACTCATTGTTTCTAAAGGCTAACGACTACTGGCTGATGTATAATGGGCGGTATTAGAGATAACATCGTCGTCAAATGAAATGACAAAGTAGTTGATTGAAAGTTATTTAGTTTTATTTATATACAGATCTGTATCAAATTATCTTAGATTGATAAGATTGTTATGATGTTTATAAACAATTTGGACTGTTTTCTTGTATGAAATGTAAACAATAAGAATGCATTTTCTTTTGTTATCAGCTGAGATTGATGATATCTATAACTTGTCATATACGTATACATACATACATACATATATATATATATATATATATATATATATATATATATATATATATATATATATATATATATATATATATATATGAATGTGTATGAATACGTTATTCTGTTTGGTTGGTAAAATAAGATTAGTCGGTAATGTAAAGATCTTCATGTGTATATATGATTGTAATTAAATGCCGGAATACTGATTCACTGACCATTGTGTTATAATTTTGAATTTTATTTAGTGGAATGGCATTACAAGTTTTTAGATCAGTAACCAAACTTTACTGTTAATGTGTCAAAAAATAGTGTTAAAAAATAGCGTAACGTTTATTATAAAAAGTATAACTATTTTCATCCATACTTATGTGCAAGTAAATATTATATAAAAACAAATCATTTTTAGTAGGTACAGTAGTTATTAATATTTAAATTAATATTATATATCTGAATGTTTAGGTACATCAAATTTACTGATAAACTGTGTTTTTACTTAAACTCGAGTATTTGGTGTAAATTCGTTAGTATAAAATGATCGAAATAAGAAAAATAGAAACGTGTGTAAACAGTATTTATCCCATTTTTTATACAAACATGGTTGAAGTTTTAAAATATAAAATATCCTCGTATGTGTTGTCAGTTTAGAAAGTAGAAAGTTATTTATACACTGCTTTTGTGAATAATCGCGTTTTTTATTTTCTAGGAATTTATAATGAAACAAATACATTTCATTACAAAATTTATAGATGTCCAACATTGCATTATAAAACCATTGGATAGGGGAAGTGATGTAAGTGGTCGAAAGGATAGACATTCTTTATTTTACTGAATGTGTACAAATCAGTAGCCAATGCTTTTAAGTATTAATATGAATTTTTGAAATACTTTTCATTTTATTGTTTCAAATGTTTATAAGATTCGGCCTTAAAAGTGTTTTAAAATAAGAAACTGTAAAAAATCTGTGTACAACAATTCGTATTTGGCATTTATATAAATGAGATGTTTAATACATGATAATTCCACTGTATTCATTAGATGCTGTAAATTTATTTCCAATCCTGTCAAACTTAATAAAATACGATATATTGCATATACTGGCTTTTATGAAAGATATTTAATAAAAATATAAGGAATAATGGTTATTAATATTGTATGTTTGCAAATTTAAATATTTATTAATTATATAAAGAATTACATATGGTCGGTAAAAATATAAAGGATGGTAATTGGATATACACATCTTTTATATATATATATATATATATATATATATATATATATATATATATATATATATATATATATATATATATATATATATATATATATAGTTATAGTTATATTGCAACTGATTTAAAGTTTATTATGTCTCTAATATCATTGACTTTTGATTGAAAGATATAAATATTCAAACTTTTTTTTAAAAAAAAACGTACTATTAGATCATAGTAATTGTAACTTTAATAAGAAATGTTGCAGATTTATATTGAGTTCATGTTATTTGGCGACGCTTTTCAAACAAACTTACTTTGTTATTTATATCAAACAAGAATTATGAGACGATCAATTAATATCTAAATAAAACGCACATAAAAGTTTCTACACATTTGATGAGGACATCAAACCCAGAAGATACTAATAAATTATATGTGACGTAACTATATACAGATAACATCTACGATAGCAGTGTATCCGACAATTGTCGGTAACGTTTGTTCATTTTTGTGTTTTATTGCTGGTGGTAATTAGTGCATATTTTTTTCAAAAACAAGAATGATACAGAAAATATACGACCAAATGTGTATAATTAACTAACATCGTCGTAATGGAATGCATATACACATACGAGAAATATGATTTATGTACATACATACAATCATGCTTCATACACACTTTATATATACATATATATATATATATATATATATATATATATATATATATATATATATATATATGTATCACTTATTTTGACTTATAGTTCCTCATTAGTTAAATATACTCAACGTAATTGTATGCTATAAAATATGTAGTGAGCATGTATGTATGCATACATAAATGTAAATATATATATACATATATATATATAGACATTCACTTTGAGGAAATTTCATATTTTAAAAATGAATACTTATATATGTTATTATTATTTAATATTAGTTAAATTAACATTGTTTATGTTATATTTTAAGAAAATTTGATAATATTAAAAAGTAACAAATATAAAGTTCAACTGAAAAATTGAGTAGTTGTGTTTAATCAATCTATTATATATATATATATATATATATATATATATATATACATAACAGATAAGCGATGTGTATCAGTAAATTTCTGCTGCTACTACGACTGGCGCCAAAATGTAACAAAAACTCTGAATACCCTATTCTGATTTATTGATACATGTAACTGCATAAAACTTAAAACACTGAACTGCGATTTAAAAATTCAGGTAAATTGTCATTCCAGTCCCCATCATATAAATTCCACAAAAACGAATATCAGAATCCGATCAGTTATGTAATGTCAGAAACATAAAACTGACCTTAAACCGACCACCGCAGTCTTTTGTCTACTTGACATGCCATCATTGGACGTATCCATTATTTTTTTTATCTATAAATGAGAAGACAAACATAAACCTACATCTGTGCTTATTATTTGCGATTGGTCGCTAGATATGTGGCATTTAAGTGAAACAAATATAATTAATGGTTATTTGACGCTTATGTAGATACTTTTTTTCACTAGATAACTACACATGGTTAAGATAAATAAAGATAATGTCTCTTCTGAACTTAATATACTTCTTATATAGTAATTTATTTCTCTCTTTTACTATATATATAGATATATACAAATATATATATAAAATCAAAGAAAGAGAGAAGGTGGCTGCTTACGTTTAAATAGTAGCTGCATGTTTCTTTGTAGGCGTTTATGTCAGTATAAAATATACGTATGATTAATGAATAATATTTTATTATAGCTAAACAATTCGTCATCAGATATTTTAATGTCTTCATTCAATTGCCAACACACACATATAAATACATTCGAAAAAATTATTTGCACCAATTAAAACTATATAGTTATTAGACAATCTTATATTTTTATTTCTCCATTTTCATTGTTCAGATAAAAAAATAACTAATTTAATTTGTACTTATACCTCAATGTTATACTTTCACCCTTTCATTTTATTAATAAGTAATGAAATATGGAATTTTATTGTATGATATATCGTTTATAAATATAAATCGTGAAGGATAAATTAAATTTTACAAACATACACACACACACATTCATAAACATATATATATATATATACACATAACTATATATGTAAGGGGTATTATTTAAAAAAATAATACTAAGTGCGTATTTAACTTCGCTCGGGTCCATGTGGGTTGAAGCCTTTTTTGCTAAATGTTGTAATATATTGAAAGTATTTTTTTTTTTGGATTATAAAAGATATATCTTTGGGGGCTTTCAACTTTATTTCAATACGAAGAAATATTTGAATTATTATTTTATGTTTAACTGTACAAATATGCTGTTTAATAAATAGTAGGATTATGATTTTCATGTTCTTAATTATTATTATTTTTTTATATATCAGAACTTTATTATTTCTAAAGGTATAAAATGAATTATATAATTGGTTAAAGTAAACTATTGAGTATGACATTTTAAACTTAACATTTTTATTTTAGTTATGAATAATATGGTAATACGCTCTCCCTTTTTCTTTTATATATATATATATATATATATATATATATATATATAGAGAGAGAGAGAGAGAGAGTGTTTATAAAAAATACCAAATATTGTAATCAGAAGTTTTATTTTAGTGCAGGCTATGGGTATGTCATTCGAAGAATCAGTCAGTTGTATTTTTCTCGAAATATATTGTAACATCGAAACTTGACCAGCCAACAAACTTAAAGCTATACACAAAAGTCTCCTTTTGTTTACAGCCAAGGATGTGCACAAGTTGTAAATAAACAAAACAAAGGATTTTTTAGTGTGGGCATCGGGTTAGGTTTCCGAAAAACAAACAATTATATTTGATTTATGGTTCAGAAGTTACAGCAGGTGTTATTTAAGAGACACTTTTTTTAAATATTTTTTTATGGTAGCGCTCAGAATTTTGTCAACTTAAGATATTATAACGAGAATTTCATTCCAAAAGTATATGTTACTCATACGAGCATAAATAAAACATTACCGAATAGTAGAGATTGCTATTAAGATATGACATAAATAGGATTTTATTTTTATTAGTTGTTGGCAATAAATATATTTTGCGAAAGATATAAATTTCAGTTTTATTTTGAACATAATCTGAAGCTGACAAGGAAATATTTTGAGAATGCTTAACATTATTTTCTGGGTGTATTTTAGTATTGTTATTTTTATTTTCTTAATAAAATAGAGTCAAATGTTAACTTTCATGGTTTTATTTTCCACTTTCATACTATGAATTTATATATATATATATATATATATATATATATATATATATATATATATATACACACGAGATAAATCAGAAATTACTTGTTTAAAAAAATATCATTTTTTAAGATTTAATTACAATTTTTTCAAGAAAGGTATAGTACAAAAATATGGTTATTATTGTAACTACTATCGTGTACAATATTCTTTTGTATAGTCTTAAGCTATTATAGAATTTATTAATACAGGAAATACTTAATTGGACACATTAAATGAATCGGTTGAAGTTCTACAAATTGAGGAAAACTGGCATAATAAATTGTAATTAAAAATTATATAGTGTATATAAAAATATAGAATGTAATTTAAATCAATCATATTTTTTAGAATTTCGTACGTATTTTTATGAATATACATTTTATAGTGGATTGACATGAAAACGATGAGGTTTAAAAGGATAGAGAATAGAGTGGATGAGAATATGGAATTGATATTATAATAATAAAATAAAAAAAATATGAATGATGAAAAAGTAAGATTAAAAATACTAATCATTTGTAGCTTATTAATTATATATATATATATATATATATATATATATATATATATATATATATATATATGTTATGATCCTATAGTACATATAATATTTAAACTATTGCAACAGATAATTGTATATAGCAATGAATATAAATGCTCGTTAAAACATTATCATTTGTTTACGGTTCATAGTGAATACTACATTCATTTCGGGTGTACTTTTATAATAAAGAAAAGAATAATAATTTAATAAACTCTAGTAACTGTAAAAAGAAAAATATGAAAACTGATTTTGTTCTATGGAAAATAATCAACATTCAAGTCACATAACAAATAAGCAACATCTCGAAAATATATACAGGACTACCCACTGCTTTCTAACGAAACTTTGCTTTCTGCCCTGTATTCTTTCAAGGGTGTTATCATCCCCGAAACTCCATCACGTACACGACGCCTCTAGTAGCGACTTTGGTAATTAACTAACATTGTTCTCTAGATAATAAACAAGAGAATCCCAAGTAACTCTTAAGAGCCCGACCATCGTTAGCTTTTATATATGTTGTTCTGGTAAAAATTTACGACAATAGATATACATACACTAGATTTTATAGGTGTCGATATATTTCTCTGTTTAACGTACGTTTCATTCAAGTTCGTATACACGGAATAAAGGTTGAATGTGCTATGTCGTTTGATGTTCAAGTTTGTGACACGCGGTGTTCATTTCATTTCTGAGATTAGACAATGCTCTTCATATTAGATAGTAAATGGTGAAATTGTAATTGTGATTTCTATTAAATCATTGAAAATATGTTAATCATGTCTCATTTAAATCTTATCATTTGACATGAATTACAAACAGTTATACTTTTTAATAAGTTTAATTTTATTTTTTATTCTCTTGAGAAATGAAGCTTACATAATAATTAATAATATTTACAAATGAAAATCTTGATATGAATATATGAGTATACAAACAATCTTACTGTTATTTAAACGTTGAATTCTTCAGCTGCGAACTGCATTTTATAGTTACGGAACCATCGTGATTGTACACAATGACGTTTACAAATGAACTAGGGGTACTGTACAAAATAAATACTGTTGATAAGAATTACATATTATTTGCATGTACCATTGTAAATAGGTACGTTAATAATCGTCGCATGAATAAACATGATGCAATAGTAGAAAGTTTACATACACTGAAGGTAAAACAATTTAGTATATTAATGGAAGTTACACGAGCATAACTATGTGTTTCTAAATTTATACGAACGAAATAAACACTAATATCATGAAGTATTTTATTCAATGATATCAAAAATATTTACATATATATATATATATATATATATATATATATATATATATATATATATATATATATATATATATATATAGTGAGGTACACATTTCTATAATTAAATTTTTAAATATTATTTATAGTACATCCATTAATTGCTATTAGAATAATAAATATCACATAAATGATATTATTTGCATTATTTGTTTTTAAAACCTTTAATAATTTATTTTATTGCACTGTTACTATTATTTTCCCACTTGATTGTGGGCCAGTCTTATGTGTTTTTTATAATGTAATATTTTTTGTATAATATTGATATATAAACAGACATGCATAAATACACAGAGAAAGAGAGGGAGAGAAATAGTAATCGGCTGAAAGATAGCCAAACTAAATGAATAAAAGTTTATATATATATGTATATATATATATGCATATTTTATATTTGAATATGAAAATTAAAACAAATGCGATTGAATGATTCAGACGAAACTAATGATGAAAGATTATGAAATGAAATTTAGGAAATATATAATAAAACCATAAATAGTTTTTCATATGAAAAATTTAAAAAAATAAGAATATCATACTTTTATACTGATTTAATAAAATATAAAAAATTAAACACAAACTATTTAATGATACTGAACTTAATAATGACTTTTTTCAAATATGAAATGTTATCGTAATAATGAAGAGTATTTTTTCTAATTTTTTCTCTTTATAAATGTGTGGCTAGTGGCTGAGATTTTTTTAAGAAAATTGTTGAATATGATCATTTACTTATGAAAAGGTTATTAACAAATAAAAAACTGAATAATTTTATTTAAAAAATAAGTGTTGATTTTTATAGCATTGCAGCATTTGTAATGCCTGGAAGTATTGTTCTAAATTTGTTTTTATTATATATATATATATATATATATATATATATATATATATATATATACATATATATATATATATATATATATATATATATACTATGTATAACAAATATTAATTACTGTAATACAAAATATAAATAGTCCTTTCATAAAAAACATAAACAATACAAACGTTATATTAATCAACACAAATAAATAAAATAAAAGTCTAATCCATTTATTATTAGAAAAAATATATTTCGAACGCAATTTCTAATTTTAAACCATTGTTTTATTATCGGGCTTCATCTTACCTGCCGCTAGGTGTGATAATACCGTATTAAATTCAGCACTTCAGAGAAATCGGATTTGGTACGAGTATTACCTGCTATACATAATTAAATTTTCCTTATCTGCCCAAGTCAGGCATTCTGCCAACGTTAGCTGTTTGTAATAACGGATTTATGAAATTGGGAATCGTATTTTGAGGTTACTTCACGTGAATTATCAGCCATAAGAAGAATTATTGTGTTCTTAAAATCACTTTTAATGTTTTTCAATATCTTTATATTTTTTTCGAATTGCTTTTTTTATCTATTGACTCTGTATTTGAAGTGTTATATCGAATAAATACACCAACGTGTAAATAAACGATGCTTTAATTGAATTGATTTGACTTATATTTAAGAAGTAACTTTTGCGATAAGAATATTAATTGTTTCATAATATTACATTTTACTTATATATTTGATTCTAGAATATGAAAATGAATATATATATATATATATATATATACATACAATTTGCAATGAATTTTATTTAAAGATAATTTATTATTAATCTATATACAATTAAAAATCATGTAATTAAGTTAGTATATTATTTATAATTATTTATTTTGCAGTTGTATTTACGAAATTGAAGTTAATTGTTGATTTTTTTATTATTATTAACCATTTTTATAAATTATAATTAAAAATACGGTGTTTGATTGGTACAAATTTATTTTACATCTGTTAAGATTAACAAATTTTTTTTTAAGATTAGATTATTTAAGATGACAAATTCTTGATTACATATCATATTCAGAAAAATAAAGTTTTAAGCAACAATTAGATTAGATTACATTTTCGCTATTTTTTTATTTATCTGTTATTTAATAAATAAATATTAGAACATGTATTTTTTCAGCATATTATATGAAACATTTTATGAAAAGATTTTGAATATAAATTAAAAACATTAATTAAAATTAACATAAAATTAACATGATAATAGTAATGAGTGAAAATAGTAAATAAATGTTTAGAAAATTAGATATAGTAGAAATATTTTTATCGTAATTTTTTTGTTTCTCATTGGAATCAAATGTAATCGTAAATCTTTTGTTTACATGTAAAATAGAAGAAACTTTTTTATGCATATTTACATGAAAAATTCAAACTATATTGAAATTTTACAAGACTAATAAATAAAGAAATGTCATTAAAGGCAATAAATGCAAAAAAGAAAACTCAAACTAATAAAATGAAACTAAAGCAAATTGAAGAATATCCGATTGCAAAACACAACTATATAAAATGCAGGATATAAACATGAAGTAAACTTTTTAACCATCGATAAAAAGAAGTCAACCGACAACGATTCATTCTAACTTTCTGTATGGATAGACAGTTGAACTTTTCCTTAATTCTCTCACAGCTCGATAAATCAACCAAAAGCTATAGATTTTCTCCAACATGTCGGTGGAAATACTATAAACGTAGCGGAGGAAAAAAACTCAACTCCTACGCACTAAATGAACACGTATATTTCAGTTACAGTGGTCAAATTCGTTTAGTTCAGTGTTCTTAACGAAAGTTTCTAAACTGTAAGGTGAGAATATCCGGTTCGTGCGTGTATTTCACGATGCACTTCCAGTTTCGGAAAATTGAAATATAATCAATATTTTTCTTTAAAACTTGTTAATAGAAATATGTTTTTATACTTTATTGTTTCATAGTTTTTCTTTAAATTATTGTATAACATCTTTATTGTTTTAATATTTAAGGAATTATTTAAGGGACACATATTTAATAATTGTTAGTTTATACATACATACATAGATACATGTGTATATATATATATATATATATATATATATATATATATATATATATATATTTGCATATATCATATCAATAGAAGATTTATATAATAACGTATTTTTTATTTTGACAGAAATATAAATAAAACTTTTAGATGGTATTCATTAGCAGTAACATATGGTTTATATTTTAATACAATTCTATAATATTCAGGTAATTTGGTATGCAAATACTGAATATGAAATATTTTAGTTTCATTCAATACTATTTCTGTATGTAATGTATTTTTTCAATTAGATGAAGTTTTAGTATATATATATATAAAGTACAAGCAACATGTGATAATGTATGGCCGTTCCTATCTTTTGGTAGGATAGGGTCGTATGTAGTACGCATAAATGTTCACTATCATTGTACATGCTGTATTGTTGAATGAGATACAAAGTGAAATTCCAGCCGGTGGTGTAAAGCACTGAAAGCAAATGGAGAATACAGTGGGCTATGCTCAGAAGTTTATATATATATATATATATATATATATATATATGTGTGTGTGTGGATGTGTGTATACAGTTTATAATTGAGCCCATTGTAAAAAAACTGCATGAATATCATTTTTTTTATTTTGGCTGATAAAATATATATATTTATTATTCTGAAATAGTATCTTAAAAGACATTTTATATACATTTCATTCTGATATAAGAATATTTAAATTACTCATCCGTGCAATTCACATATGTATAAACGATCTCAATAAAATATTTTCTTTGGATATAACCCGAAGGGTTTGGTCTCACATATCAGCAAAATTCACAGAAATGCAACTCCGCTGGGATATTTTTTATTTTTTTTTCTGACAAATAAGTCAATCGAAGTAATAAAAAATGTATTTCATAAAAAAGAAGAAATAATATTCCATGAATTTATGTTTGTTCGTAATATTTTTCATTATTCAAATGCTTAAACAATACTAAATAAATCAATACATTTTATTACTTTGAAATTGCACTGATTGCTTTGATATAATGTTAATGATTGCTTTCAATCGAATGTTTGCTTATAAACAATAGGATTCCAAATACATATAATCAGACTGTAAAAGAATACAATCAAACTCAAGCGAAAAGGAATAAAATATGTAGATTGTATAAATGCGAAAATGTATGTAAATGTAGCTTATTTCGTTTTCGATTTACGTAAATGTGTTCTCATTTGATTGTAGTGCGTATATATTCTTATATGTTTATATGAATACAGCAATATATATATATATATATATATATATATATATATATATATATATATATTTATATATTCGTTATAATATTTTGAATATAAAAAAACATATATGTATATTTTTTGGTTATCAAATATGAAAGAGATGAAATATTATTGAAAGTATTATTTTATAAGAGTTAAAAACTCGAAATAATAAGGGAAATTTAATATACATAAGTATGTTATTATCTCAATGGAAGTAACAAAAGTTATTTTATAAAAAGGTGACATTAATGGTTTTTAAAATTAATTAGGTTTGAGATTGTTATAATTTTAGAAATAACTGTAACAACTGTAATTATTATAAAGTATATTTAATTCATATCAATATATAGAAAAGAGGTAATCTTTCTAGCATTATAACATTCATTATGACTTATTCACCATCAGTATTGTAGATATTAGAACTCTTGCTTTAATATTTTTTACTCGGTTTTATCTAAGACTATTTTCCGTATATTATTTAAAGATAAAAGCTTTTACTGATTTTTATCCATCTTTCTTACTATCTACCAGATCTCCTCATTAGACAAGTTTTTTCATACTGTAGTCTTTTTCTACATTCACTATTCTACGCGTAATCTGTACAAGAAATTATAGAATTTGAGTGTATCATGATAGGATCGAATTTTTATAATGATTGTTTATGTTTAATTTTCAAGGAAAGGCAGTGTAGTGAATTCCTGCAGCTTATACACTGTAGTATCAGAAATAAGGGGAAGTGTCGATATTTTAATTACGATTAAAAGTTTATAAGAAACAAAATTACAGTAATATATTTGATCTCTATTAATATCTATTAAAGATAACGTATAAACTATATCTGGTTAAGTTTTTCTTCAAGATCATTGCATTTTTCTGTAGCATAAGATGTGAGAGTTGGATAATCATATAAAGATTACTTATCATAATTCGCTTCCAGTAAATAAGCTATTCGCTTTCCAGTAAACGTTCAAAGCGATCGGTTTTTATAAAATATGATACTTCTTCACTGTAACTCCAAATACCTCAATGCTCTAGTTTCTTAAAATATCATTAGTGAAGATCTGTGTAGTGATTTAGATTGTGAAAAAATTATAAAATAACAGCCATGTGTTATAAAATGTTGATTATTATCTAGTATTGGTTTGTAAAGATTGTATATTAATTTTAAATATTAAAAAATGGAAGATAAAATGAAAATTACTGAAACGAGTAGTGTGTCTTTAATCGTAAGAGTATATTTGCACTATAAAACATCAGTAATTTAGTATATTTTAAATTATTATATTAATACTTTAGTACTGTTTATCTTTGGATTATATTTTTCAAGTATTAAAAGTAGTTATAGTGAAACGTTTAAGATGCTCTAAAACATTTAAAAAATATTATATGAAGAGATTTTTTTCGTTAAAGAATATATAAATTATGTTGTAATTTATTAATAATTAAAAAAAATAAAAATACATCTCTTTGTTACTTCTCTCTCTCTCTCTATGTGATAATAAAATACTTTCTCTCTCTTTCTATATATATATATATATATATGTAGAGACTCTCTCTATAAATATACCTATTTGTGAAAATATATGTTTATGAGTGTTAATTATCAGTTATTAATAATTAAAAATTTTAATTAACAAATATATCAATAAGCCTACAATAAAATGTCAAAAAGAATATATGTATATTGTATTTAAAAAAATCATGCATACATATATATATAAATATATATATATATATGTATATGTATATTTGTATTTACATATGTACACATAAATATGTAAAAACACATATATGTTTTAATGCCACTTTTACGATTACATTTTCTGATAGCGTCGATTTCTGAAACTGAGTCGAATCACGAAAATAATTTAAAGGATTATCAAAGCTCCAACATAAACACTATATCAATAGATACATGTGTGTTGGTTTTTATTTGTATTGTTACACAGTGTGTTTGTATACGTTACAACTCCAGTATACGCCGCTGTATGTGAATGTGTGTAAGAAAGACGTCGTGTACGTGATGACGCTGTTCCGGATACGATTCGCAGTGAGGAGTAAACGAGTGCTTCCACCCATCCTACCTGACTTCCAGCACGTTTTCGGCAGAAAACTAATGACGCCTAACTTCATTTCAAATGAACGCTGCGAGAAACGGGAATGTGTTGAATGCCAACGTGTACAGCGAAATAAATGTAAAAATAAAGTAAATAACACACATAGGTCTTACAACACAATCTACGTGTATAACGTACGTACACACGGGCGCAATTATTATTAACGAGCGTTACTTTGAATAATACTGCTATTTTTTGCTTTGGTCGATTTTCGCTGGACGTTGTTCCGTCAAAAGTAATTGAAATATTTAACTTTACATACGTATGTTTGAAATAAACAAATAAAGACACACACACACACACACATATATATATATATATATATATATATATATATATATATATATATATGCGAAATGGTCCTATGAAAGTGTTACATAGTCATGTGTATTATACTTTTTTAAAAATTATCCATCATATTTTATCAGCTACAATATAACCTGTCGTATCGCAAACTGCGATAGTGCAACGATATCTTTTCCCCCTCCTGCGCTTTTACTCTACATAGATGACTGTAATTAAGGGGCACCGAATAATGAATACCGAAATACTTTAAGTGGGCGTTTCTATTCTACAAATCGTTCCTTCTTATATCGCAACAGGGTTCCCGAGGTGTTTTAATACGACGGGGAGCACTGAATACATACGTCAAAATTAGCTGCCAGAATTTGTTTTTCCTATTTTCTAATAGACATAATAGAACATCTCATGCAGAACCTAACTGATTTTCTTCTGCAGAATAGAGTCATTTTAGTTCATTTTGACAACTAGTAATAATTAAAAATTAAAAAAGACAAGGTATACACTGCACGAAGTTTTTTTAAAAGTAATTTCAAACTCGAATTTTCCTGAAATTTCTATGTAAGATGAATTCGATGTACAGGAGTGTTGTTATTGTGGAAGAATCAGAAATTTATTGTAAACCTGATCATATTTTTGTAAAAATAAGTGATTATCTTTTAGTTATTTCGGATCATCTCTTTTCAATAATTTCATTTCATTGTAAATAGCGATTTTCCTTTTTTGAACAATTCGTGATTATTTCATCATTATTATAAGTTACTCTTTTTTACATCCACAATTTGTCCTGTGATTGCTGTAAAGTGTCGTAGTAACATAGCCACGGAATTAGACTGTGAATTTTATACAGAGTTTACTTTTCTGGTTTCATTTTTTTTTCATATTTATGTTTAAACAACATTTTACTCTGTATTGTTTCTACTCTTCGGTTAAAACATATACCAATAAAAGCACAAATGATGAAATTCCAAATTTCTTTTGAATTATGTATTAAATTTCAATAAAAATGTTAGTTGAATAAATTTAATATCTTTTACTGTGTCGAAAAAACTTGTTTTGTAATTCAAAGATGTGTATCGACTAGTTTAATATTTTACACGTACTTTGCATGTATTTACATAATTTTAAAGGGATACAATACATTTTAATCTAAATTTAGTATTCAACGATTCACGTTTAAATTTAACAATATTAATGGTTATCATTGAAATTGAAATTAAAAAAAACTAAAATATACAAAATTAATGATAGATTAAAAATAATAATGTAAATATTAGATATTCTTATTTAATTTACTATATAATGGGTTGTTTAAATGTATGTAAGTAAATTTAATAGAGCATATATATATATATATATATATATATATATATATATATATATAACATGAGAAAGGGATGCCTATGTAATATTTAAGCGCAGAAAAATAGGTATATACGTAAATATTAACAAAGGCGAAACTAGACATAGAGAAAATGTACATTTATATTCACTTAAAGGATAAAGGTCGAATGTGTTATGTTTAGTTCAACCATAAAACAAACTCGCTGTTGCTATCATCAAAGTTCCGAATTTTATAATCAGCAAGTTCATGATGTGTGTAAAGACAAACTTTGAAGTAAAGCTAAATGGCCATTTTGTGTAAGTCCCCACTTATCTCCAGATTTCAGGAATGTAGGCGGCTTTGTTTTCCATGCCTATTGCGCATTTAACAAGAAAACTCATGCGAAGATTTCACTCTTTGAGCAAGATAGCTCACTGTACGAGCAAATTGTTAAAGTATTTTTCCACATCAACAATTTACAAATCGTAAATTAAATGATTGATTTTTGTACAATGTTTGGTGCGTGCCTTTTTTGTTATACGTTCGATTTCCTTTATTGAAACAATCGTAAATCAGAAGCTTTGTACATAAGTACAGATGTTTAATAACAGTTACGAATTTCATTCAATTATTTAATTTGATCATTTATACTGTAGTCAAATAATATTTAAAACTTTTCTTCTTGTTATTAATATATTAAACATTATTTGTATACTTGTCTCTGTAACTTGGACTTTGAATTTAATTTTATACAAATTTCAAATAATTAAATTGATGAATGCGATTCTTGTTCTTTTCATAAATTTATCTCGAAAGTATTTCATATAAAATGTAACAATTCTCAACGATTTTATAAAAGATTGAGTATATATATATATATATATATATATATATATATATATATATAAGGTGCCGTAAAAACAACGAAGGGGTTTGAATAGTTAATATTTTTTTGTTGAAATGTTTTTTCTATTCTTTTCAGAATTTTATAAATAAAACTTATTGAAGTTATCATTAAGAGGCATATGATGGAACAACGTACAAAAATAATTGAATTTTATTTTGAAAATCAGCGTTCAATTATTTTGAGGCAGCGAGTATATCGTCGTTATTTTAATGTTTGAAAAGGACCATTTCAGTCATTGATTAATCATTTGGTTGCACGTTTTCGACAGCAAGATGCAGTTAGTAACCGTCCAGAATCTGGAAGACATTCGGCTACAACTGAGGAGAATATTCAACGTGTACAGGAGAGTATTGAGTAAAGTCCTGAAACGTCAACCAGACAACGTTCAATACAACTTGGAATATATCGGAGGTCACAATAAAGGATTTTGGCCGCATTAAAAATGTTCCCATACAAACTTCAGCTTGTGCAAGAGCTAAAGTCAACAAATTATCATCACCGCGTTGATTATGCAATTCGTTTTCGCCAATAAGCAGAAGAAAATAATGAATTTATTCACTATTTGATTATAAGTGATGAAGCTCATTTACATTTAAATATCTTCGTGAACAGACAAAACTGTAAAATATGAGTTACAGTGAATCTAAGATCACTTCATCGGCGACAAATACACACACTTAAGTGTACTGTTTAGTGGGAAGTAACATCCGAAAAAATTATAGATCCTTAATTCTTCGAAAATGTAGATAATACTATTGAAACCATAAATAGTGCTCAATACGGTAAGACAATAGAATTTTTTTTTAAACCAGTTGTTGGTAATCGTCTACAGATGTTGTCTTAACAAGATGGACCCACAGCGCACGCAGCAAGATACGTTATGGAAATTTTACGGGATATTTTTGATGGATGCATAATTTCAAGAAATAGCAATTTTAATTAGCATGCGCGTTCAACTGATTGGCGTCCTCCCGATTTTTTATTTCGGGTTACTTGAAAAAACATCTATACATCAATAAGTCAAAAACCATCCTGTAGCTAAAGAACAACATACGAGAAGAAAATCGAGCGTTATGTATAGAAATCATGAGAGAAGTGATGGAAAATGCTTTAGAAAGAGCTCGACTTTGTGAAATCAAAAATTGGAATCAATTACGTGATGTAATTGTTCATGTATAATCAGAAATAATTCCCCCACCTTATATTATATTTTGCGAAATAAAAAAAGATGAAAATATTACAAAACATAAAAAAAATTAATGTTTTATACCCCTTTATTCTTTTGTTCCACCCTGTATGTATATATAAATATAATGTCTTTTTATATAAAGTGAAAGGCTGTAGATATTTGAGAAATTGGACACTTTTTAAGAAAATAGAGCACTTGCTTTATTCTATTTTTTAAATACTAATAATTGTCAAAACATAGGCTTTAACCAGAAAATATAGTGACCGAGTTTCCATCAATGAACAAATATTCAAATTTTATTGATTCCCTTTCTCAATTTATTTCAAGCATTTAATGAAAAAATAATAGTTTCAAAATATAGAAATGCAGGTCATAGGAACGAGCACCCCTTTTAAAGATTGTACATCAATCAGATTTTTATACTTTTCTAATTTCATTTTCAGAATATGATCAGAGAGAAAGAGAGAGATCATTATTTATATAAAAATGAGAAATTACTTGTCTATTAAATAAGTTCAGAATTTAATAGTTATGTCACTAAAAAGATACATTTTATAATCATCTTTAATATATTATTATTTAATTATAAGAAGACTGTATAAACTTCTATGTTAAAAACATTTGTTGGATAATGAAATGTAAAGATCCAATTGATGGTTGATTTATAGATTAGAGTAAATAAATGTTATCTGAGTAATCTTATTGAATATAATTTAATTTATTCGTAACTGAATCTTTTTACAATAATTTACTGTAAAAAATATCCAAAGAAATGTATTTTGAAAATAAATTTAAATTTATATATATATATATATATATATATATATATATATGATTAATATTTGTAAAATGCAATGCTGTGATTTAATTAAAACAGACAGGAAATATTACGGTAATAAATTAAAATTCGGAAGCTGAAAATACCTCAACAAAACAATTATATAATAAGGCACTATTACAAATGAATTTTTTAAAAGCCATGTAATTACTTTAATATAAACCTATATTAATTGCTGAGTCATTATTTAAAATCGCCTCTTAAAGTGTCCGACAAAACGAAGCTAATACAAAAAAAAGAAAATTATATACTTCTTTATGTATATGTAAGTAGTTGTCTGTAAATTATCATTTCATGCAAGAAACAATAATCAAATTATGTAGCAAGAAAAATGATTTCAGCTACCTTATTTTATTTCGGATTACTTTGAATTTTTTTCGAATTCGATCTTCAATGTATATAAAGTGGAATGTTAAGTACAGTTTTGTCTCTTATTTTTATAATTCTTTTTATGATTTAAGCATATATGCTTAAAAAAATAAATTGATGAAACCGTAAGATATTTTTTTTTGTTAAAGTAATTATATACAATATACATAAATAAATTTAAAAAAATAAATTATATATGTATTTCAAATAGTAAATGTCTTTATTTAAGGCATACTTGTTCATTTTTATAGTAAAACAATGTATTATTTACAATTATTAATAATAAATATTAGGCCATTAAATGTTTTTTTATCAATTTTTTTAATGACCTCTTCGCTTGGATAAGAATTTTAATTGCAAATAATATTCATTAAGATTTTTAAAAATGGGCTACATTGTTTTATTTTCAATATGTCTTGTAAATATTTTTTTCAGTATTATTTATTAAGCTACCTATATTTTAAAGGAATTCAATAAAAACTTTATCTAATTTTTATAAATATATTCTTTCTTTTATTTTATATTATATAGGTAATCATACGTTTTTCACAACGATTTACTAACAATAAATATACATAAATAAGGATTTTAGTTATCCAAATAGTGTTATACATTATGTAGAGAAAATCAATACTCCTCGAGAAATTGAATAATACTACTGAAATAGATTAATATTTAAATAGAACTGTCGTGATATACTTATAAATGTTTAAAATCATTAAAAGCATTAAAATGTACATTTGTTCTTTAAGTATTTTCTTTGCGATAAAATAAAAATTCTTCAATATTCGTGCCATTGTCTTTTAAATTCAATTCGTGTATATTGATTTTTTTTTATTTTAAAATAAGTAAACCGAGAAAAACAATTTTCATTTTAATTATTTTTATATTCTCAATTTAACTCTAATGGAGAAGACTATTTTATTAAGAAACATATTTTGTTGTTTTTTGATTTAAACATATAAACTTATTAACTATTTAAAAAACGAAATTATTTGACAAATGGAAATATTTTTATACCTTTGAAATAAATGAATATTTTAACACAGTGAGAAATAAAGATATTATTTATTTCTTTTTTAATGTTATTTTAAAATTTTATTAAAATTGCATATGATTAAATTATTAAATAAAGTGCTTTTTTAATAAATAATTATATCATATCAAACATACAATGCTTAATATGTAATCCTCATTATTTTGAAACTTATAGTAATTGAAATGATGGTATTTTTTTATTATAAACAAATATGTAAATGTATAAAAAAATCAGAGCTAGTGATTGTTACTAAACTATATGTTAATATGTTATTAACTTAATTCTTTAATAACAATTTTGAATTGCACTCAACATTTATCCTGTTCAATGAAATTCGGACAAAAAATTAATAATATAAAATAAAATAGAGAGACATGCCGTTTTTAGAATTGAAATGAATTTGGATTTAGATTTATAGATGGTGATAAATTTAAATGGTATTAAATAGTAGATGTGAAATAGTTTCTTGGCTGAATTTGACTTAATTCATAAAAATACGTTTTTTTTTTGTTTAATTTTAGACTTGAATAATTTTTAATATGATAAGCCGACATTACAACAAAAATTCAGGTATATATAATTAAGAACTTATATTTTATAAGTCTATTCGAAAAAAAATGATGTTTATATGCTTAAATTGAGATAATTATTGACTGAATGAATGAAAAATTATAAGACATGAAAATACATGGAATTTATAATAATTATGATTATTTTATAATCATTTTCTCTTTATAGTGTTATTTTTTAAAAATAAGTGATTAGCAAATTATACTTAGAGAGATTTTATTTCATATATTTAGAATTATTTTGACTATGAAAATAATAAAAATACATATCCATACTATAAAAATGAAACTCCATGCGAAATCTTTATTCATTTAAACGTCAATTTAATTAATTACCGATTATTATTATAGAAATATTTTCAAACTTTTATTACTGCTTTTTTATTTTAGAGATATGTTAAATATTCAGTAGAGTAAATTCAAGAATTTAAAATATTCTTTAATTAAATCATTAGAAGATATTTGTTGTGTTTATAAGTATGAATACGAGTTTAGTAAAACTGCGAATGAAGAAAAAAAACATCTAAATTAATGAATAGAGTAGGAATAACAATTTAAGATTTGTAGTTCTGGTAAAAAATAGACTGTCAATATAATTTAACGGAGAATGTATTCGGTACAATTTAGTATTGCCTACTTTGGGACTAAAATAAACGTGCTAAAATGTATAGTGAAAAGGTCATACGAGATATAAAAAAGCGTATAAAAATTCATCCCCAATCTGCATTTTATTACTCGAAACTATCTTCCTCAATCCATCGTAAAATCATAATCACCGTAGCAAGTGTGAGAATCGTGTTAGAAACAATGATAATTATTCCAATAAAATAACTCGTAATTTTCATAATGCGTTCGTAATGGTCATCACAAAAAAAATAACAAAATGGCCGAAAGAGGCGCATGGAACGGGTAACATGATTGTTTTATAACAAGTGCTGTATAAAACATCGTTATGGTTTGTCATTAATGAAAGAATCGGTATTAGAAATGGTGTTTTCAAATTGCCTGTATTATAAAGTGTCTTGTACAGTTTTACGTCTCAATTTAAGCCTGTTTTATTATGCTATACGTTTATAGAATGCTCGTCGGCGATTTGTTAGATTAGGAATTTGTGGTCAAAATGAAATAAAGTAATTATTTTTTATTGTATAACATCTGTCGAAGGTTGGCAACATTTAAAGTTAACGTTTGTTATGACTAATTGAGACATTTCGTAATTGTCAGTGATCTTGAACCTACGATTAAAAATAAATTGCCGTGGCCACAATATAAACAAATAAAAATATTATAAAAATTCTGCGTAACGTACACGATTTGTACAGCATCCGTAATAACTACAGAATGTAATAGATGAAGTAATACGGTATGAATATATTTTTATAAATTGCGAATGACTAATTAAGCATTGCTTTTAAAGAAATCGAAAACAAAGAAAAACGTCAATTAGATTGATTGGTTGGCCGTCGAATATTCAAGCTTGCGACCTTTCAAATGGAAAACATCCATCTAAGCGATTACGCAGCTTTCATCTGTCAAAAATATGAATAAATTTGTGTAATGATTATGAATTGTTGAATAGGAACATTATTAAGTTAGATGAAGTCAAATCAGATTACTAGTCGAGCGTACGTTACAAATAATTGTGTTCGTTTGAAATTTGATTATTGATTCATTTTATTTGTTTTATATATAAATACACTCACCGATATATGTCTGTAAAAATTGTGAACATTTTATATATGTACTGAGTGTTATAATGTCTGAAAAGAATATTAAAATACTTTAATTAATGCCACTAATTTAATTTATAATATTATTTTACAGAAAAATGTAAGTATGAATTTATTAGATACATTATTTGAATTTGCAAAATTATCAAGATATTTAATTATACATATACACACACACACATAATACAGAAAATAACATTTTATGAAAAACATAAACATTGAATATTTGTGATTGCAGAAAAAAGTAATGATTAATAATTAAAAATGGTATGTAAATTAAGCTCTCATTTGTAACTGCCAACTTTTGTCCTTTATCTAGAACAAAGCTTAATCAATTACAAAAAAAGACGGTATCTGTAACACATCAGTAACCTGCGGCCACTGCAATCACGGACAACAATTCGGCCCCTCACTACTCGACGTTTCATTAGAATATTCATCTGATCAATACATTTTGATTATTTAATTTTTTTAAACAGAATAATTATACATATTATATTTTATATATATATATATATATATATATATATATATATATATATATATATCGATAGAGAAAATTGTTAATTTTGCGTAAGTGGTTAAATTTTGATAGTTATTACAATTAAAAATATATTGCAATTGAATCTAAATATGTATAAATTAAAATATTGTAAATTTTAATTATTGAACTAATTTCTTTTTAATAGTTTTTCATATTGAAACAAATTAGTTAAAAAGTCATATATTATTTCTATAGTAGACATGTGTGTGTGTGTGTGTATATATATATATATATACATATTTGTTTGTAATTTTTGACTAAAAAATAAATGATGCGGCTGTTATTCAATTAACTAATGATAGAACACGAAATAAAAATGTAATTGTTAATATTTAATTTTGAAAATTAATAAATATTTTTAATGAATTTCTTGTTAATCGTTCAATTGTTAAATAAATTTGTTTATATTGTATAATTATAATTTTATTTATGTATTGTTAGAGGATTTATTTTGAAATTTATATATATATATATATATATATATATATATATATATATATATATATATATATATATAATTATTTGAAGAATCATATGATTGAAACACACCTGTATGTTTCAAGTTAGATAATTTTACATTAATATAAGAATATTTTTTACAAATTTAATTTTCAGATATTTTCAGCGGTGATGTCAGTATTTTTATATCTTTTCATAATAATTATAAACTGGTAGTAAAGCTAAATAAGAATAAAAAGTGAACATAAAACTGATGAGATTATTAGAAGTAATTAAAAATCAATATATATATATATATATACACCTATATATAAAATCAATTTGAAAATAAATATTCGTTTTTTATTCAGTGTAATTTGCAGGTAGAAGTTACTTGAATGCAGCTGCAAAAAATTATAATTATGCTATATATTTCACTCCACACATGATATTAGTTTTGCAATTTTGAACAGGATTTCTGTGATATTTATAAATATAAAAATGTATGTGTGTGTATGTGTATATATATATATATATATATATATATATATATATATGCTAATGCTATATAATTACTGTCATTGACAATTCACATCTGCATAGAAGCTATTTTCCGATTCTTTTCATTTTGAATAGCCGTTCAGAGCCTTTTTTATTCATTTGTAATGCGTTTTCTGATATATATATATATATATATATATATATATATATATATATATATATATATGTACAAATGCTATTTTAATGAAATAATTTTCAAACTAACGCCGTAAATCGTCCTGTATTATTCGATCATGATTCATTAGTCGGAAACATTTGAATTAATTTTTATGCCACAATGGTATTTATTTAAATAACGTTTTCATGTATTCCTCATAGTAATACCGTTTCGTTAACATGGACTTACCCTCGTATTAGTTCCGTAAACCCACACGATATATTCAAAGTGTATGTTATCTAAAGGCTAACCATACCAATCTAATACGTCACTGTTGGAGACCGAACCGAGACCTTTTGGTGCACCACGCAACGTTAGACTTGCGTGCATATCGACTCGGCCGGACCCAGACTGGAAGATACTTAACACTTAACAAGATTAATGAAGGATTATTTGTAATATATCATGTGGTTAACCTTTGGTTTCACTTATTTGCCTTGATATGGTGTTCTTCGAATTTTAATTGAAATCCATGACGTTTTGTACTTTTCTATTTTATTATCATCGCGTGTGATTGTACAAGTTATGATATTATTTTCAATCATTTTATTTATTACCTTTTAATTTTTCTGATTGCCATTAATTTTATTTGTCAAGTATTTATTAAACATGCGATGATCAGACGTCATTTATATTAATCTTTTTCCTTTATTTGCATGTTTATACAATATTTTTTTCTTCAAAAAATAACACTGTTTTTTTATAAAAAAACACATTTGGCAAGAATGCGTTTCAACAAGTATTATTCATATATATATATATATACACACACACACATTATATATATATATATATATATATATATATATGAATACAAAAAATAATAAAATTATTAGTACTGTAAAATAATGTGTGCATTTTAAATATATTGTCGGAAAAATTAAACATGATTTTTAATTATTTTTTCAAATAATAAATTAAATAATTATTTTAAAATTATCTCGTTAAACAATTACTAAATCGGAAGAATTAGTGAGTCTTGTAACTGTATAACATAATTCTATATATTTTATTATGAACGGTATTTAGAAAAAACATATTTTTTAGTTAGAAAGTTCGTCTAGTGTTATAAATTCAAATATTTATGTTCAGTCGACCGTACTAAATTATATGTTTCGTACTTTTGTAATTTATCTATTCAAAACAGTTTATGCTTCAAACAATATAAGAAATGATTTTATTGTATTATTATTTATTCAAATATAATTCAGAATAATATGAAATAAAGTATATGTTAAGTGTATTGGTATTTAATTATGATAATTTTTTAAACTAATGTATTATTTTATTTTTTCATCGAGAGTTTAAATATTTAACATAATTCAAACAAGTAAATATCTGTGTATTTTGATTGTATTGTATATAGATACGGATATGTACATATATATTCTTATAAAAGTGTTTTAAATAAGACATTTCGTAATAAAAAAATAATTTTACAATCTGATCATATAATAAAGTATAATATTTATAAAATAGACATCATAAAATAACGAAATAAATTGTAATTAGGAGAATAAAAAATGGCTAAGTTTTTTACATGAACGAGTTTATAATGAAGATATCATCATTAAGCCAGAGTATAAAAAAATAATGAATAACGTATACTTTACATAATTCATGATTTTCAAATAACATATGTTAGCTTCAAAATCATTAAAGTTGGGGTTGGTTTATAGATGACCGGTTTGTTAACGATCGCTCGCTTTATGTCTTACCTAAGATTTTTTTTTTACTTTTCTGCATGTTCATTATGATTGTATACTTTTTATTTTCGATTTCGTGCGATGTACTTTTTATTTTTATATTGTATGTAGTTACGATAGAATTTAGATGATTAGATTACTGAAAATGTATGATTGCTGTTTAAACAGTTTGCAACCATTATTATTTTCTAATTAGCGAAAGTCTTAAATAAAGAAGATAGTATTAGGTCTGAAACTAATTGAACAAATGATTATAAGGAACATGTGAATTAACTATATATAATATATATATATATATATATATACCAAGAAATAAATATAAATTACAGTACAAGAAAATTCTTGAACGATAATATAGCGAATTGCCGAAAAAATATTCTAACATTAAAATATTTTACTGATGAGTTAATATTTACAAAGTAATAAAAATATTTGTTTCGAATAAAACACTTAATTTTTTATTTTGTTTTCGAACCGATTGAAATCGTTAATACCTTCAATTTAATGAAATGAATATGTTTTTTCCTAGTAATATTAACTGTCGTTTAAAAAGATGATATATTTTCAAACAAGGTTTGATATGTAATAAATTGATTTAAAATTTTAGATACACGGTAATATGTTCGTGTGAGTGTTGTAATGTTTAGGTCAAAGTATGAAAGTTTGCGTGAAAAAATGTTATATAAAAACCACTCAATTAATTAACAAGCTATATTTGGTTAAATATACATTTTGATTTATTTATTCATATTATAGTTCGTGTAATATATAAAATTTTTCCTCTTAAAATAATTTTAATATATTGCTTATGAAAAATCCAAATGAGGATAGTAATGATCCAGAATATAAATGAGTTACTACGACAGATGTCTGATATATGAAATTATTATAAACCATGGGTGGTCTAAAATTGTCTAAAATATATTAATTTAATATATTGGAATCATTTCGATACTTGCTCTTAATTAACAACAACGTGCAGTAATGTTTGTAGAAATCATTTATTCGTAATTAACATATAAATATTATTAATTGGTCCAATTAAAAAACGCAAAAATCTCCAAACAATCATATGAAAAAAGTTTACTGCTAATAAAAAATAATTAGTATCAATTACAAAAAGAAATTTAACATAAATTAGCATTTATATAAAATAACGTCTCACCTAGCGGTCGAGTATTCAATTAATATTTAAATTTGAGCGGCGCTACATCCATACTACCGAGCCGATATGATATCTGTGACCAGTGGATTGCATGTCAGAATGAAACATCCGATGCTCGCGGCTCTATTGAAACGAACCAATAAATTAATGTTGGAAAAAAACATATGTGAGCGATTTATCACGTTTTGTTTCATTGATGACTGCTAGGATGGATATTTTTCGTGATTTTTATTCCTCCATTCCTCAATTTGAATAATTTATAAGAAATAATATGTAAATAAGAGGAATTCTTTTATGTATACAAACGTTCTTCATACGTTCCGATAAACAATAGTTGTTTATCAAATAAATCTGTCATATTCTATATTTAGAAAGCGATGACATTAAAACCATGCTTTATATTTAACAATTGTCTTCGAACAATAGACTTCATGCTACAAAAATATCTACATTTTCCATAAAATTTATATTCGATTACTCGTCAAGTCATGTTTTGTACATAATAAAATATTTTTTTTAACCTTTTGATATTTATATACATGTATTTTATTTTTTAACCTACGTGTTTGGTTTACAACGAGATATAATATAATTTTATCACTATTCAGTTTTACTGGAACATGTGTTTCAATTAATATTTTTATTCTAATATTGATTTAAAATACAGCTACATATATATTTTCAAAATAATCGACAGATATCATGCAAGGAAATATAATATTGTATTATTTTTTAAAAAATACGATTTTAAATTGTTTATTGTTATCATAGTTATAAATAATAGGTTAAACGTTTTATATTTGTTTTTAATAGCTATGTTATTTAAATTTTATAAATAACGCACCTAATGTGTTCTTGTGGAAAGAGTATTAAATAAATGAACAATAATCCTAATTAAATTTTTGAAAATGTATGTTACAATCCTGTTAAACTTTTTTACGAATTCTCAAAAAAATATTTAACATTTTCATTAAAATGTATGAAAGTATTTAGATTGACAGAAACAAATTATCTACTTTATAAATATTTCAATCAATATTTAGTATATATTTTAATTTTTTTATTAGAAAATATTTTATTTTAATATATATATATATATATATATATATATATATATATATATATATATATATATATATATATATATATATATATATGAAATTATAATAATGTTTTGAATTAAAATTTTATTACAGATATAAATTTAATCTCAAACAACGTGAAAACTTAAACAAATATTTTTCTTTGGAGTATTTAATTTTTATACTATTTGTTAAGAAGCGTTTAAAACTTGTTTAAATTAGATGACAATATATGATTTTAAGTAAATTAAATCGATTATATATATACATATATATATATATATATATATATATATATATATATATATATGTATATATAATATATACATATATAAAATATACATATATAATATTTTGATTACATTTACTTCGTTGACAGTGTTTTAATTTGCTTTAAAAAACAAATTAAAGTCTGAGTATTAAAAACTAGAAGTGAAATCATTATACTTAGTTTTATTTATAAATTAGTTGAAATTAAAAACTCATTATAATAAATGTTTAGGCGATCAACAAAAAAAAATGAACATATATTTAAAATAAAGAAATAGACGTTATAAAACTAATGTATTCAGGATGTAAATATTTGATTTTTTTAATTAGTTTGTCGTTAAAAAACTGTATAGAAGAAAAATATATACGACATTCATATAAAATAATGAGTAATATTAATATTCATTTCACGCATTTCTAAGTCGGTGTTATATTTTCAAACGTTACTAAATAAGTTTCACAAATTCCACGAAAACTGTATCCTACATTTAGATATAAAATATTACCATTGGTCTTTAAATGTATTAAAATTGAGAGTATCAATCAAGTTCCGTGCAATAAATTTCGTTCTACTTAATTAACTTTGCATGTTAATTAATTATTATTAATTAATTATAATATATGAACCAACTGTTTCGAATGTTTTATATTGATTCTGTTTGAAAATGTTCGATTTTTTTGCAATCGAAAAAAATAATAGAGCGAGAATATTCTATTTTATAAAATTAACATGAGAATGAACATTTTAAACTAAAATGCATGTTTTTAAGTATTTTTCTTTATTGACTTTGAATAAAATTTAAATAAAATTAAATTGTATTTGAATTAATTTGCTGTTATCAATTATTTATTTCTATTTTATAAATATATAACTACTTAAATGGAATTATTTGTTGTAGCATTACAAAACGATTTCATTTTCAATTGAATTATTAATTGATTGATATTACTTATTTTGTTTCTCGAATCAAATTTGATTTCATTTAATTTTAACAAATAATTTTAAAATTTCTACAATATTTATAAAATGCAAACACATATTTACCTCTTAGAGATCGTAGATAGAGGTAATTAATTTAATAAAATCTTTTTAAAAGGAAGAAGGATTGAATTGAATTATTCTAAATTTATGAACTCTTATGTTTTAGTAATCATTAATAGATATTATAATAATAATATTTCTACTCCCAAAATTTGATTTATATATATATATATATAAACATATGCATATGAGTAGATTTTGCAATAACATCAAATAGATCACTCACGTATTTCACTATTGCCTGTACATATTACCATGTTGTCGAATTCAATGTAGGGCTCAGTTCTTCCGGCAAGTCGTTGACGTATAAATTGAACAGCGCCGGGCCTCGCGACAATCCTTGCGGGACACATCTGCCTCAATGGATTTAACGCTTGAACGGATTCTTTCCAAAATGATATAGAACTATTCCGACAGGTATGAACCTCTAATTCTCTTATATGTTCGACTTTATGCAGTGCACATGTATAAACAATTTCGTGTTTTTTTATGAATTGAATACTTCTTAGTTGCGTTAATCTTTCAAGATATATATATATATATATATATATATATAAACAAGGATATAATACTTAAAACTATAATTTAGATTTTTAGATATCATAAACATGAATTTTATTTTATTTGTTAATAAAGTTAATGTGAATAAAAGATGTTAAGTTGATAATAATATGAATAAAAAAACTAATGATAAAATAATACCTGTTTCGTTTTAAATGCTATTAGTTCATAATCATAAGAAAATGTTGTTAAAAATGTTTATCTTTCTTCGCTATGCTTTTGGTTCGATACTTGCGTGTAATGTATGTGATGTTCTGACCGAGTCATAGCTATATGACATGCAAGTACTTGAATGTGTCTATAGAATGAGTGTTGAGTATTAAGTTTATGATTAATGAAGCAGTATTCAGCTAAGAACAGAAAATTACCACAATTTTCAAGTACTGAATTACTTTATAAAATGTGAAATTTTGTAAGAGGAAATCAACGTGGTAGAAAAATCTAGTTTCATTTTTGTTTAAAATGTTTTTGAATTGAAAATGTGTGAAATTGTAAAAATCCGTTTGATATTTTTCGCAGTACAGAAATATCACTTTAATTATAAACATATAAAATATGAAAATAAATTATCATGAACATTTTTTATATGATTTGATAGGAAATGGTGATAGTATGTAATATTTTTCAAAATACTTATTTATCAGTTTTTGTATATTTTAAGGTACTATAATAAAACATTTAATAATAAAGTAATATTATAGCCAATAATATATAATATTTTTTTCAATATTTTACTTTTAACGTAATCCACAATTTATAAATAAGCTGTAACTTTATATTTGTTAGGCATTTAAAAACAATTCCTGAATAAAAAGTAATGTATATTTTATATTTTTTCCGTCATGGTATTAATAACAAACATTTATCATTTTTATGATTGTTGCTTAAAAAAGTTTAATTCAATATTTGCAACATAATTTATATGAACTAGTAAAAAGGTCAAGTAAAAGGTATAACTAATAAATATGTAAGATGATATAAATGCAGAAGAATATTAAATTAAAAAATCGCATATTATAAACGAAATGAAAATATAACTAAAGATATCATCTTGTACGAATGTAAATGTTTAGAATATTAATATTTGATATATATATATATATATATATATATATATATATATATATATATACATATAATTGATACGTATTTGATTGGATTTACGTTTGTCTGAAATTAGTTATGTGTTCTATGTACAGTTATTTATATAGAGCAATATTTCAGTGTGTATAAACTGAGACATTTGCATGAATGTACATTTGTAAATGTTATGTACTATTGACCTCGCGGAAATTTAACCCTGTCTTTATTTTTCAATTGCATAAGTAATCGATAACATGCAAATTAAATAACAAGCCAGTAAATCTCATACTGAGTCCGGTCTAACAATTCATGTTCCAATACATAACATTCGTCGTGTGTTAAAAAAGGTTAAACTTATAAATTCTCACACTATCGTGTATTACTAACTGAAAAAAAATTGTTATCACTGAAGACATATTAAAACATAAAATATAGCTATCTATTCGGACAGGTATATTTTCAATTCAACATTATAAATGAATACATACATGGAGGTTCACAGGGGGGTTCACTAATGTAATTTTGCGACAGTGTTCCTGAAATATCGACTGTGCGTTGTTAATCTAATGGCTGGATAATTAATCATCCGATAATTGTCCATGACATGACGTATTGCCTCATGACTGCGAATAGAATTATATGAACAACTTTCTCGATTTAATGATTTTCTGTCATGTTTTATTTAAAAGTCTGTCATGACATCTCTTATTTACAAATAGCAACAGGTTACTACATGAAAATGTCGATTATACATACATGACCAAACTTGATTGTGATTCATGTACAAATTTTTGAATTACGGTCGGTCAGTTTGACAGCGAAATCGATGGCGTGGGAATACGCTGATATGTTTTTATTTTATTGTGAATGTCTACTATGACAAATTATTATTACTTTATGCTAATTGTGATCAGAAAAATGAAGCACCGCTAGTCTTTTTGCATCATCGCTTTTATCGAAATTGACTTTCAAGTTATCGTTTTTAATGCAAATGAATAAAAATAAAACATCGGTGAAATTTTGAAAGTATATAATTTCAATTGTTCAGTTCTTTGATAAACATACACAAGAATACGCATATATATATATATATATATATATATATATATATATGTAGTGCCATTTTATTATAAATACTAAAATATTTTAATACGAAAACGTTTATTTGTTTACATGATATACCGGATATGAAGGCAAGTTGTTGAAATGTGCTCCTTTTATTGCTAGAGTTTATTTTATTATTCTTTTTCCTTTTATTATCTTTTTTTATTACTCAGATCAAAAAGATAGTTCGGTTCAGTTGAAAGATGTACAGCGCTGACTTTTCGATCCCTAAGAATTAAAGGTATTGATAGGTCATAATATTTTTTATATCTCTTTCAATGAACTTGTGGCGTTTTAGACGGTAATACAATGTCGTTAACTATTTTGTTATACACGCATGCATACACAGCAGATTATATATATATATATATATACACACATTTTAAACATACATGCATTCACACTGAACTGTCATTGATATATGAACTGAACTATATTTGATTGTTTAACCTATATATTTATTTTATTGACGAAATCAACATCATAATTGTTAATCGTTTAATTTTTTTATAGATGAAGAATGTATATGTTTTATTTTAAATTATAGTGATTTGTAAATTGATCTTATAGAGAAATATATCATCAAAAGTCACTATTAATAAATAAAATGATTTATTTGATTTCTTTTACTTAATTGAAGCTACACTAAACCTCCGATTTCACAATTGTTTTGGTATGCAATCACATTTCTACAATAGAATCTTTATAATAAAGTAATTTTTACAGTTTGTTTAAAATCTGTACTTTATGACATGACTAAAATTTTGACTTTTGATGTATTGGAACGAATTAACAAAATAATTACAAATAATTATTGCGTTTACATTACAATATTTTCACGATATGATTAGATCTATGAAACGGATTGATATTCTTAAACGGTACTTTCTCAGTAAATTATTGATAAAAGATCCTTTTCCCCAAATAGTATTTTAATAACACAACGAAAAAAACAAATACCTTTATTTAACAAACTAGTGAAAACTTTATGGAATATTTTTGCTAAAGAATATTAAATAAATCATTATTGATCATTATTGATTGTTTATGCGTATATTTACGGCAATGCAATCATCTTCAATGATCTTACCTTGAAGTTTTGAAAATGATGCCATTGTCGTTTTCGATTATAAAATTTTTTTGGTGATATTTGGGATGAAAAATGAAATCATTTGTGAAAGTCAATTTATCCGCAGTCTTAGTAGTATATTGTGCAGTAGTAAATATTTAAACATATAAATCGCCGATGATATTTTAATCTCTTGATACTGAACAAAAAATTAAAAAATATAATCTCATAAATAAAAAATAATTATTAATTAGTGTCTTAGTTCAGAAAAAGTATTAAATATGATGACATTTTTTAACAAAGTGAACTGGCTATTAGAAACTGTTTGAATTGATCG
>CM068313.1:27233324-27260824 GCA_034766995.1 Acanthacorydalis orientalis
AAATACAATTTGTTAGAAAGATTTTTGTCTCTAAGAATAGTGATACGTAAGTTATTTCTTGTGAACAGTAATAAATCAAAAAATGTAGATGAAGTTAATAAAGAAATTTAAAACAATTAAAACTATCATAAAAAGTAGATTTAAAACGATATATTTTTCTGTACGTGGAATCATATGTAATGCTTTCTAAATGAATATTAATTTTTCATTAATTAGAAATTAATAACAATTAACCGATATTAATTTTTAATAGTCATTTATAATTAAAAATTCTACACTTTTTTATTTAATACTTCTAACTTTAATACTACTATTAAATGCATGTAATTGGTGTTTATAGTATATAATAAAATAGACATTTATTTCAATTCTAAGATAGGACTAAATAGAATTTTCTGTAAATTATTTTATAATTGTTTTTAAGATTAGCGAAAAAAATATTATTTATTATTTATAAAACTTAAATAACAATAATTTTTCAAGTGAAAATAATGACAATGAATATTATTTTTCGACCAATAATTAATATTTTTGAATATATTTTTTTAAAAAAGTATCGTTCATAAATAGTTTTTATAAAAAAAAAATGTTTTAGACAAAATTGAAATCAAATATTTATTATAGTAGCTTATAAAACATAATAGTAACTTCATATAGTAACAATAAAATAACTAAAGAACAATATATTAGCTTGTCAACAGTATAGCAACTTAATTAGAACACATTATTATTTGAATGAAAATCGTAAAACATATATTTAGTCATTTAAAAATATTTTTTTATATTTGTTTTCTATCTGTTTAGTATACAATGTTAATTCTATGTTAGTAGAATAGTTATTTCTTCTTAATATTGGTTTATTTTAAAACTTTATTTTCGTAATTTTCATTCCACATACATATTACATACATATTATATATATATATATATACACACACAAATATATATATATATATATGTATACATAATATTTAATTTTTGGATTAGATTAAAAGTATTCAGTACAAGTTTCAATTTTATGATAGATCAAAATCTTTTCCCAGTTATCGATAATTGAAAATATCTAATAGAAAAGAAAAAAGAATATGTGCACGCCACTGTTATTCTATAGGTATATATATATATATATATATATACATATATATTCAGTTTACCTTTGCAATAGGTTACGAAGTGATCTACATACCGCGTCAGTTGCATGCAGCAGCTTCTTCGTTCCACTAGATTGTGTGGCTAGAGCTATTCTGCATTTTAAATTACATGAATAGGATATTATTCCGTTTATATTACATGTAAGAAATAGGATTAAAAGTTGGAATAGATTAGATTCGATCTTTGATAATGCTTTTGTAATTGCATATCAAAGAGTTTTTGAAATGTTTTATAGTAAGTGTTACTATTGTATGACACATCGTTTAATTTCTTCAAATTAAAAATGCACACTTGCTTAAAGTGGCAAATAAAATTTTTATAGGGAAAGGAGAGCTAAAAAAAAAAACCTTGTTTTATATCTCTCTACGATTATATATTTGTTCTCTTTTTATTTACTTTGAGATACTCTTTTTATTTGTAAATGTAAAAAGTAAATATATGTATTTTCGTTTATTTATGAATTGTCTTTATTAAATTTTGAACTCATCTCTGAAAAATTATTAAAAAATTTATGAAATATCTTTAGTGAGACAACCATGTAGTTTTTTTTGGCGTAATTTGATGTTTTTGTGAAATCGAACGATCTACTTCATACTCATCCCCAAAGTTAAGAATCAGTAAATTTCTTCTTAGTTTGGAATTGTGTTCGGGAACTGTTCGGATTGTCAAGTTCTAACAGATGTTGCACCGTTACGTTTACCTTTGGAAATCAGCGAATTCGTAACTTTCATTATCTCATCAAGATTCTGAAACTATATATGGACATTGGGGCGGAAACAGTAAAAAAATATTGCTTGTTCCAGTGTGTGAAAATAGTTAACAAAAAAATATTATTGAAGATTAAAGTACAAGTGTACGAAGGAATATAAATACTTTTTAAATTCACTTATTACTTTTCTTGAGAAAAAATTATTAAAATTTAATGTCGATAAAGGTGTTTCATTATTTTTACAACAATAATTATATTTAATAATTGAATAACAACAATTATATGCAGCAACTAATTTTTCTGTTAATATTTAAAAATAATGTATTATTCCATAATAGATTACTCTACAAATTATTTTATATAGCTAGACTACAGTAGTAAAGTTCCTGCTGATTTTTAAATCTAACTACATTAAGTACATAATTTTGCTCAAGGGTTATAATTTTATAAAAAGTTTCGAATTATTAATTTCCAACCTGTGAATTTTAAATGAAGGTATAATTTTAATTTCATATGTCATAATAAATTAAATATTATATTCATTCAGAAAAAATATATTGTCTTTTTATATGAAATTCGATTAATGTATTTTTTTGGAAATATTTACAAATTGATGTTTGAACTAAAATTTATAATACTATTTAATAGACATTTAATTTGATTATTTTTCCATTTCAATTGTTTTTAAGAGACTGCTTATAATAATTTTTAAAAATTTTTTTAATTTATTCATCGATTCTTTTATCATATCAATCCTTTGAATATTTATGTGCTGCATTTTTCCACTAATATATGAATAATAAATGTTATTTAACTGATCGATTCTTTTTTGGGTTCAATAACATGTTTTTGTATATAATTCGAGTGTAAACACTAAAAAAAAGATTCGTGTTTGTAATTATACAAGAGAAAAAGAAGAAATACTTAAAACAATAATTATATAAAGATAATTGTAAATAGTTATTAAAGTAGTTTGTATTTAAATACGATAACTGTACAAAACAAAATATGTAAAAAACAAGTAAGCACTTTTTGTATAACGACATGTGGTGTATGCAGTATTAAATTGTATTTATTTCGTTTCTCTATTTTCAAATGTTAAGTGCAATATGATGTGAGATAAAAATGCATAGTCATTAAGAATGTAGAATAAATTTCATGTACCTGTAATATTCGTTCAACGTAGAAACAACATAATAAATATTTAAAGTAGGACAGTGGTGATTAGAAAAAAATGCAATTTCATTGGATGCGAACAGAGCAATAGCTAGATATTTGTATGTGCAGACTACGTCACTCAGAATGAACAGGCAATCAGAAAAAAAATATAAAAAACTTGAAAAGCCTGCAGCAGAACCGATCAAGTTTTATAGTGAGTACAAATGGACACACAGTTCCACATTGTGTACTTATATACATGTAACAATGTAAATCATTTCACACAAGATTAAGACATCCGACGGCATCATTTCTTTTTATACCTAATTATCGTTCAAAGAATAAATTATTTTGTAAAGGAAGCAGCTTCTTAATTTGTCTTAGATTAGGATAAGGGAATTATTAATGGAACGTAGCTGTCAGACCTTCCTGAACTATTTATCTTAGCAACGTTCAAAGGGGGCACCAGTTTCGTCGTTCACTGATTAACTCGTTCATATTTCATTCTATAGTCACCTCCCTTTCCCCACTTCTTTATTGTTTGTTTGGCTGTTGTGGCGTGTTTTTGCTTTTACTGTATCGTTTCGTGATATTCTATTATCATTTTGTTCATTTATAACTGATCGATTATGAGCTCGGAAAAGTGATACGTGGGCTGTTGGTATGTTTCAATTAACTTTGTTGATTATGTTTCAGTTTAACGATCGATGAGTACATACTGCTTAAACAAATTGTTTTTTTTCCATTTTTTTATTTTGTTGATTAGAGTATATCCTCCGGTAATAGTAATCGACGTTTAAAAATGCAAATCTCTATTAAGTGATTGAATGTTTTATCAAAAGATTTAAAAAATGATTATATATATATATATATATATATATATATATGAGTATGTAAAAATTAATTTGACACCATATAAATCCCTAATATTTATTAAAACATTGATTTTAAAAATTTCAATATTCAATCCACCGGTTCTGTAAATTTTTATCCATTTTTTGGATCTGTATCAATTAAAACGTTTCAATTAGGTAATTTCAAAGAGAAAAATGTGTGCTTAGTAGGGTGAATTAAAAATATAAATTTTATTAGAAATGTGTATTTTCCTGGAATAAATTCTGTAAGTTAAATTATAAAGTTAATTAGTTAATTTGTTGTTTCGTTTGAGTGATACTTCAAACATTCATTAAAGGATATTATTTTTTAATTTGAATATAGAGAGATATTTTATTATAAATGTATCATTAAATAAATTAATATACTATCAGTTCATTAATATACTATCAATTTTAATGAAAGTCTAATGTTTAATCGAATTTGATGCTGTCATGTAAATAGTATAATATTTCTATTGCTATTCTATTGACGTAGTTGCAGATCTACTGTCATGGCCTCGCCCACAACGACAACATACAAAAAAGATACGGTTATAGGTGCCAGGTAATTAAAACCATGAACTTGTCCCATTAGTGAGCTCAGTAAACTTGCATCTGTTACTTACTTTGTAGTGTATGCCATCTATCTCACGGGTAGGTATTGACATATGAAACCAGTTCTAGTTTTTGTTATAATGTTTTAGTAAGACTGTCTCAAATTTTAACGAAGTTATTTCACACGTACTCCTTTTTAAGGAACTGGCGACAAATGGATAAATATGTTAGACATATTCTTTAATAAAAACTTACAAGAAATGACTAGGAATTTATAATACTTGTTGATGTTTAAAGATATTGATACGTTTTAATATATTTAAATTTGACATAATGAATTTTTTTTATTATTTTTAATCATCCTAATAATCTTTTTTTAAATTATAGAGTTATTATGTAGTCAATTTCAAAAAACCCATAATCTCTCTACGTAACATACATATTGCTTTCAAATATAACTAAGTTATTTTAATATGATAAAAAATTAATTATTTTGATTCTTAGTTAATATTTAGTTCGATTTTTTTCATATCCTATTAAGCGTATAGACTTACTTTATGTCTAAAAGCTAGCACTGGAAATAATTAATAGATATATTTTAAAAGAATAACAAATTACTGATCATTTTCAAATTATATATATATATATATATATATATATATATATATATTGGAATCTAGATTAAATATTTATACACATTTTTTTCGAAGTATATTTTATAATAGAAATTATAATTTTATACATACATACACATTATATCTTGTTATTGTTTTTCTTTGGATTAATATGCCCCTTAATGTTTTTTATGATTATTTTCAATACTTGCGTAGTATTGGAGTATTTTTTTTCATTTGTATTACTAGCCAATCAAAATGTATCTATATTATTTTTCAATTATATGCAAATATTGATTGCCTTAATAAAATTAACAAAAAAAAACTACTAATATTGCAGAATGATAAACTTTTTAAACTATTATCCAATATGATTTATTAACATATTGATCTAAATATTGCTGTTGTGGAAATATTTCAAATAGATATCTAGTGCAATTAAAATAAAGGTCGTATAGAAAAAAGTAAGCTTCGTCACATTAAACATATTTGAGCGTTTAATATTATTATTTTGAAATAAAAAGAACTTTAGTGGATTTTAAAACAGTATTAATGCATAACTGTGTAGTGGTCATTAAAATTTTAAACATGTTTGAAATATTTACGTTTGTAAAATTTTCATATTCATCTACAAAACGGTTGTTGGAAAATACTGAGTTGAGTGAAAATAAAAAGTGTATGTATAATATTTTGTTGATTTATCTTGTTTATTTAATATTAAATTTAAATGTGTTTAAAATGTATATAATTATCAGTTATCTGTATAAAAAGCAGCCAAAATTATTAGCTTTGTATTTAATAATAAAAATATGACAAATTAAAATTTCTGATTACTTTTATTATTAACATTTTTGATTGTTGTTCAGGACAATTAGAAATGTTTTCATTAATGTCTTTTTTTAGATATGTTGTTGTGGAAATGATTATGAAATACATATGCATTTGTCCAAAAAAGCACAAAGTATGAAAAATAACTAGAGCAACAATAACAAATACGCATTATTTGTTATTGTTGCTCAATCAAGTTATTGTATCAAAAAAGTTTCAAAAAGAAGATTCTTTAACAATCGCTACATCTGATTTCATATGCAATGAGGATTAATTTATATGATTATGATAAGTTATAAAGTGTATAAATAAGATTTTACACGCTGTTTCCATTAAAAAAAACTTTTAAAAGAAATATTTTTTTAAGAAAAACTAGGGAGATTCGCTCGAAGGGAGCTTTACCGTTTCGCTCGGCAACCACTGGGAGAGCTTCGCCTCTAATCGCAAACGCTGACTCCCCCTTAGCAAATAATATAAATTAACAAATTATGCACACAAATAATCCGCGTAAAATGTAAGTCGTAAAAATTTTCTTGGAAAAGTTTAATTAAATTAATATAACAAAATACAATGTTAAATATTTAAAAAAAATTTTGCTCTAAAGCTTCAATGAATACAATATTTTGAATAAATTTATTAACAGTTTTACACTGAAATTATATATCATGTGACTGACATTAACCTAGAAAAACATAGATCACATGACTGATATCAACCAATTAGAGAACGAATAAAAGTCACGGGAATGGCATCATCACATGATCATTTTCATGTTATCGAGAGATTGTTTATTACTAAATAGATTTTAGATATTTATATATTATAAAAAAAATAATTCTAGTCATTTCATAAAATAAGAGTATATTTTTTCTCTCTTTCAATCTTTCTCTCTCTCTCTCTCTATATATATATAATAAAAAATAAAAAAATTGAGTAATATAAATCCAAACTTATTATTTTATTATTATTTACTTAATATTATTAAATTTATTACTTTCATCAATAATCAATAGATTTGTAATTTTTCAATTTATTAAATAGTTATTAATAAAGTGTTGTATTATCAGTTTTTTAACATAAAAAATAATTATATAACGAAGAAATATATATATATATATATATATATATATATATATATATATATATATATATATATAAAACGATTCATAAATAACATTTTTCAATATATGCACTATATTTTTATTGCTAAGATATTTTTTTTGAAATAATCTCCCAACATTTGGAAATATATATATATATATATATATATATATATACATATGTGTGTGTGTGTGTGAGTGAGTGTATGTATGTATAATATACGTAGCTGAAACAAAAACACCTTTTTTTGAAAGAAATCGAAGTAAAAATTAATAAAAAATAATAAAAAAGTAAAAGCTCTACTGCATTTCGTATATATTTATATATATATATATATATATATATATATATATATATACTAACAAGTAATGTGTACCCATATAATTACATTTATTAAGAACAGGTTTTAAAATTGTCGTGAGCTGAAACATTTGCAGAAATTAATTAAGTGCATACTTGTTATCTCGGAGATTTTTACGATTTCGATTGTAAACGGGCGTGAATTAGGTATGCTTTCAATGTTGTTCTTTTCGTCGAATCATTAAAGTTTATGTTTTATGGTTCTTTATTTTTCGGTTTGATTTTCAAACATCTTATTTTTATTCTTTCGTACTAAATTCGAAATTGTCAAAAATTAATGTGTTTTCTTAGTAAACACAATTCTTACTGAAAATAACAATATACATAATTGATTTGGTATATTTTATCTGCTTTTGTTTGCAAATAAAAAAGAACTCTTAACGTGTTTATCCTTGATGGTTTTAACTTAAAGTAAATGAAATAAAATATCTTTTATGCTATGCTATTAAAAAAAGTTTAAATGCAAATGTTGATCAACGTAATTAACGCACATTAACTGCAAATCCGGTAAATTTATATACATGCCTGTAATTAAAATATATTAAGATCATGTAAAGTCAATTGGCTATTAACATTTTTAATGAATTACTTTTTATTCAACAGAAATAAACGAAAAAAATTATGTAAACCTTTTTACGTGGCGATTTCTTTTTATTATATTATATTTGATTTTATTTTTAGATATTATCTAAAAAAGTATTAGTATATACCAGTACAAAGAAGAAAATAGGATAATATAAATGTATTCATGTAACTGATAGCGATAAATCATAGTCAATATTGGATTTCAATTCGAGAGATATAAATAAAAAAGATGATTTGTCTAAGTTTAAGTTTGAATTGAAAATTAATTAATATAACGAGTATGAAAAAGTAACCAATTAATAATATTTTAATTTCTGACATAATAATTTAGATATTATTACTTTATTTAGAATATAGTTAGAATTTAAGTTTATTTAATTTTGAAAATGATAATATTCAGTTACGTATAATATATTTATATCCTTGTCTTTTTTCTAAAAAAAGATTAGCATATTTTTAAATAGAAAATTTTAAAATATTGTATGTTTTAATAGTGATATTAAATAAATTGAAAGACGTTAATATTATTTTTTTTTCGATAAAAGTTTGTTTCTTTTTTTGTCAATAACTACTAGAGTACTAACAATAGAGTTAATAAATTATTAAAATAGAGTTCATAATACACTACATTAAGCAAAGTAATAACACAGAAATATCTTTAAAAATATTATATTACATATTTTTGACTTTGAGATTAAATATTCTTTTTCTTTTTAAATGGATACATTTCAAATATACTGGATATGAATTTAAATGAGTATATTTTCGTAACAATGTATTTAAGAGTTAAAAATATTGTTTACCTTTTAAAGCTCATTAGAGATAAATATTAAATGGAAAATAACATAATAAGTCTTTATATTCTCTATAAAACCTACTATTAAGTAATATAAGACGTAGTTATTATTTTCTGTAGTGATATTTTAATCTTCATGTTTGCGAAAAAACACAAAAAACAAACAGACACGAATATCACTTCATTAGCACTTGTATAATAAATGGTGGATACTTAAATATTAAATCGAATGCTAACATTTAATTTATAACTGAAGAAAGGGAGTCTTAATTGTCCAGAAGTTCTGAATTAACGAAGGGTCGTCATTCGAAACCATCATGATGATGATTACTGAATTGCGTGAGTTCTGGATAAATGATTCTGAATCGGACGATTCATCTGTCGGCAGACAAGGGCGTGTTTACTAATGATGCTATAAACAGATGGCATTTATGTGTTACTTGTATACTGATTTTCCAATTGTTTTTATTTTGTCAGATTATTTTGATGTGTTTTTCAAATGTTATAAAGTATTCAACAAATGTAACATTAACTTTAAATACATATTTATTTAGAAAGTTTCTCTTTTTATGTTGTTTCATCCTCTTCCGGACAGTTTGTATTATATTATATTTTTATGTCATTTATATATTATAATAGACAATATAAAATGATGAAATAAAATAAAATTTATATTATTCGAATAAATAACAGTAATTTTATATTATGTACTAATATAAGTATGAATATTTTATAGCAATTTTGAACAGCTTAATATAAATTTATATCCGTAAAGCGATAAATAAAACGAGAAATGATATATGATTTTATATAAGCATATCTAGTTGTACGTATGTGTATATATTTATATATAATTGTACGTAGAATTTAGGTTTCAAAATGAAGAATGTATAATAAACCTGGCCCGAAAATAAACTTGATAATTTTAATAGCTTGCCGCCGCAATCTTCTAACAATATTTGTTAATGTGAAAGGGACAGCTAAAACTAATCCCGACAAAGCTCATCATGAATGTGTGTATATGTCTGTATATGTTGTAGCATACTCCTGGAGAATTTCCAACTTAAACACTCGTAATGAGTAAATACACCCCGTAAACTTTGTTGGGGGACAGTATGAGACGTGAGAGGTGACACATTTTGTTTATTTATGACACACGGATGTAAGGTCGCTTAATCTTCATCATCACGGTGTTGGTCCAAGAGTGGTTGGTGTAAGGGTATTTGGGATGAAAGTACCATCGTACTAACATAATACACATTTGTCTCAAATGTACAATTGTGTATATACATTAAACATGTGTAAATTTGTTGTATTATCATTGTTTCTTTTGTTTTATTTCATCTATAAAAATTGTCAAATATATAAAAACTACACACACACACACATATATATATATATATATATATATATATATATATATATATATGCACATTGTATTTTACAATAATAATTTCTCGTTCACATTCCAAGCTCAATATTTATAATAATAACTAATCGCATGGTCCATAGAAAATCATAATTATAAGAACGCTTGACTCATGTATTTTTCATTTTTGAACGTCTAATGAATTCGTTAAATTTCTATACATTGATTCCAAGAAAAATAGAGAAAAACAAATATTCATTCATATTAAATTTGTATAAGTTGAATATACCTGTAGTAAAATTTATGGAATACGTTTGAAATATTGTTCAGAGCAAAAGTAGTCCTATAATAGTCTTAGTTAGTTTTATTATTTTATGTTTGTGTATCGATTGAAAAAATTCAGTGTTGAAGTATTCAAAACATGTAGTTCTTTTAATATATATTTTTATAAAATTTTAGATTAACTTAAACACAAAATTCGATTATTGTAATGTAAATTATTTTTAATATTATTATGTTCATATATATATATATATATATATTTAAGTGTGTGTGTGTGTGTATTTTCCAACAAAATTAAAAAAAATTTTCATTAGAGACACTTATAATTGCTAATCTTAGGAAAGGTTAACTATTTCTTTTATATAAGGGACACACATAAGACCATAATTATAATTCTACTTAATTTTTTGTCAATGTATTTTATGTTTAAACTAAAAACGTTATAGTTTCAAATCGAAGAATATTATATAAAAGTATTTTTATTATAGTTCTTTATTTAAAAAAGAAATAAATCAATTTCCCTCCAATTTCAATAATCGCAAATGACCTATTTACTTATATATCATATAGAAAGTTATTTGGAATGCTAAACACAAACAGGAAATATGTCAGTTGTACATGAGCACATTTAAAATTTATCTCTAATTGATAAATGCACAAAAGAACAATTTAACGTAAAATGATTTTCTGAAACACGGTACTGTGAATGTTAGATTTCATCAAGAATTCTAAAGATTTAAATTGTCACATCGTCAAAAGAACAAAAGCAACGAATAGGAGTGTGTCGACGAGTGTTTCAATATTCCTGCGCACATATTCATGGCGAGGCACCGTTTCTTGAATAATTAAACTGCAGATCCTAGTTTCATCTTATGAATAATTTCCGAATATATTTCAAAGTTCATTCACAGCAGCCTGAACACCTTTCTACACACGTCTTATAACTAAATAATTGAATGAAACATTGCACACATTTCTTGTTCTCTGTTTTACGTACAAATTTAGATGCACATCTCATACAAGTATATACTCTAAGAAACTGTATATATATATATATATATATATATATATATATATATATATATATAAATTAAAATAAATAAGAATCACAAACATATATTTTGAAAGTACATATACAATTTTTTTCAATGTATAATTTGGTATAATATAAAAAAAATGTTGATCAATATTTAATTTTCGTATTTGTAGAAGACTTTCAGATAAAAATCCATAAATTAATAGAACATTTCAATACTTTCAAAGTGCAAAAACAGTAATTTGTTTTTGTGAAAACGAAAACGGAGACATTTAATATTTGATCACTAATTGCTTTTGTGAATTCAATTTTCCGAATTTCAAAGTAGTGAGTACAGGCAGGTAACGGATTTCAACTGCCTAATAGTCTGAAATTTAAACAGAAGTTAACTTTGTAATTTCAGTCACGCATATGCTATGATCAATTAATGGTCTATCTAGATACTTTGTAAAGTCCATTTAATATCGAATTAATTGACGGATGAACATTGAAAGATTGATAATAAAATTTTATTTTATCGTTTTTATCATTATTTTAACTATTACGGTATTACCATTTAAAAATAATGTAATGTTATCTAATAGAATATGAATTTTCCAATGACGTTAAAATTATATATAATTTAAAGTTCTTTTAGTAAAATTGAATTAATATTTTATTAATATATTTATTAAATAAAAAAATAATAAGCAGACATAAAAATAAATTGTTTATTAATAACATCAGGGTTTTTTTGTGCTAAAGGAAGAAAATGACTCAAGCTAGTACACATTAATGTGTTTAATAAATAAATAACAAAAATAAACAAAGTTATTTAAACATAACTGGACAAAATTTTATAAAGTACTCTTTTTAAATAATAAATAAGTATATATTTTTTATACAATTTCAGGCGCAAACAAAAAAATTGATTGTTAACTTAATAACTATTGTTTTAATTTTTTATATGTAATATGTGGGAAAAGTATTTTCCGTGATTGAATACTAAAAATTATCATTTATTTGATGAAATCTATGCCTGGGTAAAAAATTACAAATAAAGAAAAAATATTTTTTTGATATTCTTAGAACGTCTTCGGTGACACCAGTATATTGTATATCATTAAAATATTTAATACATTATTATTTATTATATTTTCCATTTTTTTTAAAATATATTACTTTCAACTTTACGAAGAAATTTACGTTAAAATTAATGTTTTTACAATATTTATTCTTTCTCAACCTTAATACTGTCTATAATTAACAATTATTTGTAATGATTTTAGTTGATAGTAAAAAGAGAACTGTTTTTTTTCTTTTTTTTACGTAGTAAAATACAAAAACCTTATTAAAACAATTGAATACTTTTATTTTTTTAATGAGAGTGTTTTTTATTTTCTGAAAAATATTTTTCAATTATTTTTTCTGTTTATATTATGCATTCCATAATTAATAGCATAAATATGCTAATTTACTTATCGAATCGAAGTTCGTGCAAAATAAATTATCTGCATTAATAAAACCAAATTAATGTAATAATTATTCTATTTGTATACTTTTCCATTTAAGTTGTTTTGTGATTTTGAAAATATTAGAGATAATGAAATGGTCAAAAATGCTTATTAATTAAATTTGCATTAATGTTGTAAGTTAATATATATATATATATATATATATATATATATATATATATGCTGGCAGAAAACAAAAATATACTAAAATTTTCTTAAATTAATATAAATAATAAGTATATTTCACTAAAACAAATAATCATAAAGAAGACTAGCAAATATTTAATAAAAATAAAACTTGAACGTCTATATTTTCTAACAAAATATTGCCTTATTTAATTTTCCAAAAACGTCTGGTATCATGATTTCGTCTTTCCTGTATTTTATGACGTGATTTTGGTTCTAGAACACAGTTCGTCACGTCGCTTGCACAGAACTAGCTCCATGTCTTCACTTACTCATTCCTTGTTAGCAACTTCACACAAGCAAGGAGTTGAGGTGCGGTTTGTTCATACATCCCCAATCTCTATATACACGTCTACATTTATATACATCCATACAAGCATACACACACACACACATATATATATATATATATATATATATATATATATATATATATATATATATATAGTACGCTTGTTTGTGTCTTTGAAGCATGCGCTAGCTAGCAGAAGTTTCATAAATTCATTTCGTCGCTTAACTAAGGGAACATCCGGGTGGTAAAGATGGTAGACATGCACGTACGTATGTTGAAGAATACCTCATACCTACGAATATATCCGCGAAACCAATACTGCTTCCAGTATATGCATCTCGTTCCGGTTGCTTTATGTCTAGAAATGTAATCACTTTCCGAATTGAATAAAATATATACTTTATCTGAATAAATAATGTGTTTAAAGCTAATGAGAAATGTACTCAAAAAATGATATTTTTAAAAAATATTGTGTGAACACTTCAATTAATTTTTTAAAAAACAGTGCTAGAACTAATGAAACCAACAACGATTAATTTCGTAATTTGTATAAAATAAAAAGTAATGTAATACGTTGTCAACATTATACCAAACGACATTCGAATAAAATAATATGCGGCTAACATATAAATTCCAATTTAAAATCAGTATTGTTATTCGATTACATTTCATTGAAAGATTGGAAACTTTTAAAATATATTATATGGTCATGAAATCCAAAGAAAACGAATAAAATCCTTTTATCCATAAATCTTTTAGGTTTAGGTGTAAATCGTAAATCGATAAAGAATCTCAAGTCCTATTTCAAGTAGGTATTTACAAAAGAAACTTCGAGAAAGTTTTTTTAAGATAAAGTTATACGTAAGGAGATCATTGTTACTCATTTGATAAAATAGCGTTATCGAGACTCGAAAATATATAATAAAGTTTTAATTCTTTATAACTATCTTGAAGATGATACATATTATGTTAAATGTTAAGGACATTAAATTATTATGTATATATATATATATATATATATATATATATATATATATATATATATGTGTGTGTGTGTGTGTTTGTGTATGTATGTGTTTGTGTTTGTGTGTGTGAATAATTTAAAGAAAATATCATTGGTTAGAATTTACTGAAATTATTTTTTATTAACTATTTTTCTATCACATGTCTAACATTAAAAATATCAAATAACAGTCAAACAATTTTCTTTTAAAAAATTTAATCGATTCAATTTTGTTATTGAAGAATGTCCATAACAGCTTTAGTAAATATAAATCTTAATTTTGGATATAATTTATATAATAGAGTACAATAACTTTAACCATTGATTAATTAAAGTTTTCAGTAATCAAATGCAACAAATTTTTAATGCAATCAATTATTAAAGTATCACTTGTATGTGTTTATACACTATGTTTGATGATAAACCATAACACTTTTTGTGATAATTCAAATCGAGCAATTAGTACACTGGATTGTACTAATTAATGTGCCTACAAGTTTTGACCTGAATTCAAAATTCATGTCATCGTTTATTGGGAAAAAAATTTCGTTAAGGGCAATTATTTGCAAAAGAACCTAATTTCAGTTTAGTAAATAAAAGTTTTTAGATAAAAGAAACATTTGCATTGACCAAAAAGAAAGAAAATGTATGCAAATTCATATGTTCTTATGTTAAAACGAATGTATTATATCTGTAATAATATTATTCAAATGAAAAATAAAAATCAAAATATATTATACGTGTGTGTATGGTTGTGTTGAAACCTTAAAATAGTATCAATAAAATTGTCAGGAAAAACAAATAAAAGTAAACGGGAAAAAATTCTAAGCAACATATGACCTTATCGGGTCATTCCAAATGTAAATAATTTTAATTCAATAAGACATTTAAAAGAATATATAGAAAATTGATAATCTGAAACCTTCCAACTAACGTCCGTTGAACAATAATCAACCTATGTTTCAGTCATACTGGTACGCGTTTCTTTAATAAAGCCATGCTCACGATGACATTTGATACGCATGTAGGTTATAAGATTACATGCAGGATCAGTGTTTTGGTATGGATTCACACACTAAATTCGGTGGGTGTGGCGAACTGTTTGAGAAACGCTGATCGGGCGAAGTGAATTCGTTAACAGTACATTATGATCGCTATTGGTCAATGGAATATTCACTTGTATTGCTTCATTAGATACGTAATGGGCGGGCAAAGACAATATTTAGTTTCAGAAGTGATAAAATCGTTTATTAGTTATCTGAGTAACAGATTTATTGCCGGAATAATTAATTTATTTGCATAAATATATGTATACACACAATGTGTTGATTGCTTTGTTGATGTTATTTTAGAATATATTGTCTTGTAATATTAATAATAACGTTAAAAATCTGTTATGCAAACAACGATGATGGTCCTGTCAACATTTTTAGCTATTCTTTTCAAATTCTATTGAAAATTTAATAGTTTTCGTATTCAGTGATTTGCAAAAGAATATGTGTATGTTTAATAAATTCAAGTTTCTTAAATATACATACAAAAAAATATTAGATTAAAGTGTATTTCTTTCAAGATTTTACATAAAATTATAATTGCATCAATATTATGAGCTTTGGTAGAAACATCTAATTTTAATTCATATTATATGAACAAAATGTGATCGTTTATACGTGCCTTTTAATAACTACCTATAAATTGTGTATTATGATATTAAGTAGAAATATAACATATATCATAGTTGTAATATATCAGTCTTTTTCAGATTCCATGTAGAATCAAATGATATGAATTAAACTAGTACAATATATCAATAATTCATTTCATTGTCGATTAAAACACATTTATATTTTCATTATAAATAAATCTAAAAAAATAATTATAAATAAAATATTAATCACTAACGATTTGAATTTTGAATTTAAAAAAATCGAATCAATTTTTATTTTCCAATAAATTGCTTATAAAACAACGCAAAAAAAGAATTTCGCGTATTTATGATTACGCAAGATGCAACTTCAACCAGAAATGATTGGAAAATGAACGAATGTGTTTATCTGCATCATTCAGTGATAATGATTTCAAAAGCTAAATATTCAATAGAAGCTTTTCAATATTTAAACTGCAACGTATGCGACTACATTCAATACCATTACTGTGATTAAATTTTGACTATGCGGTCTGTAGGTATTGAGAGAAGTGAACTAGTCAATATTTATTTATTAACGCTGTATGATTGGTAGATATTCCACGTACAAGTAATTTAAAAATGTATGGAGTCAGTCAAGTGGGTTAGTAAATTGAATCATTCATTTTAAAAAAAATAATTTCCTACTTACAAGTTTATTAATAAAAGTACAATTTATTAGTAAAATATAGTTATTCTAAACATACATTTTAAATTCAAATAAATCAATTTCAGTTTCGTGCCATACTAATTGATTGTTAGATCAATGCTTTTAATTTCATAGATATTAATTAGAGAAACTTATTTTAAATGTAATGTTTGATAATCATTCATTACGAAATATGATATTAAATAAATGCTATCTTTAAATGTCAAATATAATCTCCGAGTTCCTATTTTTAAGTGTATTTAATTTATAATCTGTATATATATATATATAAGAGAATGTTAAGATTGAAGTTTTGTAGAAAGTTTGTTTAACAGTTTTATTAAAAATATTTTCAATTTTAATCAAATAACTTCATCTTCAGATTCTATTAACTATTAAGTAACTATAAATTTTATTCTAGTAATTTATTACAAACAATGAAAGTTGAGACTGCCTACAATTTTAATTATATTGGTTTGAAGTTTTTGTTAAAAAGTTTGTTAAATAGTTTTTGTATAAGAATTTTTTATAATTAAGAACTTAAATTTTATATAATTGTAATTATATTTTTATTGATTTCATTCAGTTTAAAACTTGAAATTTTATAAACAAATTTATAAATGTTACTAATTAATTTAAATACAATATATTATTTTTATTTTTTAAATCTTTTGCACATCATATATATATATATAATTCTCAATCATATTTTTCACAAAATACAAATTTATAGTTCAAGGAAACGAAACTCAATTTTAATGTCTTATTATTAAGACATTTCCATCTTTGTGGTTTAAAAGTAATGTTCAAGAATATTTTGGCAGAAAAAGATTAAATATTAATATAAATTATATAAACAACATTCTATTTAAAGAACGTGTGTTTAATACAACTTAATAAAAATACGTTTAAAACTTACATCTAAAATAAACAATTTTATTTTATTTACTTTATAGATAATATTTTACATAGTCAATATTTTTAAAGAAATGATATAAACAATATTTATACAACTTGTCATATAATATTTATATAACTTTCATTATTTTTTTATCGAACATTAAAGTTTTCATAAAAAGAATTATGCAGGAATTGAATTATTTCATGGAATTTAATACTTAGGAAGTTCATATAAATAGAATATAAAAACAACCGAAAAATATATAATTACAATGTCGTAATTTGGCCTTGTAGTATTGAAGAATAGTTTAACTGAAATATTAACATACGGAATTTTATACAAATGAGATTTATTGAAAATTTTAATTCTTGAATTACTTAGTTTTTGTATATATATATTACTAAATTTTGTATAAAATATGTTGTTTTGTTAACTTTGAAAAGAATATAACATCCATGTAATAGCATTAATAATTTAACACTAAACTATCTATTTATAAATAATAATGTATACGTATTTATTATATTAGAATATTAGAATTTGTTGTAATATTTGGAAAAAAATATTAAAATAAATCAATTCTAATTTTTTTTTATAAATATTTTCTATTACAATACCGTTAATTAAAAATATTACTATATTTGTTAGAAATGTATTTATTCTCTTTATTGGTCATATTTTATATTGAACTTTTTTGAATATAAATGTTTTATTTTTGTAAATTTGTAAATGAAAAATATACAAGTGCCCATATACCCTAATACTTTATAAATAATTTCATAACAAAGATTTGTTTACTGATCTTTCGAATTAAAAATATATCTGTATTTCTGAATTTTGTATACTTTGAAAGGTAATTTAAAACATACATACATATATATGTATATATATATATATATATATATGTTTATATACACATATAGGTACATATATATATATATATACATACATATATATATATAGGTGATTCCATGTAGGCTTCCACATGAAAGTATTAAAAAAATCGCAAAAATTAAAAGAAAACATTATTTTTTAATGTTTGTGATTTTTTTAAATACTTTCATGTGGAAGCATAAATTGAATTACCTATATATACATATATATATATATGTGTGTGTATGTGTGTATTTATATATGCATTTATATATATATATATATATATATATATATATATATGTAATTATATGTACTAACAAGTTAGGTGTTCTGTATAAAAAATAGAGAAAACTAGTATCGCATTCAATTGCACAGAAATACATTATACAGACAATATGAATTAGTGATGTATCAAAGATAATTCTTTGTTAAGTTATAATAGTAATTTAAATGATGATATTAAAAATGAATAAATTTAATATTAATGCATTTCTTCTGTCGTCTATAAATTAATACTAATTTTATATAATGAAATGACGAAAATACTATTATTTGACTAAATTACTTTTAATATTCTACGGAGTGCTTTTATTATAAATCAATTTGGATCAAAACAATCACGCCGATTAATTAAATAAACTAGGTATAATGCTATTTGATTCGTGTAATAACAAGTGTGTTTAATGCCAAATATAGTATCCACTAATGCAACCATAGTTTAGAGTTTAGGTCTCTATCCCTATCTTAAATTCCAAGTAAATCTAATTATGAGTCAAGTACGAGTAGAAGCAGTTATGGCCTTTAAGTGCGTTTGGGTTTAACCGCCAATTAACAGATTTAAAGTTTACAATAGTTTGTTTCAGTGATGTTTATACGAATAGTATATTAAATTAACATTAGGAAAACTGACCAAATTTTTATATAAGAACTGTTTAACACGCGTGAAGTAATTAAGATTGAATGAATTAACTATATATAATTATTTAACAATACAATACCTTTCAGTTTTTTTTCTTAAAACTACAAATATGTGTATTGTTTTTAAAGTTGTTATATATTTATTTTGAATAATCATTAACAATTCTTATATCATTTACTAATTTTTATAATATTTTACATTATATATTTAAACGAGTAAATAGTAGTGCACGTTCCTTACATGCTTCAAAAATGATGATAATTTAAATATAATATATAATAAGCAATGATATGCAATAAAAATGATTATTAATGACTTTATAGAAATATTGATTAGTTTTACAGTAAAATTTTATATAACATCTTAAACATAAACAAAAGATTACATATGTATGTGCATATGTATGTATGTACATAATATTATATTTTATTTTCTTTTTACTTGGATGTAAAATTCAGTGCAGCGTCAAGTAACGAATTTGACAGCTCACAAAATTTGATCTCCTAATATGATTGTTGTTATGCTAACATCAAAAGAGCAATATAGTGAGAAAAAGATCTATTCTGGATGGTAAATTTGTAATGATTATCGTTTTTTATATAATGTGTTTTTTTATAAATAACGAAATATTATGTACGCATTATATATATATATATATATATATATATATATATATATATATATATATATATATATATATATATGTTTGTATTTAATATGTAAATAAAAATGTATATTTTACATAAAAAAATATTGTTTTTCTCCTAACAAGAATATAAAAATATTTCAAACCATGTGTAAAATTTGTTTAAAAACACAATAAAATAATAAATTTTATTTAATGTTCTTCTTTTTCTGTTTTATGTTAAGTTCATGGCAAATTTAATTTGTGTGTAGTTTCGGCGTTTGTAGATAATTTTATTAAAAAATATAGCTATTTAATTTTTTTCGGATTTAGGCAAAAAAATATAAATATACATACATAGATATATATATATATATATATATATATATATATATATATATAATTAATAAAAGAATATTTGTTTAATATTTATGAAACGTATACGTAAATTTATGATGATCTTAGACGGTAAACAGTTTGTCGCACTTGTTAGGCTTGGGTGGGCTTTCGGATATATCAATATCTAAATAGAAAAATATATATGCGTGACAAGCCAATAAAAATTCATCCGTTTATGTAGAATTAATTACGATCTAGCTTATGCATAAAGTGTAATTTAAGATGAACATCATGTGTGGCGTTCTACGTACGCAGAGATTGGACTCCGCAGCACAAGATAGGAACTATAACGGGGACCGTAGTGTGAACAATCACTATCTAGAGAAATTATTGTGTATATCTTTAATACACATAAATGTAATTGATATCTTTTGTATTTAATGTGAAGACATTTCTTGTTTATTTGAAACTGAAACAATTTGATATTAGAGACATTTTAAATAGTAATATCTCACTTGAATTCTGTAATTGATATTTATATTGAAAACATCTTTTACTTAATTCCTCTATTATTGTGAAAATATTAACATAAAGATTTTTAAAATCTCTTAACATTTACAAGTACATTTTACATACATTTATTAATTATTAATACGTTTGTTAATTTGTGTAGATATATATTTAAATAAAATAGGTTAAGTTTATAGAATAAGTATTGCCAAAAAAATCCTTTTTAACAAATGCCCCTATATATATATATATATATATATATATATATATACACACGCACATTTCTCGTCATTCTGTCCGCTGGACAAAATCCATGGTGACGAGAATATTTATCTAGGGTGACGAGATGTTTGCTTTGTCAGCTTATTGGTTAATTCATTAAGTTTCGTTCTTAGATATTTAAATATATTATGATGCAAAACCAATAAATAGTTTTTTCTTTCTATATTTCTTTCTATTTTCCCGTCAATTTTGACGGGTTATATACTAGTATACATATATATATATATATATATATATATATATATATATATACATATATACATACACACACACATATATACACACACACACATATATACACACACACACATATATATATATAATAATGATGATAATGTTTTTTATGAATATGTTGTTTACACGAATGAAAGTAATTTCATAGAAGATATTTGGAAAAAAATATTATAAATTACATCAAAAAATTGTAAAATTTAATCAACATTTTAACAGTTATTATGATTCACAAGCGTTACACAAGAGATTTTATAATAAACTCATCTAAACCCTTAAATTTTCTATTACCAGCGTCAAAGACAATAGATATAATACAAGGATTAATAAAGAAATCTCTGCTCGGACCACCAATACAACAAAATTTTGGAAACTAATCTTAGTAATCCTATCGTCATCATGAGAAGACTGCACATGCCTCTATCTCGAAATCAACCGACTGGATAAAATGATATCGAGATTTGAGAGAGATAGAGTGAAACAGAGAAGCAACACTTTAAATCCACCATTTGATGGATACTAAGACAAATTCAAGTGAATTCACATCGAACGTGCTCACTTGACCATAAAGGGTTATAACAGAGTATTAAAACGAATTGGTATGTGGAGGATTATGTTTTAAATCCTCTTAAGGATTGTGCTGAAAATAATATCTCCAGTGTGAATCAATGCTGATACACAAAACGAACGGCCTGTGCGTTTTATTTTATATGGATTTAATATTCTCACAATCGTTTGATATTTGTTATAGATCAATACGCCGAACCGATATTTAAATTTTATTCAATTCAAAAAAACCATACGAACAAATCTTAGTCTCTTAAATTATACATACACACACACACACATATATATATATATATATATATATATATATATATGCATAGGTCAGTTTTGTTACTAATATATATATATATACACACTAATTAAATAACTTATACTTAAACATTACAAAAATAAAACAAAAATATTTATAGCATATTTTATCATGAATCTACTTTTATTACTAAATAAAAATATGTGTTAAATTTATTTGTATATTTTTAAACTATTTACTTTCATAAAAGTTTACAAAACAATTTTCATTTCATTATTATTAGAATTATAACATTTTATAAAATTCACCACATGTATGTTTATGTATATATATATATATATCCGTATGAGAGTTCCGACAATGCATTATTGTAAATTTATAATGAAGTTATTCAATTATTTAATAATTGTGTACAAATTGTGTTTAATATTTTTAATTATTTTATTAAATTAGCTAAAATATTAGGATTAAATTTTAAAATCTTCTTATTTAATAATAAAGAGAATGTTTGTTGTATGTAAATATAATTTCTTATTATATATATATATATACACACACATATTAATTAATACATAAGGTGAGTATTTAAATTGAAAATTTGAAAAAAAATCTTTTTAAACAATGTGACTTCATTTAAAAGAGATGAATTATGTTGCGTGCATCTAATAATAATTATATTATTTTAAGAGTTGTCGTGTTTAATAAAAATAAATAGCATTTATTTTCGAACAATTTCATAATAATATATTATTTATTTTGAAAATAGATGTTAATATTTCATTACAATTTATTGATAAAGTTTATATTTATATATATATATATATAAATAAATATAGATATATATATATATATATATATATATATATAGAGAGAGAGAGAGAGAGAGAGAGAGTGAGAGAGAGGGACAGAATGCAGAATCTCATTTTATAAAATGACTAGAATTTTAACTTTTTGTAATATATAAATCTGTTGTAAAAAATCTACCTTGTAGTAATTTTTTTTTAAAAAAACGAGGACTCTGCCCTCTACTCACTATGGTTGCCGACTCGCAGGGAGCTTGGGCCTCCCTGGCTTCACTTGGTTCTTCCCCCCATTCGCTTATCACCTCTGCTTATAATCAGTAATAATGGTTCGTGAAATATCGATATGATCGGGAGTGCAAATGGTTAACATGCTACTTGTGGAGTGTAGCGGGGGGAGCGGCGTTGTAAGGAAGTAGTCTATATGAAAAATATTTTTTTTATGGAAATTTTACGATGGATTTATTTTTTATTTATAAAAAGATGACTTCTTAAGTTTTTTTTAAAAAAAACGGGAACATCGTGGAAATCTTATTTATGTAACGAGATTTTTTCAGTTGATATTTTCTTTTCTTTACTGTGAAATTAAAATATTCTATATCAACGATGATATAGAAAAGAAAAACCGAAAAAGAACATATTATTTAAGGTCATCTGGTGTTATAGTAGTGCACGTATTGTAATTACAGTTACTTAACATTTTCATAAAAAATTTCTAGTATCTTGTTCTACTACATTTTAAGCTTATTTGTCTATTAACCGTAACAGATGTGGAGATGATCTCATTTTTTCTTATTGAAAAAGGTACTATTTTAATGGATCAGATATCTGTCACAAATGAATAAAATACAGATGGTCAAGCTGTTCCTGCCAATTTACATGATATCAATTATAAGTCGAGATTATTCAGTTATAAACGATCGATAAGTATCTTTAAAACAAATTGCCACATGTTATTTCGTGTCTTGAAAAGATAATTTAATTAAATTTTAATCTCAAATCTGATCTTTTGATATTAAAAACTCTATACGAAATACACGATATCGAAATTTATTTTGCAGCCTAAACTAATTAATAAAATTCGCGCGTCGCTATACGTAAATACATTTTTATTATTTTATATAATGCTTAATAAAAAGTAAAATTTATTAGTATTCGGATTTTATAGCGTGTTCAAGTTTTTCATACCTCATTAAATTCATTATATTATTGCATTATATTATGTTATTATATTATATTTGCTAAAACATTGCTTAAATTGCAAGTTATATGATATTGTAAATACTCTTTATATATATATATATATATATATATATATATATATATATATATATATATTTAATATTAATTATCAGTATAAACTTAGGATGTTCATCATAAATAAAAAATGATGTTCCGGTTTTATTATAAGTCGATGTATTAAACAGCAGACATTATTTTATATAAATATACTCCAAAGAAAGTACAATTCCAATGAAAAAATTAATAATTCATTTTACATAAATATTAATCAACAAATAAAACTTCGAGTATCAATTATTTGTATTAGTTTAGCTAAAACCTAAGTACGTGTATTTAATATTAAAATGCATGTTTTTTCTGAATAGTTGATGGTATGAACAATTCTTGATAAGATTAAATTTAAGTTAGTAAATTCTTATGTACTAATATTAGTATTTTTTAAAATAAATATTAAATTTTATTAATAATATGAAATCCGGTTTGATAATCTTAAATTTATTTAATATTAAAAATATTTATTAAGATAAATTGTAATAATTAAGTGTAGTATTTATGTTAATTATTACAATTAATATGAATACAAAGTATATTATTTATATTTTTATTTGAATTAATATACTCGATAATGCCTGATCTTCATTACTTTCATTTTTAATGAAAAAAAAAATTTAAAAAATTCAAATTTAAACATTTGTTCAATATAACAGCCAAGTTCCAAATACATTTTTTTCACAAATAAGTAGTTTTCGGTCTTTTTCAATTATGATAATATTATAAAGTGTGACATATAGTGTGTGTATATATGTGTATTATATATATATATATATATATATATATATATATAACAAAGGTAACCCACGAACACGCCATCACACAATAATTAAATTATTATTACGTGGTTTGAGAAAGTGAAATTAAAAAAAACACAGAGGTAAGTGTTTATCATTAAAATTATTACTAATTGGGCGACCCTATCTTGACGCATACAACACCGACACACATTGTCCATTGTCACTCGTTCGTTTGGGTGAAATGAAATGACATGCGACACGCAAGCAGCAAGTGCGATGCTTATCTTGCCGCACTGACATCGTGATTTTTTTTAAATAATTTGTACGTACGAGTGGTTCGTGGCAGGGCAATAACATTGCTGGGAACGGATGTCAAAGCAAATCCACTTTTCCTGCGTTGACTTTCATTGTGTGTGAAATGTTCAAAAAAAATGCGACGTTCTGATGTTGTTCGCCTTTTTCCATAAAAATTACTACTTCAGTGAAAATGAGATGTGACAGACATTTCCATGTTTGATAATATTAAGCAGGGTAGTTGTATGTATTTTATGAGATTCTTTCGTTATCGCGCATGTTGCGGATTTTTTTTATGGAATCTGTAGTGGACAGTACTTACGAAATTATCCTGTTATCATTTCCAACATGTTTTCGGATTTTTATAGGATAAAGTATATTATGTATGAAGTTGTGTTGGTTAAATTACTTATACACAATTAAAATACTTCAAGATGGTCGGAAAGACAGTCATTACTTTTTATATATCTTGAACAATGAATTATTTTATAACACAATAATGTTTTCATTAATATATTACAACTGTTTTTTATTCTGCAAAATTACTACAATAAAAATAAGTAAATTATATCATTTTTCTAATAGATATTAACTGTTTTCTAGTGCTATTTTTATAATTTATTAAAAATATTTATATTAAAACCTTTACCCTTAAAATAATTTCATTGTTTCAAGATCAAACATACATAAATGAAAGTTTAAAAAGAGACTGATTCATGTGTGGTTTATGCAAGTAGATAATATGATACAGGTAGTTAATCAAATTTTTTCATTGGCAAGAAATTATTTTGATGACATCAAATATTGACAGTGATTTATTCCGCAAGTCTTTTTTGATTTCATATTTATTTTAGGCTCTGTCCGACATCCAAATTTTAATTTAGTTTGAACGCTGAGTGAAAATATAATATTTTACACAAATTATAATTTTAAAATTCATTCAGAGTTATAAAGTGTTAATAGAGCGTGTCTTTTTTAAAAATATTGTATTTGATTTATATTTTATGATAGAATTATAACACTGTAAGGTAGAATCGAAATAAATATTTTATTAAGTATATATAAGAATACTTTTAAATACATATGAAGGACTAATGCAGTAGACAAATATTTAAAGAAAAATATTTTATTTTTTAATATTACTCCAGGCAATAATTTAATTTATATATTTATGTTCTTTCTTTTAGAGATTACAACGCACAATTAAAAACAAATATTGCAGATCGAACACTCTAATGCCATAAAAAAATTATTATTCGGATCTGTTTTATACACAGGAATTTTTTAATACAATTTTTAACGAACTGCTGAAATATTTAATATAATATATATATATATATATATATATATATATATATATATATATATATATATATATATATATAACTATTCATTTAAATCTATGATCAAGGAATCCTAAGTTACGTAAATCTATAACATTTAAGAAATTATTTTAAAATATCGTAATTGGAGACGAGTTTTAAGTATTATAATGGAATATAAAGTAATTCATATTTTCAACAGTTTATTCACTTGAATAACTGAAGATATAAAGATATATTGTGATACATATTATCTCTTCAAACTGGATTTTTCTGTATTTATTTTTAAGTTTAATTGTTTTTGATTAACATAAATAAATTCCATATTGAATAATATATGCATTTTTTAATTATATCAATCAAAAAACCCCATTAAACATAAGAATGATTTTAAGAAAAGTATTGTACGATTTAAAATAACTTTTTTATTCCATTATTATCAAGCGACTTGTTCCATTTCCATCAGCTACTTCAGTACTAGAAATCCAGTTATAATTATTTCATATAAAAAAATCTAGATTTAAAATGAATATTGAAAATTACCCTGCGTCTACTTAAAATAATGGAGCCATTAGAATTACACTGTCATGAAAAATAATTCAGAAAAAATAATAAGCTTTAAAAGTCGCTACTCGATTGCTAGATTTTTACGAATAGACTTTTTATCTAATGTATTAAATTCATATAACTAACGTCTAGGATTCTACTTTTTAATTTCATAAATTTTAACACTGTAATGTCTTATTTAAATAGTAACTAGTTTGTCTTACAGTAGTGTTATGTATAGTCAATTTAAAATTAGTTACTTATCGTGAATTTCAAAA
>CM068313.1:27265824-27280824 GCA_034766995.1 Acanthacorydalis orientalis
GTGATGTGAAAAATTAAAATAATTCAAATTGGTAAGATTTGTATTGATTTATATTTGATTTTATGTTTCTGTACTTTAATAAGTGCATTCTTTAGTAATACCCTTACTAAAAGCATTAATTTATATAAGAATTAAAAGTATTATTATTGTGACTTTAATGTAATAAATAAAATTCTTTTAAATACAAAAAAAAAACATTCACATTTAACAAAATTTATAAAAAATATATTAAAAGATTGTGTCAACCAGTTTTCGTATGATTGATGACTTGAACAATATTTTAAATCCTATATTATATTATATTAGTTATTTGTGAACATTGATTAATGTATTTTTTAACTTTAAATCAACAGTTAACAAATATTTATCATAAGAGATATGGCTAAAAATTATTACTATTCATATATTTATGTTCATTTTAATATATAAGAAAATTTAAATGGCCCACACAAGAAGCATCCTGTAATTATTATATTAAGTATTTATATACTAAATTTGTTCATGAAAATTAGTGTCTGAATTTAATATTAGGTAGATGCGGAGAAAATAAAATATTTATATAAGCACTTTTATATAAATAAAATATTTATAACATTGTTATATGAAACATATTTGATCTTTTCTACTTGTATGTAATTTATATTGATTAAATTAGATTTATATTATTTTAATACATTTTAGTAGACAAGTGAAGAACTTGGTTTTGAGTTTAAGTATAAAATTTTATTATAAGTATTATAGGATCAATATATAAATTTGTAAAATTATATGCTTTATATAAAACTTTTCTAAATATGAACTAAAAGTAATTTGTTATCATTTTTTCTTATTTATTATAAAATTAGTTTATTTTCTCTCTCTTTCTCTCTCTCTCTCTATATATATATTTATATGTAAATAGTACTTAAATCACAAGTTTATTGCAAAATAAAAATTATATTTTTTATAAAAGTTTATTTGATATTCTTTAAATTATGTTATTTAAACAAATTATTTTTTTTAGAATAAGATTTAAGTAAACTGTTTTAAAATTTTTACCTTTCTGAATTATTATTATTTTTGTGTACCTATAATTGGTTATGAAGAATAATTCCATCAGTACAAACAAATGAACTGAAATCATAATATTCTGACAATCTCCGCCTCTGCCCATTCAAACGCGTGTGCGACGCTCTATGTTGCTGTATGGTAATTCGAACGATTGACACAAAATCAAGGCTGGGCGTTACACCTCCATCGTGTGCATACAGTCTCAGTTTGTATCGCGACTATCCATTGTGTTTATTATACAACAAAACACACGATATTATTTCCTTTATGTGTATATGAAGTATTGTTTATTAAAATGAACAATTAGAATACGAGTCACATCAAAATGTACACCCAAAAGTGTATATTTAATGCATAGGATGACTTTCGACACATATTTAACAACTAGTTGCATCTGCATAAAAAATAAATCTTAACGGTACGAAAAGGATGAAAGACCAAGTTGGAAAATAGATTATTTAAATGTCCATGAATCATTATTTTTTAGAATAATTTTTAATTTATTGATATGTTCCTAATAAACATGCTATGTCCATTAAAGTGTACGTATTGGCATTGTGCCTAATTTTCGTTACTCAAGATTTTTATATACATTAGCACTCTGATTATGATAACATTGCTATCGAAATACACATAAAAAATAATCAAATGCTATCTATAAATAATTATTAAATATTTTTGAACAGAAAAAGGTTGTGATTTGTATGTAATAATGTTTGTCTGTGATAATTAAAAACGAATTTGTGAAACTTCTACTAATTAATTTTTCTTAAATATTGTTTAAACTATTTTGTTTCAATATGTAATATTTGTGTTGATGATTAAAAATAAAATCATTTTAAATTATAGCTTTTATGAGCTGCAACTGTTATTTTTTTTTATTTTTCTATAGAAATAAACTAATAATACAATCACTTTAAATTGATAATAAACGAGTGATAAAATGAAATGCATTAAAAAAGTGTACAATAAAAAAATTATTGGAAAGTAAATAAAGAAAATAAAAGTTCATTTAAAAATTATATATCCATATCTATCTATATTATATATATATATATATATCAAATGTTTTACATATTTTATAATTAATTGATACTTTTGTTAACACTAAATACATTTTGGAAATATTTAAAAACACCCGTCAATACTTTTTTTATCTTTAATTGACATTTAATTTTTAATTAGTATTATAGAACAACATTATTGTAAATATTTATGAAATATCATTTAATTATCAATAATTTTCATTATGTGTTTAATACATTTGTAGCATGTTATTGGAAAATAATAAATAAATAACAAAAAGTTTGAGAATTTAATTACAGTGATCAAAATTCAAACGAATAAATGTGTTTATATCAAACAGTAAAAAAATATTTACGTGAATTACATGACACAAAACTGATAATTACTTTTAAATGTATTAAAAATAATTTATTGTACGAACTCAAACTGAAATTAAGTTTGAAATATCTGTTCCATTGTCATTGAAATACAATTGTTTGTTATTTTTGAAACGAATATAAAACAACTGTTTCGATTATGTATCTGTAAATCGCTTAAATATTTAGTATTTGGGATAGACTAAATTTCATTTCAATTTTCATATCCGTTTTACTTACCATATTTTTATAAAATGTTATAGGTTTCTCTAAAATATTTGAATTTCAATAATCACAAGCTCTTTTTGAATAAATTTTCTATTCAAAACAAGATATTTGAAGTGCTTTATTTAAAACAAATATTTATATAATTTAATAACACCACCGTACAATTTTGCTATAAAAAACATAAAATATAAAAAAGTCAAAGTTATAAATAATATAGGTGTATGGTAATGTTGTCTCAGTTATGGTAAAATCGACTGAAAATTTAGCATATATTTTCGAAAAAAAATTATTAATTGTGCAGGAGATTTTTAATAACTATGAAAACGGTATTCATGCAGTAATATGAAACCTAAAGTAATTAAAAATAAATGATTGGTTTGAAATTGAAAAATAAATAATTGATTTGAAAAGCTCTTTGTACTTTTCGGACTTAGTGCAAAACAGATTTTTTATTCAAACATAAAATTATTAAAAATGTCCAGTAGTAGTTCTACTATCATGCATTAAAAGGTTTTAACGTTATATATATATATATATTATTTACTTAATCACTTACTTCTTTAAGAAAGTTTAGTTAAAATTTGACTCTAAATAAATATAATGGAAATCTGTATTTAATATAATGATTCATAGAAAATTTGTTCTTTCAACTGAACGTAAACTTTCCTTTCATAAATTTGAAGGAAAATATTGTCCTTGTTTGTAGATATGAAATGAATTCGATTCGCATTTTATAACGACTATAGGAACAGGAAAACTGTATTTAAAGACTCTTTTCAAAGTTTAATGTTGTTTGCTTTTTCAGAATAAATAGAAATTAAAAGTATTAATTTAAAATTTGGAGATTAACATTTTAAAATGTTTAATTCTATATAAAGATTTTGATTTGACATGTTCCAAGATTTTGGTTATTTCTAAGTGTACAGTTTTTTCTGTCATTTTTTTAAAAAAAGTGCTTACTGTATATAAATTTTTGTGCAGTGTTACTGTATTGAAATCTATTAATTTGTTGGCGACATACAAATTACATGGTATATAAAATTTAATCACATTTTAGTTTTTGGCAATGTGGCTGTATTTGTCAGATGAATTTTTCACTTCTAACAAACTACATATTTTTTGCTCATCAAAAATAGTAAATACTGGATTATTGATAATTTTTGATTTTCTTAGGTGCATTTTGATTCAGATGCCATTCTAATCATCCTAACATCATTAAGATGCAGAAAAAATCTGTACCTTATCAACACCCTGAATATATTATTGGCGTCGAATGCATAAGCAACAATAAAAATAATCAATATTGATCAGAAAAAAAGTAGTTTGTCAGATAGTGAAAAATTCATTTGTTGTCATTACATTTAATATTTACTTCTAATTAAATTTGATGCAAATTTAATTTTTTATTCAATCTTTCATGAAAACACCTTTTTCAAAGAGCTTCTTTTCCATAAGAGAGATTAATAAAATTGTATATATGTGTATGTGTCTTCAAATTCATCTAATTCGAGAGCTGTCATCTTATTCTCTCGTCGAGTTTAAGACTCATTGTTTATCTGAACATTGATTTGGAATAAGATAAATTCAATGTATTCGTTTATTGAAATTAACTTAAGCTGTCTTGATTTGGATGTGAATATTTAAGATCTTTGTGTTTACTATACACACTATTAGAATATACATTCATTAGATTTATTCTAAAATGGATTAACAATGTAGTAAAGAATTGTAATTTTTATGCAAAGATCTGTTCTATATTTTGGGAGTAAATATTTATGAAATATTTATAATTATTGCATACTTTAAACTTTTAAATATGCTAAATAAGCAAATAATGTTTATATTATAATTACATCAAATAATAACGTAACAGGCGTATAAAATTATTTAGGGAATAATATCATAACGAATTTTACAACAATAAATACATAAATAATAAGCACAGACAAGCTTCATGTGATACGATATCAATTTTTAGTCGAGTTAACATAGTTAAATACTCTAAAATTACCCCTCATGGCAAATATTATCTAGAGATGAGAAGACTTAGCATGAATAATTTGGCATAAGGTAATGTTGGGCTTTTTGTTGGTTGACGATGACTCAACTCGCTGCTTGTTTGCCGGAAGGCTATTAGCGAGGGGTGGTGATGTAACCACTTCCGTTACGGCTACTTCTCCCAATCCAGGATACAATTTAATTATTGATAATGATAGTATATTATACGATATGTTGTTTCGTTGATATCAACTTCTTTTTAAAATGGATCTGTTCAGTAGTGTATGCAATCCTTCATGTCTTTAATTATTTATAAAACGAGAGGTTGATTTTCATAAACATAACGAAACATAAAATTTCATTTAAATATTCAGTAATAAATATTGAAGACATAAAACCCCAACTATATTAGAATATACTATAATTAACTGTATTTGATTTTAAAAAATACTATCATAAAAATATTAATTACAAATATCAATTTATTAACTGTTAAACTACACTTTTAAATATAGTTTTTTAAATCTTTTACCTATATAATTTTTATTTATAATATTTAATAGAAATTCAGTTACAAGTTTTAATGTACATTGAAACGTTAACTTAAACATTTTTCTTATATTCTTTTGAATAAAAATGTTAAAATATGATTGGATTGAATGATGAAATGAATATTTTCATTTTGCATATGTTCATTTTTAAATTGCTTGAATTTGTATTCATAATTATTTGATTGATATAATGCTTGAAAGTTACAACTAGTGAAAAATATTCAAAAATATTCACTAGCCAATCGAATTAGTTTATTTACTAAAGCTGTAAACATCCGGCGTTAATTTGATAATTGCTAGTTTTAATTTTTAATGTAAATTTGGTAGGTATTAATGTTAATAATTTAATTTAATTATAATATCCAAATTTCATGTATTATAAATTGATCAAATATAATTAAATTTGTACACATTTATGTATATATATATATATATATATATATATAAAGAGAGAGCGAGAGACAGAGAGATAGATAATATTTTTTAAATAGAAGTATTATAATAAATACACATGTTCATTAAATACCTGCAAAGTAATAATCTGTTAAATAATAAAAATAATAATGTATTGTAATACAATAATTTGAATAAATAAAACGTATTAAAAATAAAACGACAATAACACTTGTGTCATGTAAAAAAATCGACATTTTAATTTCATAACTCTATGTGGGTTGATCTTTTTTATATTCAATCGTATATTGGACTCCAACCACATTTTCAAATACACAATAGCCACTGATGATGAATTCAAATGTAGAATGAAACCAAAATTGTAATCCGATTACGTAGAATAAAAACCGATTGAATTATTGGTGTATACATACACTTCTGTCGTACTCTGATATTATATAAAATCTATTTGGTACGAAAGCGATAGAAATATTTTAAATCCACGCTTAAGATGCATAAAATATGTAATGATTGTTACCCACACAAATCTGTTTTTTCAATACATTTTATCGATATTTTTCACGCTGGGATTTTTCAATGCTATTAATTTATTTTTCAGCGACTGCTGATAATTTAATTAGTGAATTCTAAGTCAAATATAATGGAAACACGTTAATAGGATTTTATAAAAAAATATGTAAATATATATTTTATTTTTAAATTGGTTTATACGAAAATGTTTTGATTTTAAATAGAAAAATTAAATGAAAATAATTAATGTTATTGTTGGACTATTAAAAAATGGTTAGTCAATTTATTATTTCGAACAACAGTATTATTTCGAAATGTATTGCAAAAAAAAAGAAACTTTAATTTCTATATTTCTTGTATAATACTAAGTTTATAAAATGACTTAATTTTGATATAAGAAACAAAGTGAATGTGTTAATTTATTGTCAAAAGGATTACGAATTTAAAACTAAAGGTCATTAAAAAAATAACTAAATATTTAATATACGGAACACTAAGGCATCTAGAATGACTAGAAGCTATTTTTAATTATAAAGACTTCAAATTTACGTTTAATCGTAATTGTTTTCAGTTATATATTTTTTAAACGATTACTTTTAAATATTTGAAAAAGTGAGAATTTTTTTCAGTTCTGATAAAAATATTTTGTACAAAATTTACTAGTCTAATCAATTAATAAATAATTATATTTGTTTTTATTACTTAAGCCTTTTTTAAATATTTTTGAAAATATTGTTCGAATACATTTCTGTGAAGAGTGTTGAATTAATTAAATATTTTATGTATATGCACTTAAAATATTTATGACTTAGATACAATATGATATATAATTGTTGATCAATGCTTTTCTGTATAATAACTTTTAGGAATTTTAGATATACATATTATGAATATATGTATTTTTCAATTATAAAGACATATAAATATTTATCTGTATGGTCATTATATAACGTACATAATTCTCGACTACTCTTTCTAATTATATTCAAAAACGAATTAATTCATAAAATACGTAAACAAAAGAACAAAACACTATTTATTCAAACAATCTAATTGTTGTTTTTTCCTGTTATGTTAATAGCGTGTTTTAAGATGCTGAAGACAATGATTGTTAAACCATTTGTTCGTTTTGTCTTTGAGACGCCTATCCGAAAATTAAATTAAAAATTAACAAGAAAATATCATTTGTGTACAGTGAAATGTACAAAATAAAATGTAAGTTATGTTCTTTTTATAAGACTCTTGACAGTAATAATTGTGAAACAATCTTCAATTTACACTTAAATTACGTACATTTTTGTTAACAAAATGGACGTGTTTGTAATATATACAGATTTTAATAATTCACGTACCAACTTTAGTGTTAGAGAAAATTAGGAATTTTTATTATTTTTCTAAATAATTTATATAATACGTTAACTTGTATTTTGAATACAAAACGGTTATGGCACATAAAGGATATGTTTAAAATTTTATTTTCGTATTATGTATATTTTTTACATTTCTTCCATTATTTTAAAATAATAAATTTATAAAGACGCTGAACAAGTATTTCGTATTTAATAAATTTTAAAGTAACAAGTAAAGAAATGAAAACAATTGATTGAAACATAATTTGCGAACATTGCTAGTAAAACACATTTTTTTACTTATACTATGAACAAGTGTATACAATGTATTTTTTTGGAAATATTATTACCAAATAAAATCTTATTAATACATGTATTAAAATCAAAATATTGATCTAATATCAATTTCATTATTTCAAATGTTATTTGAACACACACACACACACATATATATATATATATATATACATATACATATAATATGATATTAGATAAATATAGATATTATTAGACACAATTTCTCATACATATTCTATTATTAAATTGTATTAAAATCAAAATATTAATCAATATCAATTTCATTATTTCAAATGTTGTTATTTGAATATACACATACACACACGAATGCATATATATATATATATATATATATATATATATATATATATATATATAATATGATATCAGATAAATATAGATATTATTAGAAACAATTTCTCATACATATTTTATTATTAAATTGTGATTGTAAAATCACCCAGAGTATTAATTAAGGATATGATAAAATATATTAATTATATTAATCTTAAATATAGCTGGAACTTAAAAGAGAATATATATATATATATATATATATACATATTTATCATTAGTAAAGATATGATTTTAAATTAATAAACATTGTATGGAATTTCTGGTCACTGTGTCAAAAATGATTCCAATCTCACAATTACAGCAGAGATATCTAATTAATAGCTTTCCAGCACCTGCTAGCTCACAAACACCCTCACCCTCACACTGTTATTTGAACATGTTCGTGAACAAAATTACGTTTGTGGATAAAACCGTTGTATAAATGAAAATAATTAATATTCAAACTGATATTTGACTGAATTCAATCAAAATGATTCATGATAGTTTATAGAAAATGACCATTTTTTAATATATTCTAATAGATGAAATTTCTACGAAACAAAAATACTATTTTGGATCCTCGCATTATTATAAAATGTCGTTTTCGAACAGGAATATTATTGAGATGAAAAAAATAAACTGTCTTCCTGATAATCATATTAAATGTTCTAAGATAATAATTGTATCATAGTTAGTAAAATATTAGGTTGTTAAGAAAATAATTGCGGTTTATGACCTTCAAATTCATATACATAGCTGTTTTAAGTGGTCGAGAACTGTATGATGACTAACGCCTAACTTTTGTGCAAGCTCTTGAATTGCTGTAAGTGGTTCTAATTCAACTAAAGAATTCAATTGGTCGTTATGAACTAGAGAAAGATATCTGCGATCTTTTTCATCTACAAGACTCTCGTCCCCAGCATGACATTTTTGAAACTACCATTGCGCTGCACATTCTTTAATAGTACCCACACCAAAAGCATCGTTTAGTTTACGAGCAACTTCTGCAATTTTACTAACCATTTTGAATTCATATAAAAAAATTACTCTTATTTTCTTCTTTTCCATCTTTAATTCAATAGCCTAATTTGAAGCAAAACTAATAATACAGACCAAAATCCAGATCGAAAATGCATTTTAAAATGATATTAATACGAAGAAGATGAAATGATACTTTCATTAAAAAATTAAGGTTAGAATTCAGAAAGCAAAAACCTCAAATATTTTTCTATCAACTTGTTTCAAAATAAAATTCTACAAGTTTATTTTACAGTTTTTAAAAGGTATTTTTAAGTAATATTTATAAAAAAGTATGTTTTGATTTATATAAATAACTCTCTTATTATAACTCTAAAAGTACCATTTATTTTAGTCTTTTGAAATAACAAAAGTCAGTTAAATCTTTAGAATAGAAACACTTCAAATATATTTGACATTGATTACACCTCTTATAAATTGTTTATGGATTTAGAAAGAAAATATATTTAATGTTCATATAAATAGGCTGTGAAGAAGGAAATTTATAATTTCTGTTCATAAATTAAGAAAATTTAATTTTTTAAGTGAAATGAATAGAAACACAAATAATTAAAATATTATCAGAACGAATGTATTTATCATAAGTGTGAATCTGTATTATTTTAAATACGTGTTTTTAAATTAAAAAATGAAGTTATTTGAACTTATAATAAATTATAATATCATATATAAAGCTACAATAAATATTTGACAGAAAAGTAAAGTTTTTAGAATGTAAGCTTTCTATAATTAAATTTGAAATTACAAAAAAAAAATAGAATTTTCACAATAGTTCGTTGTTGTTACATTTAACATTAATATGCACTCATTATTTTTTTTTAAATAACTACATATTAATATCAAGATTTACACACACTGAGATGATATAAAATTATATTCTATTATATTTTACAATTTGTAAGTTAGAATTCTTTATTTAAGAAGACGTATTAATTAAATTTTCTTCATTGAAAAGATGTTTTCAAATTTCAAATACGAAAATTTAATAATTGTTATTAAAGTAATATCTAAATAATGTTTACAATTTCAACTGATCAGTTTTTATATAGAACTATAAAAAAAAACGAACAAAACCAAGAAAGCTATTTCCACATCTGTAATAAAAGGTCTTTCGTAAATTACGTTCGACTGAGATTGGAATGCTATGAATTTATTGAATCGAATCATCCATGAACAGCTTCGATTCCATGACACCGTATTACTTGGCTAGAATGCAAAGACATGTTTTAATTTTGAACATTTTTAGATATCTGTAGTCTTAAGGAAATGTTACGTTTTATATTTATAGTTATATATATATATATATATATATATATATATATATATATATATATATAATTAATAAGAGCATATAAAAATTGTGACCTAAATTGATACATTGAATATGTTACATATTTTAAAGCTTTTTTATTACATTCCCAAGGATTTTTTGTATGGAAACTAGTGTTTTTTTAACAATATAAACTCTATCAACAGTACATTTTAAAATTAATGAAAATATCATTTTAAAATAATTTATTACGGATTTTTTTAATTATTTTGATAAAAATTATATTATAAGGATTTGACATTATTAAAATGTTTTTAATATGTTAAATTGAAAATGTTTTAATCATTTTTGGGCTATAACATTTATGTAAACCAATGAACAATGAATGTGAATAGTCTTGATTAACAAATTAAAATATTTTTTATAATCTGAAATAAAATTAGATAATATTTTTAATGATTTTTAGGTAGTAACTTTCTTTTAAATTATTTTTCAACACCGATCCATAGAAAATGTATATATATATATATATACATATGCACACACATTTTATATGTATATATATATATATATATATATATATATATATATATTTATTAAATGTGTTTTTTACATATTTGGATATAAAAAACAATTCTGCATAAAAAATTAACATTAAATAATTTAAAATGCATAATTTAATGTTGTAGAAATTTTAAGAGAGTGTATAAAGTTCAATTAGAAAAATGGGAGTAAGTAGAGTTTATAAAAATCATTATCTTTGTACGTAATTGTATTTTTATTATAAATTTTCTGTAATTTTAAAAATAACAAAAGTATTTTAGATTAATTTAATAATAGAAACGATTGTAGGTTTATCTACAATGAAAATTGTTAATTATTATACGAAACAGCGATTTTTTATGATTTATTGATATATTTGAAGAAAAAATATTTAAACCGAATATTTTAGCAAGAATATAAAAGTATCATGTTAATTTTTAATAGATGGATTCAAGCTTGGAATGAGTTGCATTCTTACATCTTCAATCCCCTCCTTTTTGAATAAGAAAGTAAGAATAAAAACGAAAAAAATGGTAACTGAAGCGAATAATTAAAAAAAATATAGCTCCTTTCAAACATTTATCACAGTGTTAACTATCCTATGAAGTAATTTAAATTATTATTATTAACTACGATGACAGTTTGTGATGATAAGATAAAAATGGATAATAGATGGATTTTAAAACAAGAATAGATAAGAATTGATTTGAATATAATAATTGTAATGAAACCATATTCTGTTCTAAACGAAAATAGTATTAAAATTATAAACAGATTGACAACATATACTCAAACATACACATTTTAACTGAGTTGGAGTTCGATAATGCGACTGAATTCAAGTACATAAATGAATTATTATTTGAAAGACCATGAATACTTTTTATAAAGTTGTCAGTAAATAATTATTGTTTATTTTTGTATCCTGATATGCATTTTTATGCCAATTTTATCAATATAAAATCTTCGTATTAATTCACTTGCGAAAGCATGTCCATTATTAAAAAAAAATATAATTATTATTCACATATTTTAGTTATGTACAATAATCAAACTATATATTTTTTTGTTATTTTACTTTTACATTTAAATGAAAATAAACTTATTTAATATTCTAAATAATCTGCTGATTAATAAAATATTGTATATTGAAAGTTTAACTATAATCGAATATATTAATTAAATATTTATTTTGTTAACTGTTTGATAAAAAATACTTTATAAATATGCCAAATAAAATAAAAACGTATGCCTTCTTCCAAAAAAAAAGTATTTAATAAAAAAAGAATATTAAACCAAATTGCATTCTTGCACGATGTAAAGAATTTACACATATATAAAATATGTTACATGTAAAATCACTATCATCGACAAAAATACTTATCAAGCTAACCTACTTCCGTTAAGACAGATGATTGTCTACAAATACAAACCTCATTTCTAATCCTGAGCGTACTTTGTGTTCGAAATTACAACGACGATCGGTGGTCGGAAGTACTCATGCAGTGCAGAACGGATACAAAGCGACGCTGGTAATGGCGGCTGATCCACTTCCGGCCGACTGCTGGACACTGTGAGAGCCTTGATTACATCCTTTTGTGTCACACAAGTCTCTCGGTACCACGTTGTATATGCGCACATTAGTTTAATTCATCTCGTTATGCCGCTCTTGTGATACATTTTTTTCGCGATAATGTGACATTATTTATTTCTTCAATAATGATTCTTCCAAAGAGAAAAAAAAACCCTTCGCCGGATAACAAATACCCGTTTTATAAGAATAGCTTCGGAAAGAATTGAATCGTTTACTTGAGAAAAGATTTACACGGAATAAAAGAGGTCAATCATTAGAACTAACAGTTTTCAATAAAGGAAAATGCTATCATAAATAACATAAAAGGCATTGTTTTGATATATATATATATATATATATATATATATATATATATTTAAAGGTCGTATAAATAATTTTGATTGGGATGTAATATATCCTTACGTTTATCGAGATCGTGCGGTTCTGCTAAATAAAAATGTTGATACATTACAATAAAATTTTCGTTCATACAGTGATATTCAACATTTTCAACAGAATCACATTCTATGAATAAAATTAGAACCATTTTAGATATTATTTACAGTTATTAGATATTAAATTTGAAAGGAAGGAAATGCTATTGAAAAATATTAATGATACTGTAAATATTATTTTAAGAGATGTAAAAATATCATTTTTCGTGAAATCAAAACTAACTTAATATAATTTATACTATACATTATGTTAATTAACGGTGTGAATATATTATTGTACTTTATAAACCAGAAAATTTTAAATATTTTACAATTTACTATTTTACTATTTACAAATATATATATTAAAATGTATAAATTTTTCATTGCAGTATATTACATAAAAATAGTTTGATATCCTATAATTTAATACTTATGAACACAACTGAACAGAAAATAATTAAATTTACATAAAAGATAAAACTTGTTTTATTATAATACAAAAAGAATATTACATATATATATATATATATTATATATATATACACATATATATAGGAGATGATTTTTTTAAAAATAACCAAATACTAACAGAAAACCTATATAAGAATATTTTTCAGTCTTTAGCACTCTCGATACAAAACGAATATCCATAATCATCAGATAAATAAACAAATATGTGCTCCGAACACTTTAAACAACAATTGCAACCACTTCAGTGTCTGTCGTCGACACTTAAATATGACACATTTAATTAACACAAATATACCTGGGCACGTATCTTTATTTACCTATATGTATGTGGACGTGGCGTGACGATTAAAAAACTTCGTCAGGAGTTTGCTCATTCATCCATTCGTCTATCCATCCATATACATATATATTATCAATCCACTAGTGGATATACGATGATATGTCGTATTGTCTGTTTACCAATGCTGCTAGACAGACGTGTGTAAATATGGTGGTTGAATGTTGGTGATGACAGAATGGACAAAACCGCACTAGACTATGATTGTTTTATGTCAAAACTGTACCGGTCAAAACTACGACAGTCATTCTCTACATTTATTTGGTATCTAAGTATACGATTTGAAATTAGTTTAAAACATTCCAAATATGTACTATTCGATTTATAAATAAAACCTTAAATAATTGATATTTTCAAGTTAGAGTGATGACTAATATCTGAATTTAAACGCCTGCTTTAGATGCCACTTTCCAGTAATAAAACGATTATTTTACATTTTTAATGAATTTATATTTTAATAACGATCTATCGTATAAATAATCTAAATAAAAGAACACCATGTTGTGTTATAATATTATATGACTTTCTATATATATACATATATATATACATATATATATATATATATATATATATATATATACATATTATTTAAATTGAAAAAAGATAATTGGCATAATACAGTTCTGGCACTGTGGCTAAACTCACTTTCACAAATGAATTATTCTTTCATTTCACAAAACATAATGGGTTTTTTTTTATCACAAATGTTCAATTAATTATTATTGACCATTTTTTTATCGTTTACACTCAATTCTATTACCATTCACCATAATATCAGCCTCAAATAAGGTAGTATCAAAATTTTATTTTCTGTACCGTATTTTTAATGTTTTTTTTTTTATAATATAGTGTTCTGAACATGATGGAATTGCCATGAGATGCGTATAAGTAATAATTAAAAATAATCAACAATCATTTATTAAACAATTTTGATTAGATATTTTTTATGATTCGCGGAGATAATGTAGGTTAGCGAATAATTTGTTTGTGAAAAATAATTGAATTTTTTAAGTACATCAGCTAAATTTAATAAATTTATCAAAATCTTTTTATAAACACAAAAAAAATAAAATTGTTAAATATTATTCATAATTTTATTTTTTTTTCACTAGGAATTGATTTATTGTAATAATTATTATCTATATAAGTGACTAATTAGCTTCAAGACCTAGTATTTGATTTTAATGAGAAAAGTATTTGAATTCTTTTGAAA
>CM068313.1:27285824-27318324 GCA_034766995.1 Acanthacorydalis orientalis
CTCGTCCAACCATCCAAAATATATAGATCAAGAATTTTTTTTGTTTGTAAAAACTTTTTTATGGCTTATATATCATATAATAAATTGTAAAGAGTCGCAGTATCACAACGGGACGCCTTGTGAAATCCGCAGGCGATCCGCCTGGCCAGGACACAGCCTCACTGTGTGCATAATGTAATAGTTCTACAAATTGTTCTGTCTGAATGATATTCTTGTTCTGCTTAACATATTCCAGCTGTTAGCTATATTCACGACATCACGTATTTACTATTTGTTTAAAATATTCCGACATATTCTGTATATTTGCTATTCGATTTATAAAATATATATAAGTATCACATTTTTGTAACAAAGATCACGATTGCATTCATTATTACTTAAAAAGTATACTGATATATTTAAAGAAATAAAGTGAAGAAATATATCATAATAATCAAATATTAGAAATGATTTGAGTAAGTTTCATATTTGCACGATACTATAAAGGTGAGCAGTTTTAATGCTGTAAAATTACAATACATCTTTCTTACACACAGAGATAAAAATAATTGATCTTCTAACAATATCATTTTCTAGAAAGAAGTAATGTTAATGTTTTATTTTCAATAAATTAATTGTTCCATATGACAAATTAATTAAAAATCATACAAGATCGTTAGTTTGCTAATAATATTTAATGAACTTTGAATACATATAATTTCTTATATTATTAAAAAATAACATTTATGTTTATATTTCAGTTTGTTTCGGGTAAAATAGATGTAATTATCAAAGCAAGTTATCAAAAAAAGTTTATGTTTAAAATGAAATGAAACAATTTATATAGAATTGATTATTTATTTGAATAAAGATATTTCTTTAAAGTAAATAAATCATATTATGATAATCATAATTACGAAAATATAATTGATTGTCGAGTAATATTTTTTTAATGTATTTGAATGCAAATTTATAATTAATAATCTAGTTTTTATAATATAGAATTTGTTAATGCATTAAAATAATTGACCTAATCAGTTTAAAACAGAACGTTAGCTACAGACGTGAACACATAAAGAACATACACACATATGTTTTGTAAAATATTCTCAATAATATGTAAATATTTAGTGAAAATGACAGAAAATATATGTTAATGCACATTCATTCCTCTAACGGTTTTGTTGGTATTCCTGAAGAGAATTTCAAATATTTTTGAAGATATAACGATATAGAATATTGTAAGATACACGTTGTTATGTGAAGGTTTTGAAAACAAATTGACGATACATACATACATTACATATATATATATATATATATATATATATATATATATATATATATATATATCAGCAGAATTTCATTATTTGTCATCGTTATCTGTCTGAACTTTTAATTTAATATTAGATACGTAGCAAATGCTATATAAAGTAACTACCCTTAACTAGATTTATAGTAAATACGAAATAAAGATTAACATATTTAATAAAACATGCATAATGGATTATGCAGGAATGTATTTAGATAGAGGGGTATTTGTACTAACAGAGAAAGGGTGTTCAACTGTGCAGTAAATTGGTATTCATATTCCTGTATTTAAAAATTAATCTGTGGTATTCGTAGTAACCTTATACTAAAAAAATATTGTTTGTGAAATATGAAAAATAAAAACTTTTATTCAATTAATCAAAGGATTCGTGTTGATAGATAATTTTATTTTTTTTAAATCTTAGATTTAGGATACGTCCTCGACATACATTTAATTATGTATGTATTTTTATGGACTTTAATTCGTGTGATGTACAAAAACAAATATATACCTATATATATATATATGCGTGTGCGTTCACTCTCTTTTTGTAAATATAATTTACTTTATGTACAATTCATTAAACAATGTTTTAAAAAAGTGGATTAAGATATAAAGCGTGAGAATATAAAGTGAATTAGTTCGGAGAATTTTATGTAGGAAATTGAATTGAAAAAATAGAAAAGTAAAAACTAAAATATTTAATTCTCTTGAATCATAGATAGTTTTTAATACTAAAATACTTTTTAAAGTCATAAAAAGCACGTATAGTACGTTCGTACGTACGTACGTTCTTACGTGTACAATTAGTTCTAGAACGTTTTATATTTAGTTATTTTTTGAAGAAAAACCGATACGTTATGGTTGAATGATTAGTAATGCGACTTTTAGATAAATCTCTTGTGTTTAAATAATTTATTATGAGCAGTGTTTTTCTTCAAAATTAAATTGTGATAAAATATGTCAATATAGTTTTAATAAGAGTTATTAACATAATTACAATTAAGTACCCAATAATAATTAACTGCATTAAAGGAAATTGCAAAAATTACTGTTCTTTAAATATAGATATTTTAGTCATTTATATAAAATAATTATTAATAATTAAAGTAAAAATGAAAGCTAGAGCTCCAAAAATTAGAGCTTTACATATGAATCGGAAATGTTTCATAATGGGAAATACATGACATTTTAATGAATAATTAATAAAACTATCTTTATGTTAAAAACCCTGATTCTATTTGATATATATATATATATATATATATATATATATATATTATGTATGTGTATATATATATGTACATATATATATATATATATATATATATTATGTATGTATATATATATATATACACATATATTCAACATTTTGATTTATAATCTATAAAAAATAAAGTATATAAATGAACTATTCTGCAATAGGTAAAAGTGAGAAAAACGTATGTAAGAAAGTACGATTAATAATGTCTTAGTTTTGAAATAACTGTCATCAAATACTCGTAACAATGAATTATTTTTTAATTCAAATAATTAAAAACTAGTATTTTTACATAAAATATGAACATTTTATCAGTTTATTTTATCTAACATATATATATATATATATATATATATATATATATATATATATATATATATTTGATTAAATAATTAATAGTAATCATGCTGTTAATTTGAATACATTCTATTTGTTATTACAAAAAAATATCAACTTAATGAAGGTAGCTCGTAAAAACGAGAAAATTAAAATTTATTTTTCATTAGAATAATATTTTTATGCAAGTAACAATCGATGAGCTTATAGACAATTTTATAATCCCAACAAATAAATTTGAAGTTAAATGAACGTTTTAAAATTCTATCATAAATGTTACATTCATTAGTCGTTAATCTTTCAAGGTCTCATTAGAAAAGAATTACAACATACTAAAGTCAAAAAACAATTAGTAAAAGTAATTAATGAAAATGGTGTACGTTTATGACTGGTTTTTTTTTACTGTTAAATATTCATTTCGTTTCACTTAGAGCACACAAAACGCGCAAGCAATAGAATGACAGTTTTGTGTAATTTTCAGTGTGTATAAAGAACTGTCGAATCACTTTATATATTTATATATAAAATAAGTAGTGATTTTAAATGTGATCTGTTTGTAATTTTGAATGTAATGAAAAGAAGATACGTTTATTTCCGTTATTAACATTTTTTATGAATTTATTGTCTAACATGTAGTAAAAGAAATGTATAAAAATAATTTCATATATATATAAATCTGGAAATATATCAATATCTCATTCGAGTGGACAAATTTTATTACGGCTGGAGAAAAATAAAACCAAAAATTCAGACGTCGTTATAAATCACGGTTGACTATGACAAGATGGCAGACGCGCACATACGCATGATTCGCCACTAGCGCCGTCGTCTTGCCGGTACGACAGATGGCAAAGCAAACGGCGGACATCGCACACTTTTTGTTTTGCTCTTTGCGAGGTCGGTCCAATATCATCGACACGATAAATCGCCCCGTGCCGTCATCTGCTGCAGCAGCCCTAGCCATGAGGAGCACACATACACGTCCGCGAAGAAAACATCAGGGTTGTATTTAGGGACGGATTGCAAAAAGCACGATTCACGTATTGTTTTCGTTAGGAAAAACGACGTTGTACCGTAATAATTGAGTAATTACAACTTATCTATAATCAACAATATGTCATGTAGAATAACTAATTTGATTAGTATTCGAAAGTGTTTCCAAAACGTTTTTATCAATAATTTCCTTTATTAATAAGACCGGTAAACAAACGAATTATAATCAAAATTATACATATACATATATATATATATATATATATATATATATATATATATATATATACACATATGCGTATATATATGTATATACATATGTGTGTGTATATATATATACAGGGTTTACCAATAAGGACTCAATTTTTTAATTTGAAATAAAACACAAAATTTATTGTAAATAATAGTTGGGTGTATGCCATTTACAAATGAACAAAATGTAGTGTAAGTGGCCACCGCACGCTTTCTTACAAGTACATCTGTCATTTAACGCGACCCCAAAGAAAGTAGTCCAACGGTGTTAAATTGTAAGATTTCCGTTGTCAACTAATATCTCCATTTTTGAAAATAACGCGATCAGGAAATTTTGTCTCCAATAAACCTCTTGTTTCATCATCTTTATGGTTTGTTACACCGTCCTGCTGGAACCATATTTCCTTCAGATCAATATTATCTAATTTTTCCTACAAAAAGTTTGATAACATGTTTCGGTATCTTTCTCAATTCAGAGTAATCGCTTTATCGGCCTGATTCTCAAAAAAGGTAAGGATCAATGACTCCACTGGACCAATGCACACACTAAACATTCACTATTTCTGTATGCAGTAGATTCTCAACGATTACACTCAGATTTTATTAACCTCAGATTCGGAAAAGTTTATTGCTAACGTAGCCAGAGACTTCGAAATGACCCTCACCGCTAAAGATGACTTTTTCAGAAAAATCATGTTATTCCAGTATCCAATTAACAAATCTCCGATGCAGTGAATAGTTTGCTGACTTCAATTCTTGTGTTAATTGAACCTCATAATCTTTCAGCAATACATCATTATGCAAAATACCCCATGTGATCATCTGTGAAAGGCCTAATTGCTGTGAATATCATGGAATTGACATTTCTGGCTTTTACGATACACTCACAAACAAAGTCAATATTTTCTTCAGAATGAGCATTTTGAACACATGTTGGTGTTTCATTATCTTTAACCGATGTTGTGTCTTCAAGTTTACTCAATAATCAAAGAGTTGTTGATTCAGATGAGTGAGTATTTCGAAAATAAATATCACATGACTTATGAAATGTATTTTTTTTAAAACGACCATTTTCATAATACAATTGTATTATTTCAATGCATTGTGTTGTTATATATGAAGCCATAACTAAAAATGGTAATGTTAAAACTTAACAAATGTAAAAAAATATAGCTGCCAGTTTAAAATCTGTGAAATATAACCACTTAAAAATTGCGACCCTATTGGAAAATCCCTTTATATGTTATATCGACATCATAACTATCAAATATTTTAATTACTTTAGAGAATTTAAAAGTAAATGCGATAATTGATAAAACCAAGAATCATTAGTTATTGTATGCAGTTGATATTAATACGTTACATTTTGATATTTGAATACAATCTCTTTTTGAGAGACCACGAAATTCAAATTATGCTAGTTTAAATAATGTACGTATTTAAGAATGACAATGGAATGTTCTTGCATATTTTAATAAAAATTTCAATAAAAATGTATGAGGTTATAAATTTATTTATTTATAATACGTATCAGTATTTATTTATCTATAAATAGGGCATTAATCATCTATTTGTAAAAGATGATAAAAGCAGTATCATCAAATTACGAACGCTAAAAAATAATTATTCACAATGAGATTAGTAATTCATCTTATATTTTTTATGAAATATCTTTCTCTTCCTGTTTTTAGAACTCATTGTTTAACAAGGTTTCATTTGAATTAAAGTATCGTTTATAAGATATTTATGATTTTAATTCAAATGTTATCAATCAGTAGTCTTTTGTAAACTAACTGATTAGTTAAGTTTGTATTGATTAGATTCTTTATGTAATAAAATAATTTTGTAATATTTCCGAAATTTTTCTTGTCCATATATTAAGATAATTTGAATAGCATACATATTTACACACATGTATAGTGTATATGAATATATATATATATATATATATATAAATAAATGATAACCTTTATATTTGTTTATTCGTTATTAGATTATAGTCAATGAAAAAAACATAAAAAGAATCTTTAAATGTTTATTATATATGTATATAAGTGCTTTTGTATTTTAATATTAAAATTGTCTTCTTTGTTCCGTGTGTATTAAATACGTCACTGGTAAGAATTAAGAAAACGAAGCCTGAGGAGAACCCGCGTGCGTTTCTTTTACGGCTCACAGGTGGTGTTAGTTGCAGAGACCCGATTGATTTTATCTTCATAAGCATTGACGGACCGTGAAGAGGTATGCCAAGTATCACGGTAAGAAAATTTCTTTACTTACACACTTCGTGAACTTGGTGATAGGCGGAAGAATTGGAATATAGTCTGGAACTGACATACCGAAGTGATATAAAAAATTGGTAGGTGTCTCCGCGATGAAAGATACACAATATATAACGTGTATGGAGTGTATACTTTTCGACTGAATTTATTTTGTTGTGCGAGAATGAAAATATTATGCATACATGAACTGAATTCTCTTCTATTATAATAGCAGAAATTTTTTTCGTACTTTTCTTTTTGATCCTTTATTATAATTTACTATAAACGTTATTTATCAAATATACATTTATATTAATTATTTCAATTGAACTGAACATTCAAAATAATTTTTTAATTTAGAAATTTAATTTTAAAAAATTATTTGATTAATAAAATCCGAATTTCAATTAATTCAGTAGCAAATTATTAAACTATTTTTTCACTGAAAATTAAAATAATAAGAAATAAATTGATATAATATATATATATATATATATATATATATATATATATATATATATATATACAAATTATGTTTTTAGTTCAGTATTATCTGAATTCTTTTAATCTAAATTACAGCGTTATTTAAAATACTAAAAAAATTGAAACCAATCATATAAACTTTATTATTTAAAGTTTCCCTCGTAAAGACAAGTTTTGTTATCGTTGGGGCGAATTGAATATTTTTCTTATACATTTCTGTCGTTTAATTTACATATCGATTTAATAAACTCAAGAATATTGCGATGTTTCACAAAGTTAAATTTAATATTTTGTTGACTTTTCAGTTAGATTCTTTTTTTAGCTCCACTAGAGTTCTATATAATTTGAACTTATTTTATTGAACTATAAACTTAACTTACATTCATTCATTTTGTTCTTTTTTTTATCATTATCTATTCTTCTTGTTGTAATTTAGTTTTGTTTTAATTTTTATTGTTTAAAATATTTTTGTAGATTCTCCTTTTTATTCGAATTATTGTCTGCAGTTCCTTGTAGAAACTTAAATAATTTTTTTATTATATTATCTTCGACTGTATTTTTTTTATTAAACAGAGTATTAATTAGAAGTGTGCTCTTTATATTATATTGATATGTAAGTACATGTTATTATAATAATAATTTATTTAAAACAACTTGTTTTAGTAAATACAATGCATTTTTTTAAAAAAATGTCGATAATTTAAAAAAAACTTATATTAGTTATTTCTAATATTATTTGTTTTACAGTTAGAAAAAAAATTGTTTTATTTCGTAAGCATGGATCCTTAGCAAAGTAATCTTGTCTACTTTAGTATATTTTTAAATCACGTTGTATTAAAAGAAATAAAAAAACCTGACAACAAAGGATAATTTAATGGTGATACTTCACAAGCCTTTAAAATATTAACTTAATTAAATATTATATATACTAGAGATTCGTGCAGTGCTCCTTCGGGCGAGGGGAGAGCTTTCGACTTTCGCCTATTAACGTTCGTGCATCCCTTAATAATTAATAGGAATCAACAAATAATGCATACAAATAATACGCATAAAATGTAAATCATATTTTTTTATTCGAAAAGTTTAAAATTAACACAAAAAATAACAGATTGAAAATAACAATTCAATTATCAGTGTGAAGATCATTCCATCACGCGATTCAGAGTAACCAATTAGAACGTAGGCCACGTAACTGATATCCAATCAGAACATGAATAAAAATCACGAACGTAAAGGGGCACCAATTTATTTATATATATATATATATGTTGGAATTAACATTACATTAGGCAACTAATGTTTAGAGTTATCGAATTAAAATAATTCTTTAATGGGTCAAATAACCCTTTTATGTTATTTTCTAGAATAATATATATATATATATATATATATATATATATATATATATATATATGTGTGTGTGTTTATAAAGAGATGTATATGTAAGTAAATAGTTAATTTTCATTTATACTATTACTAGACTCTCTTTATACGTCAATCTTGTGTTGACATTCTGTGTCACAAAATGAATATTTTCAAAAACAGATATATGCTCTTCATGTTCAATACAAACATAACAATGTAATTTCCTATTCTGTTCTCATTTTCGTACACATAACTACTGTTACAAATATCGAATAATCCAGTATAATTTGGCAAGTTTATAATATATAAACGTGTCATCATTTACGATGTCTTTCTTAGTTTGACATCAAACTTTAGGACCCTCTTGTGATATACGTATAACTTTTGATGTACAACCACAGCGCATGTATCACCAAAGTTATAAATCCACTACATAGAAAGTCGTATCCTACATTACGCAGTTCTATAAACTGGCGCCAGTGATATACAAAATATATTACTAGTATGAAACTTTACACTTTATAACCACATGTGATTGTAGTCAGAGCTGACTAATAACTTTGTTAATTAGGTTATTCTATTATTAAGAATGAACAGGGAATAAAATACGCTATCTTTTTCTGGTGCCGAATGGTTTCAATTAATCTTATGTAAATAACTGGAATACAACTTAATTAGAAGTTATTACCTGACGCACATAGGCGTGTAGATAGCGTAGTTAATTTATAGTGTTGTACTTTTAAATAGAACCGTATGCAGAATTTCAAATTACAATGCCACTGAAAAGATATTAACTGTACTTAACCTTACTTAAATTTCAATTAATATACCTTAAGTGTTTTATATTACATAGATTTATTTCGTTATCATGAAATTGTTTCACATTTGGATAGATATATAAATGAATTAATTAAAGAAATAAACTTTCTAATTTACAAATACTACAGAAAATAAAATTAAGTTTCTTGATTTGAAAAATATACATATATCTACAAAAAAATGCATATATCTGTAATGAATACAGGTATATTCATTTCGTATAAAAAATATAAAGAAGAATTGTAAATTATTATACAAAATAATATATATATATATATTTAGTTATTTAATTTAGAAAGTAAGTTAATAAATGTTCGGTTAAAATGATTATTAAAATGTTTCATTTATAAATTTCCTAGATATTTTTAATTTATAAAAATCAATATAACATACAGAATTATATCCTACAACATTATAATAAAAATAGTTTTCTTCAGCAAATATACATGGAACATTTTTCTCATTATGAGAAAACATTTTACCTCAAATTCATATCGTTCAGTTCATTAGAACGTCTACATCTTTAAGTCTTTCAATCAGACTGGATTTTCTCTGATATAGGTACATTCTTTCAGCAATCAGTAAAAATTGAAATGTATAGCACATTTTCAAAACGAACAGCACTAATGATCAGTAATGAACTAGAATTATCTGTAGACTAGAGACTTGTACGAGAAAAAGATTATTTGAAAACCATGTAGACTTTTCTTGAAATCTTAGAAAGACGATCAAAATATAAGAAGAGATAATTGAAGACATGTTTATATATATATATGCGAGTGTGAGAAAGAATAAGATGAAAGCATGTACGAATATATATATTCGCATATTTGTTAACAAAAATAGATGTGATATCCTCCTTTTTGTTAACGTATTTACTTAATATTTTTTTTCTTAAATGTTTATACATATACATAATATATATGTATATATATATATATATACATTTTTTATTTTAATTATATATATATATATATAAACAAAAAAAATATATATATATATATATATATATTTAAAACTATATATATAAAAATAAAAAATTTAAAATAATATATAAAACTATATCTTTCTTATTCAATATGACTTAAAACTCTTAAAAAATGACATTCATTATTTGCATTACTAGTTTATCTTTATGGAATATGTTTAGAAAAAAAATATTTTACACCTAATTACATTAAAATTGAAAATAAAATATTTGCCTATGAGATCAATTTCTCTTCTTATGTATTTTAAACAAAATATCATTTGTTTAAGTTGTTAGTGTTATTTATTCAAAAAGCATATTTATACACTGTTTTTATATGTGTGAAAAATAAAATTAAATTTGTTTTGATTCGCCGAGAAGATTAATGTAAAAATAAATAAAATAATTAAAAAAAATGTATATATATATATATATATAGTTGTTCCGAGTCGAAAGTTTGAAAGCAACGAACATTAAACTCGAAAGGACACGAAATTGCATGCAACAAGTGACCATATCTAAGCAAGTACCAGCTCTTGATTTAATTTTTGTATTACGCACAGTGACAAGTGAGTAGGCCGAGTTGGGTTTCAACCCTCACAAGTGCGTAATGTGTATGTAAAACATTGGCCTAAATTAATGCATGTTTCAAATGAGACTTTAAGCGATAAACATTTATTTAATTATTGTTTTTAGAAGTGATGTTTGTCATTGTGATTCTAAAATCAACTGAAATTATAAAATTTGCATTAGTTTTCTTGTAATCGTTGTGCTTGTAAATTATTTGTATGCATTACAAATTCTTAATAATTGAGTTAATAATTTTGTATCATTATTATTAATAACGTTTTAATACATAATCGAATAGAACAGATGATTGTAATAGGAATATCGATCTTGTTTAGTGATATTAAAATTAATCTTAGTTTGAGGATCAAAATTTGTTATTCATATTATATATATATATATATATATATATATATAATATGAATAAAATGATCAAAGATCATGATTGGTTTAAAAAAAATAATTTTAAAATATAAATTTTATAATCAAACTTTTTATTAATCAGGAGTAAATGTATGTGGTGCTATTTATCGCTTTATAGTGCATGAATCATTTTATGAAGGTACAATGACAGCATAAAAGTATTTATATATGCTTTTCAATCGTTGTACTTCGAGGACACAGATGTATTATAAGAATTTGAACAGAATATACTTTTAACATGGTGGCGTTGTTCCCTACTATGTCACTAATATAAATGAGTATCAAGATACATTTATTTTATAGTAATTTGAAGATTTGTTCAGTTGAAATTCCATCAGTCATTAGTCGAAGCGCTTTAAAACCCCAATAAATAAATAACTAACCAACCAACCATCCATCCATCCATCAGTCATTAGATCTCAACTCTTTGATATTTATTTTTGATTTGGATGAAGACTAGACATATTTAACAAAACCAGTGACAATACCGATTTTAAAGTAGCAATAGGAAATTAATAAAACCGTAAATAGTAACGAACTGTCAGAATATTCCTGAATATATTGACGTATGTGTTAATGGGTATGGTGGACAATTTGTATTTAAAATATAGTTGTAAACAATGGAAAATAATATATAAAATAAATGAAATTATTTCTGGTAAGTGATAACGACTTTTGCAAAAATTTTTATCATGTAAATGTTTATCTGGCAGGATATATTGAACAGAAATTATAACTTTCAATACAATGTCAACAAACCAAAAGAATAGAGAGTAAGACAGTTGTCTTTTTGGATAAGTATATATATATATATATATATATATATATATATATATGCATGTATGTACACGCAATGTATAATAAAGATATATATTCAATTACACACACCCAATTTGTAATAAACTGATACCGCTGGTATAATATGTATGAACTTGTATATATATATATATATATATATGCGCGTGTGTGTGTGCCTGCGTAAAATGAATGTATGTATGAAGTATACATGCACGAGTTTCTATATCTTGTTGTACTGTTTGTACAGGCGCACAATCGAATCTCAATAGAGATGAGTTCCCATGGGGTTTAGCAAGATGGGAATGCTCCTCGCAACCCGTTCATTTGTACGGAACGCTTGTTGAACTAGCGACCAAACCCCAATCCATGCATTCCCTTTCACGTCTCCGACTGCTGTCGTCCTGACAGTAGACGTGGTGGCATACATCCTCCTCCGTTTGTTTCAAATGTAATTACTAACATAGCTAATTAAAGTTTATCTGTGTTGTTTCAGCACTGTATTGTACGCTGCACAACTTAGCCAAGCTTGCCTGAACTTAGTCTTGTGTTATACTTTAGTCATCGTATGTAGAAGATTGTCTTCATGGGTGAAAGTGCGTGTGTGTTTTATGTGTTCGTTTTATAAGCATGTATATTAGATACACATACATAGACTTATACAAATGCATATTTGGGAGAATATGTAAATATTCATATCAATTAATATATATATATATATATATATATATATATATATATATATATATATATATATGTATGTATTATTTCATTTAAGTTTATATCAAAGAGAAGATTTGAATAAGATTTCAAAACATTTATTTCTACTTGAAAAATAATTCTTAAAAATATATCCCATTACAGCTCATTATTTAAAATCAAATTTCGAAATAAAATAACTTAATATATCTGTTATCAACTAGTTTCAAAGAAAGTAAACAATAATGATATAGTTTGCAAATATTTACTATTCATTATTATTACATTTTCGATTAATTTAAATTAATTGAACTTTAGTTAAATGAATTCAAACAATTTTTGATAAATTTGCAATACAGTTTTATTTCAAATTGAAATGAAATTCGGTACTATTGATAGAATATTAAAATAAACATAAGTATATTTAACACTTAGTTGTCTGAAAATAATATAATTATTTGAAATTCCTAAAAGATGTATGATAGAAATTAAATTTGAATACAAGAGATAATATTCTCAGAAAATGAAGCTCGAAAATAATGTTTACAAACGATAGTAATAAATGTACATATTCCATTACCGTTTTATAATATGCTATTAAGAGGCTTTATGCATTATTTTATAGTTGCCATTTTCAGTGGTTTACAAACAATATTACATAACGGTATAATGTATATATTTAAATAAATTTAAAATGAAAGAGCACTGTTATTATTATCATTTAATAAATATTAATTTGTGTTTAGTATTATTTAGTATAGTCATTGTATAATGCATTTAAATGAAATTATAAATTTAATATCTTACATAATGAGATAAATAAGATTATTCACAAAAGTATAGAACAATAGTCTGTTTGAGAGCTATTAATTTTTATTTGGTTCATTCTGGATTATCAAATCATCAAACTTTGATACATCTGAACGCTTCGATTTTAATTTAAATTTATTTTTTAATAACAAATATTTGTTATTCGTTATGATTATTCCAATTAAGTTTTAAAATAAGTTACCTTATAAAACATACATAGTTTTATTGAACATAATCCACATTAAATGTTTCCACCTGGAAAATAATCGAAACTAGACATGAAAAAAATAAGTTAATTTTTATTCATTTCGTATTATTTAATAATAATTACAGTATTTGTTTCCAAACTGTAGTTAAGAAACTAACTGTCTAACTTCTAACTGTCTAACTTAACACAAAATTATTTTGTCAATGGTATATAAGATTTGTTTTTTTTTATCGAGATTTTATTTATTTAACTAATTGTTACCAGGTTGTGTGATATAATATCGTATAAATAAATAATTTTCATTGTTATATTCAAGTTTATTCATACATATATACGTAAGTACATATATATATATATATATATATATATATATATATATATATATAAGTATACTTAATTATTTCTTTCGATAAAAAATGTGAATGGTTGTTTTATTGAATAACATAATAATGTCAATTACACGTGAGCATAAAAAGCTTATTACGAGAAAAAATATCACATCCGCTCAAATACATATAAAAGTCTGAAAACAGATACAGGATTACGACAGTTAAGTATAATTAACGATTTGAAAATAAACATAAATTCTTTGTTATACTCATAAAGTGTTATACGAAACAATTCCGTTGACTTTAAAACAAATATTCAAATATCGGATATGAATAGAGACGAGATGTATCAAAAGAAGAGAACAATAAAATGCGATGATAAAATCACATACGTCACGGGAACAGGTGTCAAATATAAATTTTTCTCGACGGAATTGTGAACGACGGCTCCAGTGATATATGGCCGCTTAAATATTTAGGACCCGTGAAATCCGATATGTTGTCGAATTTAAAATTGAATGATTCCTATATTTTATTTCCCAGTGCGTTAATGGTTAGTCAATAAATGAACTGAAAACTTGTTCTTTGTATTTACAAAATGAAACAAGTAGCTATAATGCAACATATTTACCTCACAATTTTGGTAATGTCTGTAGGTACTAATACTTTTGATTTTTCAGAATAATCTGCACTATAAAGTTACAAATATGGTTATACATACATACATACAATCGTCTGTACATTAATGAATATTATTTATATTTACATAACGTTCAAACATATTTTTTTTCTTAGTAGACATGTATTTATAAGAAAATAGGTTCTTATTTAAGTGTAAAAAAATAAAACTTATTAATTAATAATAAATCATGAAATAATAAATAAATTCATGTTATCAGAGAATTTAATCAAAAACTTCAACTAAATTTAATAACGTTTCCGATCTAATATTTGAGATCGGACTAAAAGCTGACAAAGAAACAAGTCAAATGATTTTACTGAATAAACAAAGTCAAGTAGTCTTGAAATGGAATCTGATTTTGCAACAAAATTACTCTAATTATTTTTTTACTTTAACAGCTTTAAATACACATTAAAAATATTAATATATTTCTGTACATTTTTTGATACATTTACATTGATACTGAAATCAAATTATAACAATGTTATACGTATATGTAAATATATATCTTTTAAACACAAAAAACATATTTGAATTATTTATGTAAATTATAAAGATTATTTTTATATTTTCTAATAATAATATTTAGATGAAAATATGTTTTATTTACAATGAAACGATTTTAGTATTCAAAGAAAAAAATTCAAAAGTAAGTATCGAAATTTCGAAACAGTTAAACTTGTTTCAGAGTAGTACTGTTAAAATTAACATGCATGCATGTTTCATACATTTTTTAATAAAAGTAATAAACAATTTTATATTTTGTTAATAATAAATTAGTTTGTAAACAGTGAACTGTTTTAAAAGTATCAGTGGTTACATATACCATTGATCGTGTGGTAAATTATAGTCTATGGTGTTATTAAAATTATGAATACATATTTTAAAAATAAACATTCATATTGGAATTGAAAACAATTAACATAATGAACCCATATAATACATGACGGGGTAAAAATATTATACAATATTATACGACATAGCGGTATATTAATTAAAACAATTAATTTGTGAAATATTCATTGATCTTCCTACATACGGATTGTATAATTTGTATATTCATTACTGATACTCAGTTAAGCACAATTCATATCAGCATGCTTTCAATTGTGTACTTTACGTATCTGATATTTATTTTGGCTTCTTTGTCTCAAATATATAGAACTATAAGAGACAAAAACAAATATGTGTAAATATTCCGAAACTAACAAAATGTTTTGTTTCTTGATTGGAAGTAATATTATTTCTCGGAATAGCTTTTAAGTATAGATGCGTTAAAACAATACAAAGATAATTATGTGTCGATGGATATAAACTTAATTGTCTCGACATGATGAATCTAAGGTTAAATTCTGCCAAATCGTACTCTTATATGCTAGAAACGTATTTTATGATACCGCATTGTTGAAATAATGAAGTAATTAGACAGTTATATCAGAGTATTCTGTTTTTATATCCAGTCATTTTATATAATTTACATGTATTTTATTGTCGTCTGTGGATTAATTAAAAACTGCTTGTGTTACCTACAGTGATATATTGCAAGATTATCGATATTGAATTTATTAATTAAATTAAAGACATATATTTATCTCTGATATAATTTATCTGTTTTGATAAAGATAAGATCATGAATTCCACGAAGAATCAATTAAATTTTTTTGACTTTTGATTTGCGCTCATTAATTTTAACAAAAATTTTCATTTATAGAATTTTATACTGTACATATTTTTACAAATTAATGTATAAAATATAATCAAAATTTATATTTAAAAATAAGAAAGTCTTTACTTTCGATATACTAAATGTATACTTGAAGGCAGGGAAGAAACTATCGTATATCATTTAAATTTCAACTAAATCTTATAATTATAACGATCTTGTATAATGATATACAACAAATCGATGTGATTATAGGCTCAGAGAAGATATTTCATATAAAAAAATATGTACAAGGCTAAAAATGTGTAATGTTTAATGTTGATAGATTACAAACTTTAATTAAATTTTATAGCAATGTTGTAAACTTTATAGTATGTTAAGAAATGTAGATACATTTATATTTTTAATAAAATTAATTATTTTTGGTATAAAAAAACTAAAATACACAATTTTTCGTTCATTGCTTACTATATATCTTCCCTTAATTGAATATCGAAACAATAGAAATAATTTTATTTAGGAAAATAAATGATTAGTCAGTTTTCTCAAAAAAAAAGGATTAATATTATAAATTACCATACAAAATAAAGTAACTGTCCAAAACATGAACATTTTTTGAGAAAAATTAATCGTTTTCAATATTAAAGAATTTTAATTTTTTATTACTATATGTTAAAAATGAACATTTTTAATTGTAAACAAATAAATTGAGTATTTTATACATAAAATTATATATATATATACATACATATAGGACTATATTACATTTGAACTGTTTTTAAAATATTATTATACGTTATTACTTTAAAAAAATAATGTATGTAAGGTTTGTAATAAATCAAAGCAACAATTTATAAATAATTGATAAAGTTAGAAGATAAAATGAAAATTTTAAAAATAATACTGAACACAAAATATATTTATGTACTTTGTATATATATTTTTGATAACATGTTGCGGAGTTCAATAATATCATAAATTGAATTTGAACCAACGACTCTTGATAACCGGTCTGTCATACAGCAACACACCTGCTTTTGACAGCAAGTTCAGTGCGAAAGTTCTTTATAAAATATAACTTAGTGTATAAAATCACATTTTAATTCCATTAAAAAATACACAAACTCAAAGAAAAAAACTTTTAAAGTGTGGATTCTAATAGATTTTTGAAATGATTCCATGTATATATATATATATATATATCTAAATATGATATTAATTTTTTTAATATTTTAAGATTTTTCATTGTGGATATGAAATAAATAAGAAAGTTGCATAAATATAAATTTATTTCTCAAATAGATTTTTTTAGAACAAAAACGATTAGTAAGTAACGTATTAAGAAAATTTGTTTTCAAGTTTACTTTTTACTCTTTTTCTTAATAACAATCTAATTTTATTAAATGTTCAATCAAGACTTTTACTGTTATTAAATTTCAAGTAGAATATGCAAGAGGAATGTGAGAAATTTATAGACACTTATTCTATAATTAATATATGTATTGCGATTTTTCTATTAAAATGATTATGGGTTTATTTCGATAATTACACAATGTAAATAATGGAACAGGTTAAAGTTATGACCTTATTGAAATTGTAATTCTTATACTCGTTTATATTTAGGATATAATGTTTTGCGCTACTCTTTTTAACAGAAAATAATAAAATAAATTAAAAAAAATATCCTCTAGATTTTCTAATGACTTGAATAAAAATTCAATTACTTAATTCGTATAATCTATCAAGTAAAATAAATAGTAATTAGTTCTATAATGATTTTAGTTTAAAAAAAGTTTAATAGTTACTTCGTACAGTTTTTATAATTAAAGTAGTATTAAAACTATGCTATTTAATGAAACATTACATAAGCATATGATAAACGGCAAACAAGATTTAATACATTAAAATTACTAGATCAATGTATATAAATAATACTGTAGGTAATAAAAACCTTAATATACATTTTTTAATAAAAAAAGAACACGAAGTTTCTCTCAGTTTTTCATACGATTTGAGTAATTGGATATCTTCAATGTTTACGAGCGCACATTTGTTTGTATATTTTGAAATTTTTATAAGGTTTCAGCTGTCGTTCTGTCATCGTAATACGTCCATTTTGATCTAAGGTGTTTCGTCACGGTATGATCATATGAAAATGATATCTTTATTGGTACAAATTTAAAGACATTATTGAAATCAACCAATAGCAAGCTACTATGTTGTATTACTAACATATGCGGGTTTATATTGTTTTTCTGGTTCACTTATCAACAGGAAACTATGGGCGGGGCTTACTTAAGTGCTTTAACTTTAATGCACATGTTTTTAATTTTATGTTTACTTTTTATGTAAATAATATACATATATATACATATACATATATATATATATATATATATATATATATATATATATATATATATTGTCTGTATAGACTATACAAGTAATTACTGAAGTTGTTTTGGAACTATAAAAAAATATTCTTTTTTAATAATCATTTTTAATGTATATAAATACTTGAACTGAAACAAGTTATTTGGAAATAGAATGGCAAATTATAGTTAATATACTAAATACATAATAGCACTTTTTAATAAGGTTTTCTTTTAATTAATTTTATAACAAACAATGCAGTAATGTTTTGATTATTTGACATTGACTAAGTAAAAATTAATCATAAATATAATAAATGAATTGCGTGTATAGGTGTGCGTGTAAAACTATGTATGAATAAGTGTATCTGTAAAGTTTTTTAATTACTGATTTGATATTCCATTCTAAATTCAAAATTTTACATATATAAACATAAATAAAAATATAATAAGTGTAAATTTTTTTATTGGCAACATTTGTATTTTTAATGTTTAGTCTTTATGTGTTTTTAATAATTCTTAGTAAGTAGAATGTAGAAAGCTAATAATTGAAAAATGTATTACTAACTAAATCCAATAAATAGATGAGTAATTATTAATACTGAAAGCACACACTGACCAAGCCCATATTCAGTGAATCAAAATAATTGAATATACTGATTGCAATAATGCCATTTTGTGTTTCTTGCAAAAAAAAAACTATACAGATATAAACTAATGTGGTGTGAATTATTTTTATTCAATTTAATTGAAAAAATAAGGTTTAAAGTTAATGTTTAAAATCTCATTTTTAACAAAAAGGGTGGAATTCTTACCATGTATTTTCATTGGATATTAAAAAGGTAATAGTATCCATAAATTAAAACAGAACATATGACGGAATGTGTTAAACTTTAAAATAAGATGAGCTATTAATGAAAAAGTTCATGTAAAATGTATGTCAAATTGTCAATTAGAATACGGTTAAAACATGTTTTTAGATCTGCAGAAATAATTACATTTGAGTAATAATTTGAAACGGTATCTACATTATTTCTTTTCACTTGAATATACAACTGGAAATTGTGGTGAGGAAAAATAGACATTTTATGATTAAAAATTTAAAATTTTACGATGTTATATACACTATAACAATTTTGTGTTTAATTTTTATGTACACTCTTAATTATTTGGAGTGTAATTAACTTAATCTACAAATTTAATTATGATATACACAACTGGAGCGAAAATAAATTAATATTTATAATGTGATATTTTAGGTTTTCTAAAAAAAGTTCTTGTGTTTTATTTTTACTAGAATATATTTTTTTATATTATTTTTAATTATATATTTTGTCTTTCACTGACTTGAGTGAGTTAATAGTGAATAAATTGACAGTAGATCACTTGGAATACTTTCAGAAAATAATTTTAAATATATATATATATATGTATATAAAAGACACTTAAATGTATATTCTACAGAAATATTTATTCCTTTAACTCGAACATATTAATTTGCTGATACAGTTTGATGTTTCTTGTTTCTCGACTCGAATTTCTCATTGATATATTATTGAAACGGGCCCATCTGATAAACCGTGTTAATTTACGTCCAGGTATAAAATAAAATATCGTAAACAGTTCCTTGCTAAAAATATTACAACCATTCGTGATTATAACTAATGATGATGCACTTCTTCAGTGATTATTGCTTCTCGAGTATGAAAGAGGAAGTGAGAATGCTCTGAGAAACATTGTCGAAGCAAATTAAAGCAGGTGTCTGTTTTAATGGATACAGTGAACACCGTTAGACTTAATTTCACAGAGAAAAATAATTGCATCACTGTGATAATTGAATCTGTGTTCATTTACACATCGAATTATGTTTGAAGTGTTCCAGTCTTTAATGTTTCATTATTACGACGTTATTAAGGATGATAGCTTTCAGTTGAACATCTCGCAATTAAATTCAATGATTGATTTAATTAATTTAAAGATAACACTGTATAGTTAGAATCAATTTAAAATATTTTTTTATTCGATATATTGTTTTGTTCAATTTTTAATTATAAAATACGTTGACTCCCTTTAAAAATAATTTATTCGGAGTTACAATTTTTTAACATTTGAAGTAGATAAATATGATTTTGTATACTCATGAAAATTATATATACATACATACATATATATATATATATATATATATATATATATATATATGTGTGTGTGTGTATGTATTTGTTTTACAATAATACTACGTTTTCGAACTATATGATGCGTCATTTCATGTTGTCTTGTAAATGTACCTTACATTATAAATTAATTGTCGTTGAGATAATAAAAAAAAAATTGAGAATGATTTATAAACAGAGCCTAGTTTAACAATTTGATAATTTTGAATAAAAGTGAAACCTTATTATTCAAATAAAAAAATTATATTTTTTAATAATTACGAAAGAAACGTTAAGTATAAAAATGTCTTCTACTAATGAATATAATTAACTTAAGAATATTCAAAAATAAACTTAATAATAAATTTAATTTAATAATTACATTTAACTTATTTAATATAATAGAACTTTTCTACTTCGTTAGTGTTTCTTATAGAATTAAAACTTGATATTGTTGTATAAAACAATCTATTTTATGATTGTTTAAATACATTTAATTATCATAAACTTATGTGCAAATAGAAAAATAGGTACATATATGTAGTTAAACACCAGTAAATATGTTGATATTTACTGGTGTTTAACTAAATGTATGCATGAGTGTGTATATATATATATATATAATTATAAATAACAAATTGTAGGATGTATTTAATGAGTAATTAATTAGTTTAAATAAATTTTAATTCATTATATAAACAAAAAACAATTTTGCCCAAATTATCTGAATTAATGATTCATACTAAAATATATTCAGTGTACGGAACAATAGTTAAACTAATAGTAGAAAACATCTTTATAATTTATTTTTTGAAGTTAAATATATACGCTTATTAATATGTGTATATATATATATTTATATTTCATCATTCTTTTATTAAATAATTTATATTGCATATTGTCAAGTATTATTGAAATTTATTAAATTTCTTGTAAAAAGTATAAGAAAATCATTTAAGTATTATTATATATGTTTCGAACTGAAATTTAGAAATAATTTCCAGAACTGGCACATACACCAAACCACATATTTCGGTTGGAAATTCGTATGATTAATGATACGCAGAAATGTACCTGTAACCTTTTGACAGAAGGGACAATTTGACTGCTGGCGTTTTTTTTTCAATAAAGTTACTTAATGTCCGTGTCAACCACCTGACATCTGTCTCGTCGATTTTATAATAGAATAAGCGAAATTTTACCTAGCATATCTAACGCCGTTGGCGTCAACTTTTTCACATTTTTAATCTAGATTATTGGATGGAAAGACGATGACTGTCAAAAATTACAAAATTACTATAGCATTCCGTGCCTGCTCTAATTAATTATTGAATGCGATTTTATTTTGCTATAATGTTTAAATTTTTGACATATGGTGCATATAAATTTATACACAGCTTAAAGTAAACCTATATATATATATATATATACAGTTTTAACAATTTTTTATTGAAGTTATCAATCATTTTAATTTGAGATTTTTTTATTAATCATACATTTACTAAGAAAATATACCTTTTGTTTTTCTTTAAATTGTTTACAATTTATTTCTCTTTATCTTTGTATTTTTCAGAAATAAGAGTCCTAGCAACATATATATATATATATATATATATATACACAGATATTATATATATTTTTTTCATCAAGCAGTATATCAACCCCAACTTGACCGGCATATCACTTGTGCATTGACACAGTAGTAACGCAACAGCAAGAGAGCCAACTCGACGATATGAAATATAACGGTAGCATGTTTAGTTGACAGCTCCTCCAGATGGTGACCTGTCATTGTAACGTAACATGTGAAATGAAAAAGTCAATTTTCAGATTGAGCGTTGAACTTCTTCATTTGATGTGTCGCTCATCTAACATCATATTTAAAGTGTGCTTGTAAAAATATTGTTTTAATTTTAATATTTATATAAGAATTAGTAAATTGTTAACTCGAATTCAGTAAATTATTTCGTTTCCTTATTGGTATTTAGAACTATTAAAAATATGTTACTTTTTTAAATATTGCAGGTTAACATTATTAACTCCTACTTTATGTTGTTTAGAATATACACTTTTATTTCATTGTGAGTAAGTGTGTTTCATTGGGTTCTAATTAGTTTGTTTTATGTAATTTGAATAAAATGTACATTGACATGAATTTACCTTAGATTCATCTTTATATTATATTTGAAATACATTATATTGGAGTAAATTTAATATTTTTATATTTTAATTAATATGGGATATATATATATATATATATATATATATATATATATATATATATATACAAATACGTTATGTGTAAAAACTTTAATCTTTTTAATGAACAAAAGATAAATATTTCGGATAATTAAAATTAACTGTTCAATTTATCAACCACCCGTTTCTGTAAGTAATTTTTATCAAAATATTAGAAGTAAAATATTTATGAAATACATTATATTAAATATAGTAACATGTATACATATTAAAATTCTTCTAATATTATATACTCATACAGGTCAGGTTAAGTATTTATTATTAATGATTAAATAAATTTTAATATGACGCATCATTTTTATAATGTCGATTAATGTATTGTTTATATTGTAATGGAAAATCCAGTTATAACATATTAATTAATATAATGTAATAATCTTAATATAAAATCATTAATTACATAAAATACTTATTTATATGAAATCAATTTAACGTTATCTTTATTACAATAGCTATAGTCAAATTTGTTTATTTTGTTTTCTGCATCATACAATTGATGTTTGGAAGTTTTTTTTTTGATTCCGTATGAAATGTATAATTAATTTTCAAAAAATATAGATTATGTTTAATTATAGATCGTGGATTTGTGTATCTGGGAGTTTTTTTCCTTTTTTTAAAAAAGTCATTAATTATATATTTTCTAGCACTGGAACCTTTTCGATACGTTAAGATTTTTATTGAACATATAAAAAAATTCTAAATATATCACATATTTTACATTGATAAAATATATGTAGTCATAATCTTTCTTATTTCTTCTGGAATATAAAGTTAAAATTAGATGAAACTTAGTTTTTGTAAAAATATTATTTTGAGAACCTTGAAAGAACCCTTAACAACTCTATTCCTGACGATAAGTTTGATTTCGAAAAATATGTACAACGAAATAGAATATCTATTATTTTCTTTTTTATACGAAATGTAAAAATTCGGAAAGCGAGGTTTTATTGCGTTGGTAAAAGTCGATCTCAATAAAATAGATTTGATTTGATTTTATATATGTTATATACTTTTATGTATATTCGTTCACATCAATGTACGGATTTGTGTATTAGATATTGTCTCATAAAATTGCAAACGATCACATTGTATTATTATTATAATTTTATATATATATATATATGTATATATATATATTTATTTATATATAATTTATACCATAAAATCAGGAAAAATAAATCAATAATTATCAAAAAGAATCATAATTTCAAATTTTTCTTAATTATTAATTCAATTACTAGTTAAGTAACTTGAATGAATTATAATTAATAGTTGCAGAAATAATTTGCTTGTTCCTTCTTGTTCAAATATTAAATGAAGTATGTTTTTTTTTAAATAAATAAATAAATAATGTATATTTTATATAATTAAATCTATATTTTCTATTAAAAATATTCTTCAAAGTTATTAAGAGTGTGTGTTTCTTATTTAACAGAAAAGTATTGCCTACATTGTCATATCTTTTTTTTTATTATTCTTTGTATAGAATGATCATCGTTTAGAAGATTTTCTTAAAATTGTTTTAATATACACTTGATTAAGTAATTTGAAACTAATTTCATGTTTTTGAATTGCAAACTTAAAGCGTGTGTAAAAATATTATTTTGTATTACATAGGCACATTCATAAAAATACACAAACAGTGTGTGTGTATATATATATATTTATATTCATTAAATTAAAATGTGTTGCTAGCGCTGACGGAAAGAATGTTGCTATAACGTATTGACACAACAGAAGAAAAAAAAACACCAAGTTATATATTTTACAATTGTTATTTTGTATTGTAAGATGAGTAGTCTTTCTACATATAAAACAAGTACTTTGAAAACAGTGGCATTATATGATGTGTGTGTATATGAAAAATTAAAATTCGTTGCACAAAATTCATACACGTCAAGTATATTACTGGTTGTCAGAAAGCATGGTTGTATATATTGCAACATGTATATAAAATACGTAAATTTTTTACCATAAGTAATTTTTAAAAACATTTTATTACGCATATTAATATTAAAACTCCATCTAGAAGTTTAATTAAACAAGTTTCCGACACATGAATCATATAGAAGAGATAGTGAGGTCATTAACCAACAAACTTTCATTATAAGATGAGATATGGTCCTTTACTAGTATTGATGTCTAGATAACGGTGGAGATATCACGATAATGATTATAATTATAATGACACTGATGACGATAAATCGCAATGCAGGTATACATTGCATCCTATTATTTTGTATGAATTTGTATAGTGTATCAGTGAGATGTTTCTTTATACTATTGCCTTATATATAGTGATGTAATTGGATTAATTAATCACCATGACGTCCTTTTCTTTGTGCAAAACTCGATTGGTTTTATATAAAAAATAACTTTTTTTCAAGAAAATATATTTCAATAATTATATTCAGTTATAGATAAAAAACAATGAAAAGTAATACTTTGTGTATATTTGATTACAAGATATTTTCAAAAATAAAATATTTAAATAACAAACGGATAATATTATCGGACGAAACTGTTTTTTAATTTAAAGATTTAATTAATTTTTATTTTGAAGTGAGTATAAATTAAATACATTTTCAATTCAACACAACACAATTTAAAACTAGTAATTCGTCGTTGAGGAGGAAATAATTTTCAATAGGATGATTTTTTGTAAGTTGAAAATCACTTTTAAAATAAGTAACTATTGACAGAATGAATCTATTAAGTACTTAAACAATTTTATTATCTAGTGCAGTAGATCGGTAGATGCTAATAATGTATATACATTCACAATGTAAGTAATTCTATCAAGATTGTTCGGGTTGTATTAACTTGAGTTTATTTCAAATGTTGAATCTAAATGTAAAAATATGTTCTCGAGAAAATTATTACTTACACTGATGGATGTTTCTCTTAATAATATTAATAAAAATAAATTTATGTACCTATGACGAATCGCTACTGATATTAATGTTCTTTATGTTATGCAGTAATATTGCAGATAGAAGGAATCTCTCTATTATACAATGAATATACATTGGGTTACATTGTACACGGCTGATGGACTGTATTAGGCACCTGCAGAGATCGTGGCGTGTCGTAAGGTAGCCGTCGGTCGATTCCGCACCGTCTAAGCCAACGGGGCCACCATTGATTGATTGAGATGACCGCCCTACTGTGTCGGACATCAATCACGCTTCAAATCAAAATAATGTGATTTATTTGTGGCCAGAAGTGCATCTCGTGACTATAACATGCATATTACTATATTGAGGATTTTTATTTTTAACTTATTCTTTGTTTTCTTTATCTGCCGGCAGAATGATTAATTTATACGTTGTACGGCGACTTGTATGAAATATATTATACTTGTCCAACCTTGTTAAACTTTTACTTTTGCACTTCGTTTATTATGGCTTATCAATATTATTAATAGTGACGAATTTTACTTTTCATCAAAAACACACATTTAGTCAAAATGAACTAGCATATTTCTAAAACATTATTTTAATTAAATAAATTAAACATGTAATATGGCTTATGTATAAAAAGTATGAAGAAAAACGTGAAATATAAAACTTAATGCAATAATTATACATAGAAAGTCAGATGGTATTAAATTACAGTAATGAAAATGAGCATATAACGTGTATGAACATCCCTAGCGAAATAGAAATTGAATGAAACAACAAATTGAATAAATTTTAAAAATATATTGTAATTGTTAATGCTCGTTACACCCTAGTTTTTGATTAATATTTATACATAAATTGTCTTGAAAAATATTCAGTGGTAATGAAAACCCTTTGCATTTGTAATTATTGTGAGAAAAAAAAATAGTTTCGGTGCTTTCCACAAGTAAATATTGATAATACTTGTGGTAATCAAAATTACTCTTTAAATTTATAATCACTGGAATAAGTTTATATAGCAGTATTTGTTATAAATTACTATTTAATGACTATAAATACAATTTAATCTAAATGTAATTAATACTTCGCTTATGGAAGATACATTTCAAAAATAACTACAATATTCGCTATATATATATATATATATATATATATTATTTTTTCTTAATGATCATTTAATAAAATTATTTACTGAGAACGTTAATCAAAAACTTAACAAGAAATATTGGAAGTCTGAAGAAAGATATTTATTGAAAATAAAAATGATATTTTGTCAGAAGTGATAGAAAAAAAACTATTATATACTTGTTATATATATATATATATATATATATATATATATATATATATATATATATATATATATATATATATATATGTCGAACTTGATACAGTCCGATCAATAATTGGTGCTCCTTTTTATTGGTGCTCCTTTTTTTATATATATATATATATATATATATATATATATATATATATATACACAACTTCATTAGCATTTTTCAAAATGCATAAATATTTTACATGAAGAATACAAATTGTTTTTTTCTACCAAAAACATTTTCAAATTTAATACAGAATTTGTCAAGTTACATGTTTTTAAGTTTGACTCGTATAATATGTATTGTATATTAGACATGTTCTATATATATATAATGAAAGAGATAAAGAGAGGATGATATATAGAAGTTCTTCTCTTCTGATATTTTTATTATCTTTGTGAATTTTTCGAATACAAGCGCGAATATAAAATGTGTATTTGAGTGAAATAGATCATCAGATTTGATGCGATGTATTTCTAGTTAAAAATGACAGTGATGTTGAACTATAGCCAAGATAGTTCGACATACTTCGAAACGAAATAAATAAATCAGATGTCACAAATAAATCTTTCAAGCTTTCCGAGTGTGTGGTCCTACTTGATCGCTACGCCTAATCATCCAATATCTTGCGCATGCCTGCATGAATTTTCCATACATACAAGTCAAATTGATGGGAAAAAATATATATAAACGTAGCTCTTGTTTTGATGGAATTCAATGAAGTTACGGAATGTCAGCTATTTTAATAATTTTCTTTAAATTTTATTGATGAAATGTCTTTGTTCGATACCTTTTTATACATTTTATTATATATAAAATACCATGAGAAAAATGCAGGTAAGCTATGTTAGTCAGTAAATATACGGTCGTTTTTTCCACATCTTGTTGAGAATTTAATTTTTATCAATGAGGAAAGTGTTTATGAAATTAATAAAAACATTTTTTGATGCATCCACTTTAGCCATTAATTTCATATACATACATAATAATGATGATTGAAAGGATAAAAAAAATTAGATATGTTTGAAGAACATATATCCTAATTTATAGATTTGTTTCAAAGTTATTAAATATCAGTTGTATTGCATTTTCTAGAAAAATGTGTATTAAACTTGTACTCGTTAATACAAAATTACAATACATTGCACTAATGATATAACATATTATTTTATTTAATTACATTATTATCATATCATATTTAGTTAAATAGTTTTTCAATTAATTGTTATAATTTTTAAAATTCACTAAGATTATCAAAAATGCACAAAAAATAGCGAAAAAATTCCATTAAAATTCTAGAACTTTTCACTCTGTAATACAGTGATCTATTATCATGTTATATTTAGAAGCAAATTTTTTTAGTAATCTCATTTCCTGTTCTTTTATTAAATTGAAAAGAATTCAAATATATTTTTTACTCTTCTGCAAATATTACGATCCTTCTAAAAGTTTAATATATGATAAATCTGCTTTTTTATTTAACTGTTATAAATTATAGAATTGGAATTCTGAGATTTACAGTAATTCGTACATTAGGAAATTATATTTTTGTATTTAATTTAAATCAATAATCTACTGTCATAATAAAATTCACCGGTGTATTTTATTTGAAATTACACAGACATGAAGATACAAAAGAATAAAAAATTGAGCTGCTACTTCAATATTATTCAGTAAGATGTTATTTATTAGCAGTTATTTTGAAGCTTTAAGCAATTTTAAAACATTAAACCGTAATTTTATTAAGCATTCTTAATAGTGAATTGAATAATAATCTTGTTAAACAAATCTGTTTTTACAATATTATTTTAAATTATTGTTCGTTTTATTATAGATAATTAGTGCTTTAGCAGAATTTATTTACTTTCAAGTAGACTTTTAAAGGAAAGATTATTTTTGTTTTATTATTTGAAGTATTAGTAGTAAACTTTGTGATTGTTAACCACTGTCATAAAACAAAATTATATTATTGGTTTACTAACCAATAATATAATTTTCTTTTATGAATACTCTAAGAATTGATACTTGCAATTAAAATAAACAAATTAATTTCAAATTCAAAAGTAAGTAATTTTTTACCTAGAAAAAAACTGTTAAAGAATGAACATTTTTTAAAAAATCGAGAAAAGCACACTAAGCTTAAAACAATTTTGTAAAATAATATTTCTGATAATTGTATTTAGGTTGTATTTTTTAATACGATAATAAAAAAATGAGACATATATAAATATATATATATGTGTGTGTGTGTGTATGTGTGTATATATATATATATATATATATATATATATATATATATATGTTAAAAATAATATTAAATATGTATTCTACATTATGTAGGTAAGTATGATTTTGGTATTAGCTGTTTAATTTTACACTTGCTATTAATGATTTAGTTAGATAATAAGCATCTGTTAAAGATCACAGGAATAATTCAATTCATCACGCGTGTAAAATTATAATTTACCTTCATGCGCAGATAACCACTTTAACTATCTATGTGAAAGCCATTACAGAAAGCAAATTAATCTATTGTTAACATGTCGCACACTTACTGAAACCTCACTTTCGTAATGTGGAGCATAGTAGTAAGTATCTATTATTAAAGGAAACCTGCATGTGAAATTATTGAAATTAGATCTCTACAATAACTGAAATTAGATATTTAAAGTGAGTCATTAATGTAGGTAAGAATTATACTTTCATGCATTTTATTAGTTGACTTTTTGATGTACATACATACATAATAACATATGTATGTATGTATGTATGTATGTATATATATATATATATATATATATATAATATGAAGAATAGTGAAACACCTGCTTATTTAAATTGGAATAATTTGGAAGAAGTCTTAATTTAGAAGCGGATAGTTAAAAGTTAAAGATTATTGTGTATATATATATATATATATATATATATATATATATATATATATAAAGAGAGAGAGTGAAGAGAAATTATTTTTAAGGAACTATTTAGATATGAAATACTCCACAAAGTTTGGGATATAAAATAAATGGGAAAGTTTATCTGAATATATAGTTTTTAACGATTCATTAAAATAGCTCTCCGATGCCTTATTTTTTTTGATTCTAAAATTTATTATTTTACTTTAAATAGGGTTTGTTACTTTACTTAAAGAATATGACAAATCATTATAGAAGTAAAGAGAATTAAAAAAATACTAAAAGTAAATGCTTAAAATTCCCTCTGCTGCTTTTATAACATATCCTTGTATACTGAATGTTAGTATAAACTACTTATATCTATTAATAATAATGATATCAATTTATTTTACTTATTTTTTTACACTACGACTGTATTTAATATCTTTTTTATAATTTGTATTTTATTAATTTTCAAAAATTGAAATAAGCGTAATAAATTATATATAACATTACATGCCAGTTAATTTTTGTGGAATTAATGCAAGACTGAAAAGCAGGTATAAAAGATGTTTTTAATTCAAAAAATTATTTCCACTGAGGATCTTTTTACAAAAATCATTTACACATACACACAGGTATATATATATATATATATATATATATATATATATATATATATAAAACAATATGTATATTTTGAAGTATATATAATAAAACTTGAATCAACGTTTACGAACTAAACAAATATATCGGATGGCACAAAAAAATAATATTAATTATACGCACTGTGAATTAGCATTTTTATAAAAAAGAGAAAAGTATATTGTTGCAGCTAGCGGCCCACTATTCAATTAATATTTAAATTCCAACGAGCATCGTTCCATGTTCCGAACCACCCATAGCAGTACATCGGATCAACACAGAACCTTAGAATGAACGAACGCATGTCAGTATGAAACATATGAGGCCCGCGGTCATATTGGTACGGAACTATAAATTAAATTCAAAGAAAACAAAACAGTAAAAGGTTTTACAATCCATCTTTACGTGCGTGTCATAAATTTACATATACGTTCATTGCCTTGTTCATATCGAGTCTGATAATTAATTGTTTGATTTGGAAATTAGTATGAAACCGCTGAATAAATCTTTGGGGCATATCACTTATTATGACAGCTTCTTGTGACAGGATATGAACTTTGGAGTGTTGATGTTATTCTTGAGAATTTAAGTTATTGTTATCCGAGCTTTATGTCTATATGGGATTCAAATTAACTGTACGTGGGAACTTGTACTCTTAATGTTATTTATTCTCGATGTGAATATTTTCAATTATTGCGAAAGTATATAAGCACATACATACTATTATTATACACTATTATATTATTATCATTATATCGTTTTGTGAAGATACTTATATTAATTATTATAAAAGAAGCGTAATAAAATTATAAATTAAGTCTTTCAATAGGAAATTATATCTTCAAGTTTCATTATGTTTATTAACAGTTATCCATTAAGTATTTTTTCGTAATTTCACAAATATATAACATACGTACATTATTGTACAATTAATTATATGCTTTGATAATAATATAATATAGATTGTTATTATTTTATGATTCTGTTATTTTTAAATGGAAGAAATACAGCCATTGAATATAAAATTATACATCTCAAAATATTTTTCAACGTTTTCATGCTAATTTATATTTTAGCCTCATATTTTTTCTATACTTTTTTTCAAATTACTGACATTTGCATATAACAAATGAATAAACCACACAATTATAAATAAAAGTAAATGACTAAAATATCAATATTCATTTATTTATTGAGTAAAATTCAATAAAATAGTTTTGTAAATTAAATCTAAAAATAGAGATGAAACGATATCGTAAAGCAACATAAATTGTGAATTATAATGAGTACTCGATAATTATATATATATATATATATATATATATATATATATATATGTATGTATATATATATATATATATATATATAATTATATAGTACTTGATAATTATATATATATGTATATATATTGGTATGTATATATATATATATATATATATATATATATATATATATATATATAGAGAGAGAGAGAGAGAGAGAGAGAAACAATTTTGAACTAAAATATTAGCTGTTGACTGAATAATTTTAATATTCTCAATGAATGAAGATTCTTATCTTGTTTTACCTTAACGGACATTTTTGAATTTAGAAATTTATTACAACTGAATTTATGCATTATAGATTTATTTTATTAATTCATTGTATGTATATATACACACACAGAGAGAAATGCTTTTTTCTGCGAATGGATAGAGATAACAATAAATATACAGAACATTAATGAAAAATTCATGAAAAACTTTTAT